>CM024706.1:35151972-35462877 GCA_014182895.1 Angophora floribunda | reverse complement strand
GCCCAATATACAATCAGGCAAACAAATTACCATTCTAAAAATATAAAAAAATTACCATTCTCATTGAGCTTTAGCAGAAGCTGATTCCTCGACGGGAGGGCATACATGCCTGCATAAACTGCTGTCCGGACTGCCCATGAGTGATATGGCGCACAAACCTGAGAATATGCAGCGGTAGCTGCTTCCTTCAAGGAGTTGTCCCTGGGAATGAGAGTGGTCAGGAAATATTAAGTCCACAGAAGAAAATCTAGATGCAAAATTCAATTAACGTGGAGGCCACTGAGCTTAATCTACATGGATATTCAACCTCTATCACACTGGATGCTCAGCATGGATACATAGAATGTGGCTCGTTTAGTAACTATCTCAATAAGCTGAAGAGACTGGTTTTACTAATGGACCCTCCATCCGTAGAGCCACATCAAGTGATGATAATAGCAGTACTTGAGAGAAAATCCGTAAACCATACTTTTAACTTTATTCCTTCTCCTCTTTATATTCAATAGAAAATTCCTTATTTATGCCTTTTCATTACATATAATAAGATTCCTTCAAATTTGAGAAACTACAGGAGGAATTTTAGCATCCCCAGTCAGAACATGATAGTGAGTGAAACTTCACCATAGATTCAGAAGAGGAACAATATACAGCATGGGAATCTGAAGTAAGCTCCAATTTATTATTCAATGCTGTTTCAACAGGTAACCAGATAAAACAGCAAGAATAGAAAAGCCATACTCACTGAGAAGACAGAAATTGCTCAAATAAAGCTCTGATGAGGTCCAGACCTAGCCTAACCCGACGAAGATTTCGTGTGTGGCTTCCTTGCTTCTTCACTGTGCGATGGACAATGTCAACATCAATTATGTTCACTAAAGTGACATATTTTTTTGATGCCTCCGTTAGATCAGACACCTGTAAAGCAAGTTAGCATCAGATACATGGATTTTCTCTGCATTAAAAGCACTGATGATGCGAGAATAAATTAGGCACAGCTATTGGTCATAGATGCTCACAAGCTGTGAATTAGCCAGAGGCTACCCAGAAAAATAAGCAGAAATTCGACATGTTCTTAATTACTAAATGGAGAACCAAAGGTTCTAATTTTCTCATTCTGTTACAGTATGTTTGTTAGGAGAAGCTGGGAGAGAAGAGAAGGTTCTATAAACACAATCGTGTTTGGATGGAGGGAGAGAGATAGAGGGACATGGATTAGAAGGTATTTTTCATTCCTTTACACTATGTTTGTTAGGAGAAACTGGGAGAGAAGAGAAGGGTTTTATAAACACAATCACATTTGGATGGAGGGAAAGAGTAGAGGGAAATGATTAGAAGGGATTAGGGGAGATCAAGAAGATTGGTCTGGTCAATTATATGTACATGTTAAATCCCTCTACACATGAAGGGTTTCAAAGGGTATGAGGGATTCGTCTATTAATATACAGACTATTCGTCTTTCTCTCTTATACTCTTATTACATCTATTAGTAAAATGACATTTACGTCATAATGCATTTTTTTCCTTTCTTTTCCCTCGCTAGCATCCAAACAACACCATAACTCAATCATTTCAAATAATTTCTCTTCTTTTCCCTCATCATTAATTAAATCCTTTATTTTCCTTTCTATCACTCCATCCAAGCCCAGTGTTAGTGTTGCAAATAGAGCCCAAAGTAAATGCAGAAACAAAACATGAACAGATACATGGCTCAAGGGAAAAAAAACTTTAATTCTTCAATAGAAAATTGAAACAGAAATATAAAGCAGAAGCACCAACCATATTTAGCATGCAGAATTGCCTCTGATGTTTACAAATACAAGGTGCCTATCTATATTTTTGAAACAATTAATACAACCATCTGGTATCGTTGAACTCAGATGACATGAACATGAGGGAATCGGATTGGTGTCCATAGTTCCAATGAATAGTTTCATTTAGAGTATCAAAAATCCTAAAGCAGATCTCTTGATTCATTGGAAACCCATGTTAGAAAGGTCGAGCAATTGATTCTATGAAAAGCATAAAAGACATGAAAGTGTAAATCTAAAGCAAAGGTAGCCAATCCCCTGCCAATGTTTTTAGGGTATAGCAGGTTCAGGGAATTCGAGCAGCAAAGGACTGCAGGACAGACATTCCAGTAAAAACAAGAAAACCTCTAATTCCATTTTTCCCTCTGGTGTTCATCAAACATTTGCCTCACTTATTCAAGAACGACTGAGTTAATCTACCCCTATAAAAGTATAAAAACGAACAAACTCAATCTGCATAATTAAAGGAAAGAAAAGGATGATAATTCCAGAGCCACAAGAAACTAAGATTATCACAAGTAATGAGACTGCAATAGCTTCAATATGTCAAACAGATGGTAGAGAGTTGACTACAAAGGGGATGCTTTGCATCATCTCATAGTGACAGGGAATGCGGGCAAGTGAACTTTTTTAGCAGAGGATCACCGTCATGGAAATTAAAGAAAACTAAGTAGGAAACAAGAATAGGAGTAGCGATGAACTCTGTCTCAATAGTTATAATGTTGATATGGTGGTTCAGACACGAAGCGATCAATTCTAGACAGAGAGAAATGCATCAAACACTACACGCTAGGACACTTGACCGCCGCCTTGCCCTATCATGCCGGTGGGGAATCCGATAATCAGGGGAATCATGTCATTCCCTTTCTTTTCGTTTTCCTATATATCGTAGCGGTGAAAAGCTAACAAAAGTGTCAGCTGCAGCCATACAAGTCAACGCGCATCTCTTTCTCGAGTTACACTGATCATCTAGACCAAGGCAAAACGTGCACACTCGCACGAAAACCACGACTACGAAGCAATCGAAGAATCAATCCGCGCAGACAGCAGCGATCGCGTACTCGCAATAGCAGGCAGGAACAGAGTCAAAATTCCGCAGGAGACAATTTTTGAAAAAAGGACTCGCCTTGGAGACGTACTCCAACTCGGCGAACTTGAAGGCGATCCCGAGGCACCCGAAGAGGACCGAGACGGGAGCGCAGGCGTCGCAGAGAGCGTCCAACCGGAGCCCTCCGCCGTCGCTGCTTAGCGAGCCGGCCAGCTTCTCGAACGCGTCGGCGATCCCCGAGAGAGGCGTCGTCGCCACCGCCGCCGCCGCCGCCTCGTCCTTGGTGGTGTCGGGGTCGCGGTCGCTCCTCTGCATTGCATCCATGGGTGATCGTGAAGATGGCTATTCTTGGAAGCCACCCATATATTCGATGGTTGTGAATAAAGGTTGGAACTTTGGAATTCGGTAGTGGAGAGAGAATAAAGAAGGACTAGACTTTTAGGGGGAGAACGGGGAGAAGGAAAGAGAGAGGGGGAAAGCGAGGTGTGCGAACCTGAGGACTTGCGGTGCGCCCAAGGAACGTGGGTTTAGATGCCGCGATGGCGGAGGAATATATGCAAGGATTCTGTGAACCGTGTGTACTTGCTGGGAGCGGGAGATTTGATGAATAAAAGTTGCCTCAGCAGCGTGTCAAATATTTGATACCCTAACAGATCCATCACGTTGGACATGTTTAACTCTTGACCTTCGAGTACTCAAGCAACAAAGATCCGATCTTTCATGTTTCGAAGCTTCTATTGGCGTGGCATTATTGGAGGACAATGTCGTTTTACTCTCGTCATTGGCAAAAGATTGTCCTAGTATCCGGGGTGATTAGTTTCGAGGTAAATCAATAATTGATTTTGAAAGTGTATTATTGAGTTTTCAAGTGAATTTAGGTTCGGTGGTGTTTATTTATTTATTTTTTCCTATTCCTTGCAAGATTACTACTTAGTGAGTTGAGAGGGAGAGAGGAAGAAAATGTCTCATTTGTGGGTTTTCTTGATTGACTCTAAATAGAAAACCCACATATGAGATGTGTCCTTAGAGTCAATAAATAAACACCACCGAACCTAAATGATTGCCAAAATGCGATATGGACTCTAAGGACCCACTTCAAGTGGTCCTTTCGTATTTACTCTATTTTTGTCATGAGGCGAGAGTCGAGATGGCGTTGAGCGAGAGGGAGGTGATGAGCATCGAGTATTGAGTGATAGGGATTGAAAATGGGCAAAATAGAGAGGGATTGAAGGTGAGGCTTGAGCAACAAGATGAGAATAAGCAATTAGGGGTTTGAGTATAGTGCAAAATCACATATAGAATTTTGGATGTTTTGTAATAGTAAGAATTATTGAATAAAAACTATCATGCAATTTGGGTGATTTGGTTCACATAAAACCAGAAATTAAACCGATGTTCACCGGTTTCACATTTTAGGAACTAGGAGCCTTCTAGAACTGACCGGTTCGGTTTAATTCTAATACTCACCCTTTCTTGGTATTGTGGAGGGATAACACAATCCATATAGAGATCGCACAGCGGTTGACAGCACACACTAAATCTGGATTCAAACATAAAAAGATTAATTGCTCCAATCAGGCTATGGTAAATATACTTAACCCTTGGTCCAACTAGTATAATGCCGAAGGAGATCATCTACGATAAAGGCCACATCAATACAATTGACACAAGGCCCATTGACATAATGCCTAATGAGTTTATCGATCATAAGTTCTCGATAAGCAGAATTTTGGTGAAGTATACAACATGTAGCCATGACCGATTGACTCGAAGATTGCATAAAAATTAAATATCGAGTCTAAGAAAATCCATCGACTGAGGGATAACGTAGCTAGGAAATCAGGAACAAATCATTCATAAACAAGTGCAAGTTAAGACTTTAAAAATACAGGAGGAATCAAACAGAACAAAAATAATATAATTTTACCAATCAACACATGAGCAATCGAGACATAAAAAATCACAAAGAACACATCAATTTTTTTAAAAATGAGAAGATCATTCACAACAAATCGATTTAAGAATAAACTTTGTCTGAGTTTGAGTTTAAAATTCGAATTAGATTTGGTTTCCCAATTTCGGCATTTATTTTGGATTACAAAAGCTTTCTTGCCGTAATTTGAATTTTTTTACCTTCTTTATGCACTCCAGTCATCTCCATTAACAAGCTTGCGTTCAATTTCGGTCATCGAGTAGCAGTGATATTAAATAACGTAAGTAATCGGTTGTGATTCAATTAAGTTCCGTGCAATTTTCTTATTTATTTTTCACCTACTGACTCTGCATACTATTTGATTTCTACAAAGCCTTCGAGACTTCAAGGCAAATTAAGGTCCATTTATTTTTTATTAGAAGTCAAAGTTCGACACTTCAATAGGTCATTAATCATCCTCAATCGCACTTTAGTCATCAATTTAAGACAAAAATTGGCAAAATTTGTAATAAGTTTAGTTGTGCCTAGCACTCCATTTTGATTTATGTTGCCAATTGGGGCACTAGTCAAAATTTATAGTATCAACGATGCAATGGAGTCAACATCCATCGTTGTGTATAATGCTTGGTTATTGCTTGAATCGAACATCAGGAAATTGGAATGCTAAAGTACGGAAATTAAAAAGTGCACCAGAATAAAGGATTGAAGCTGTAACTTTATAGCCAGATATTATTGAGGATTATGCGCGGACAAAGTCACCCGAGCGACCAATGTACATGGCAGAAAATGAGACCCCGCCCAACCGCCGGACCCCGGCTAACTTCTAAACTCTACTCGAAAGCTCCACTTCATCTCCCTCGGACTTGTCACCACCTTCCACCCCTTGGACCTGAACCGGCTTGAACGCGTAGAACTTGGCGCAGCACACGTAATAGATGAAGTTCGCGGCCTGCAGCTCGCCGAGTAGCCAGTAGAAGTACTCCAGCTTGCCCCTGTTCAGGTTGTCGTCGGGGAGCCAGTTCGACCTGTCATCCCCCGCGGGACGACGCTCACCAGCAGGTGGTTGCCGGCTGAGATGGTGGTCCAGAACAGCGCGGTGGCGGTGCTCCTCATGCTCTCTGGCGCCTGGTCGTAGAAGAACTCAAGGTGCCCGATCAACATGAAGGCCTCCGCGATCCCGTGGAGGCTGTACTGGGGCACCAGCCGGAAGGCCGAGATGGGGATGACCGAGTGCGGACAGTCGGTGAGGCCGTGTTGCGCCGCGGCTTGCTTGCGCTTCACTTCAGCAAGACCTATGGAGAGCAAGTAAATCGATTGATAAACTAAACTGAACCTTAGTAGAAAATTACAACAGCAATGTTAAAACTAAGCATTTTTTCTTGGTTAGCTAATCAACATCGGTGTCTATCAAGATCACTTGTTTTTCCTCAACCCACTATGTATATCTTGAAGTCCGATCAACATACTTGCGATGAGAGGGGCGAGGAACGAGATGGCGAAGCCGATGCCTGTGCGGTGGAGGAAGGTGATGCCGTGCTCGAGGCCCGTGAACGGGCGGGCGACCGGGACGAAGACGCGGTCGTAGAAGGCGATGGTGGCGAGCATGCTGATCGTGGTGAACACCTGCATCGGCCCGGAGGGGACTCGGAAGGACCGGGAGAGGTGTCGGTCCATGGTCTTGGCCTGTTGGATGGAGAAGGTGTGCTGCTGGGCATAGGCCGAGAAGAGCAGAATCCCGGCGGCCCAAACCGGGCCCATTCGGATCACGGACTTGAGCTCCTCCGCTCGGCGGACCGTGCTCAGCCTCCACAGTTTCGGCGACTTAGTATTGTCTTCTTGGGTCATGGTCGCCACTTTACCAGGCTTTGAAGCCATTTCTTTAGAGACAAAGTCAAATGACGTCTCCTCATTTGGTTCGTTTATCTTAGCATTTCTCTTTTGAAGCACTCCTTTTTCTCTGTGAACCAGAAAATTTCGAGACATGAATGATTAGCAACAAGCATAATTCAAATTCGAGATCTTCTCATCACCTCTGACCTATCGTTGAACATGCATAAATCCTATCATGACAGCAAATCAGAGGCGGCAGCACAGTAATCTGTGGAGATCAGACTTCATAAAATCCATCATGAACAAAGTTGATTCAAATTACAATCATAATTAAACGGATTTTACTAACCAGTGTCTCCCACGTATTCTTTTAACACATTTTATAGAAAAATATATTTTTTATTTCTAATATACTAAATATGCATAACACGAGAAAACACTACATACTTGAAAGCTTGAACTCGAGACCCCCTCTTCAATAGGGATGGGCATGAGCTGAGCCAGGAAGGCTCTTGCCCAAATTTTGCCCCAGCCCTAAGCCGAACATTTGGGCGTTAGACCTTCATACCCCACCCAAACCAGCCCGGCTCAAAAATTTGTGTCCGGTGGCTAGGCCAGAGCCTATCCTTGCCCAATTATTTCGGTCTTGTCTGGTTCTTCGAGTTTTGTTTGCTCAACCCTACTTCCTATGCGAAAGGCCCAGGCATTTTTACTGTAGCCTACCCACTTGGGTTGGATTAGCGACAATTGCTCACAAGAAAACATAGGCATTTCAAACACATGGCGAACAGCTGAACAACCATTACTTCAAAAAGGGATATTGAACCAGCTAGAACCCTAACCAACCGGTTAAAAAAAAGAAAAGTTTCACAGTACATGTCAACCCCACACTTGCCCTGTTAAAACAGCCATTTCTCTTGGGACTCGATGGTTTCGTGTTCTTCCTTATCATAAAGTGTGAGTTATCAAATGCTTTGACTTAATTTTCGACAAGATTAAGAGTGGGTTTGATTCAACTTTTGGAATAGGCTTTGGCTGCATTTTTTATATTTTTTAATTGAAAAAAAACTCAAACCCTTCGTCTAAATTGGTGAAAGGCTTAGGTTGCTAGTGAGCTAGAACTAGTGTTAGCGAGGGTTGTGCAACCCATAGCGACCTTTGCTGGCGGTTCCTGGGTCATGGGTCCCTCACTGGCCCTTCACCAATTAGATCTGGCCTCGTTGGCCCTTGTCGACTGCCCTCGCTCAAAGAACCAAAGAATTAATGAGGGTATTTTGCAAAAAAAATATTTTAATCATAGTTTTAGTATTCCACAAATGTTACTTTGGAAAGTTGAGCGAGACTAGGATTGGGCTTTCAGCATTCGCATAGCCAGCATTTGGCCGAAAGTACTCCAAAATGCTTACCAAATACCCAAGCATTTCCCCAAAGGGTTTTTTGAAGCTGAAAGTCGTTTGGAAAATCTGAAAATCTGAATCAAACGCATCTTAAAAGCTTTAGAATTAACGTGATCCGAGCATCAACGCACTTGATAAAGTGAGGTTCCTCATATGCGGAGATCAAGCTCCCCATGCCATAAGATTCTTTCACTGAGCAGACTACTCTAATATCGCATGGCATCTATGTCCACCTAAAAATAGCATAATACCATCTCTCCTGAATCTTGCTTAATAAAATATTGCAGCGGACTGCGACAAAAACAAGGTCTCATCTGTTGCTGAGCCTCGATCAAACCAATCCGCAAGCGCTCAAAGGGGCAAAATAATCACATTGCCGCATCAAACTTGTTGACAAAAGGCAATTCAAAGGGAAAGTATGTACACTACAAGAGTGAAACACAACTGTGTATAGATAACAGAAATTCACAATAACCAAGGGAGCCTGAAAGACCACAGAGGGTGAGAAGGGAAAATACAGCATCCACATTGCCCGCTGGCCTCAGCCACTCCGATAACACAATATTCAATGTCAAAGGTTGACAAGATGATACTGGAAGAAAAGGGGGGGGACTATACTGGTAGACCCATTGAAGGCAAAGCACAGAGAGAACAAATGAACCATCCTATATTCTTGAATCAGTCCTCTTATTCACACATGAGATCCACAAGGTGATTAAGAGCCAGCGCTTCATCCTTGTTGCAAGCGAAATACACATCTAGAGCAATTGTTCGATCAAATCCCATACCTACCAGCTGAATCAAGAAAACAATATTACTAACTGCAATGAAGACGAACTCTATTTACCAAAAGAAGAAGAAAGGAAGAAAAACAAAACAAAGATCGTGCAGGACAAAAGTGAACTCCATCCTGATGAAAACTACCGCCCAAGCTACATGAAAGGTGGAAAAGGAGCAACCTATGCAGTATGACTGTAAAATCTAAGAGCTGCTAGTTGAAGCAAGCCAGAAAGTTGAGCTAAGCTTTGCCTGATCTTTCCAACAAGCCAACAAAGGAATGAGATCAAATGGCTAGATATAAATCCAATCAGTCGTACAGAGAGAGTTGAACAACCACAAAGGGCATAACCTGCCAGCAACTAAACTGTTGCTGCAGAAATCTAGCAGAGCATGCACCGGCAGGTCTACCACAGCATGGCACGAAAGTGTTCATGCATAGTTCAGCAAGAATCAAGCACTTCCCAGAGAAAAAAGACCACGGGAAAGACATTGAATGTGGTCATAAACAGAAACGACAAGGTTCAAGATAGGCTATTAAAGGTTGACAATCCACCAAGCTCAGCTTCCTTTTCAGCCTTTACATTCACAGAATCACAAGCCAATTTAAATCCACCAAGCTCAGCTTCCTTTTCGGCCTTTACATTCACAGAATCACAAGCCAATTTAATAAACTGGTGCACAAAGTACTCGTTGGTAAAACTATCCAACAACCTCAGATATCAACAATGGAGCAGAATACTTTCTTTCACTTCTCCCAACAATTTTTATTTTCAATGGCTTATAATTAATCAACAGATACAAGTGGAACTCCAACTGATGAAGGGAGGAAAATAAGGCAGGAAGGAGGGTCGATACACAGGGATGTTTAGTCAGATAACAGAAAAGAAAAACTTACCTTATCTATTGCTTCGTGGTCCTTGGGCGTGACAGTTACTGCTGGTGGCATGGCTGATGGCAACTGCCCAGGTGCAGATTGGGCAGGCTGGGCACGTTGAGCAGGAGGACTTGCAGCTTGTTGCTCAGGGATATCCTGATAAGTGATGGCAAATATGATCACTAATTTAAACTAAAAGATGTAAAGCAAAGAGTTTACAAGTTATAGCTGTTTGAAATAGAAATTCAAGTACACAAATGACGAGCATCTGCCAGCACCTCTCTTTGCAAATTTTTGAAGTCATAAAGTGCCAAGAACTTCATCATTTAAATATTAAGTACATGGTAACTTGAAAAAAAAAAAAGACAGTGAATCCAGAATCAAGAAGTCGAAAAAGAAAATAACATTCACAGACCAAGAATAAATATTCAACAGCTCTGTGTAAATTGTTGTCAGCTGCACCAAGAGCACGAACAGCAGTGTCCCTATCCCACCTCCCTCCACCCATCTCCAATATTACTTGGATTGCTCCTCCAAATTGCTTCCTGCAACTAAATTAGAAGCTGATTGGCCATAGACATCAGACTCCGACCTGAAAATACATTTAAGTCATTAGGCAAGATAAAACAGTACCGAGGGGAAAAAATACAACAGTATGCTAAGAGCTCACATGGGCGGAAGTAGCAGGCAAAGACATCAAGAGCATGATGGACGGAGGAGATAAAAACAATGAATTGTGATAGTAAAAATTCAAATGTCTTCCCACAAACACAAACGTACAAGACATATTACTTACCCAACAGGAACATATGGGGCGAGACTTGAAAATATCTTCTCCTTGCGGGCATCCAAAACCTCATTCATCGGCTCTGGCTTGACCATGGGCGATGAAGGGAGGGGTGGCAAGTCAGCAGGGGAAGGAACTCTCATATGGTAAATTGTGCTATTTTCCCGGATGGCCGTGTCTAGCTTCGTTTTGATGTTTGCCTCCAACTCTCTAATTGCCTCGAAAAGCTCAGCTGGTCCAACTTTTGAGGATTTCTTGGCTTCTTCAAAATACTGATCCCACTCTCCAGCCTTGCAATCTCCTCGCCAATTTCATCTTTCTCATGCAGTTCTGAACCATATCTATAGCATGCTTCTGCATTGAACAAAGCTGCCTTCAGCTGCACATGGGATATCAGTCCTTGTCCACACGCCCTTTCAAAGGTACCGCTTTTAGAGCTGCCGATGCTTCTTCATAGTACGATCCGACCTGCTTTGTTGTGAAAAGGCACTAAGCTCTGAGTTCACTAATTTCATAATATCAAAGGAATAAAATTAGCTGGGTACAAAACTCCATTACTATGTGCTATAATACGGCCTAAACCACCAGATATGAAAGCCAGTAAGTTTAGCATTTTACAATCGAAACGACAGTCCTAACATCAATGATCAGTCATTGAACCCCAAAAACCAACTTTTCTGAGTCATAATATTCTGAAACAAAATGCACCACGGAGTCACAAGCAAGGAAAATTTGATTCTAGCCTAAAGAAATATAAGTCTTGCTCCAATTAATTTTCTCAAAATAGCAAGTTTATGTCAAATTCGGTGATTTTGACCACTTGATAATCGAGAATAGATCCCCTCACCACGTACTCAGAACTCACTACTCATTATCGGTCCATGCATGCTAAAGCCACGCTCAACAACTCTACTAGTCATACATCCAAACTCAATCAAGAGGAAATAACAGACACCGACCTGCCGAGAGATCTTCGCACCCAATCCCGAGCTGCTCCTATTGGCCATGGTGTTCTCGAACACGCACTCCTGCGCCTGAGCGAGCATCAGCCTCTCCAGCATCGTTGCGCACTCCACCGACACATCTATCGTGGTCGACCCGCCCATCGATGCCTTGGCGGCCGCGTTGTCCTTCAGGTAAGCGAACGCCCCCGCCGCATCCATGAACGCCCGGACCGCCCCCTTGCGCCCCTCCACCGTAGACCGATCGTAGCTCCGCCCTATCTCGTTGGATACGGCGCCCAGATTGAAGAGTACGGCGGCCTTCTCGAGGTGGATGTTCTGCTGGGAGGCTTTCTTCCCCACCTTAAAGATCCCCTTCTCGAAGGCGTCGTGCCACTTGAAGGTGACGTTGTTGATATGGTTCTTGGCGGAGGAAATCGGGAAGTGGGTTTCGACCGCGCGGAGGGCGCGGAAGTAGGACTGGAGGATCTCCCGGCGGGCCAACGGGGCGGGCTGCTTGGCGGGGTCCTCGAGGTGGGAGCGAAGGTCCTGCAGGGTCCGGAGGTCATTGTCGAGGTTCTCGGCCTCACGCCCGGAGTAATTGAAGGTGATGTACTCGCGGAGAGCGCCGTAGAGATCGACGAAGGCGGTCTTCTTCTCGGAAATGGAAAGCATGGTGTTGGTGGGCAAGATGTTCATAGCGGTGGACGGAGAGTACGAGGAAGACGGTGGAGCTGTTGTTCTGTTTGTTTGATTATGGAGGTCTTCTCGACGAGGAAGGAGAGGAGAAGACTATCGATCGGAGAGTGCCTAGTCGTGGAAGAGAGGAAGAAAAACTGGTTTTGATCATGGAATTCATTTAATTCAGAATCAAACGCGTTTCCAACATTTTCCAATGTTGACTCGTGGTCAAGTCAACATTGGAAAATGATTCAGAATCAAACGCGTTTCCAACATTTTCCAATGTTGACTAATCAAATGAATTAAATGAATTCCATGATCAAAACCAGTTTTTCTTCCTCTCTTCCACGACTAGGCACTCTCCGATCGATAGTCTTCTCCTCTCCTTCCTCGTCGAGAAGACCTCCATAATCAAACAAACAGAACAACAGCTCCACCGTCTTCCTCGTACTCTCCGTCCACCGCTATGAACATCTTGCCCACCAACACCATGCTTTCCATTTCCGAGAAGAAGACCGCCTTCGTCGATCTCTACGGCGCTCTCCGCGAGTACATCACCTTCAATTACTCCGGGCGTGAGGCCGAGAACCTCGACAATGACCTCCGGACCCTGCAGGACCTTCGCTCCCACCTCGAGGACCCCGCCAAGCAGCCCGCCCCGTTGGCCCGCCGGGAGATCCTCCAGTCCTACTTCCGCGCCCTCCGCGCGGTCGAAACCCACTTCCCGATTTCCTCCGCCAAGAACCATATCAACAACGTCACCTTCAAGTGGCACGACGCCTTCGAGAAGGGGATCTTTAAGGTGGGGAAGAAAGCCTCCCAGCAGAACATCCACCTCGAGAAGGCCGCCGTACTCTTCAATCTGGGCGCCGTATCCAACGAGATAGGGCGGAGCTACGATCGGTCTACGGTGGAGGGGCGCAAGGGGGCGGTCCGGGCGTTCATGGATGCGGCGGGGGCGTTCGCTTACCTGAAGGACAACGCGGCCGCCAAGGCATCGATGGGCGGGTCGACCACGATAGATGTGTCGGTGGAGTGCGCAACGATGCTGGAGAGGCTGATGCTCGCTCAGGCGCAGGAGTGCGTGTTCGAGAACACCATGGCCAATAGGAGCAGCTCGGGATTGGGTGCGAAGATCTCTCGGCAGGTCGGTGTCTGTTATTTCCTCTTGATTGAGTTTGGATGTATGACTAGTAGAGTTGTTGAGCGTGGCTTTAGCATGCATGGACCGATAATGAGTAGTGAGTTCTGAGTACGTGGTGAGGGGATCTATTCTCGATTATCAAGTGGTCAAAATCACCGAATTTGACATAAACTTGCTATTTTGAGAAAATTAATTGGAGCAAGACTTATATTTCTTTAGGCTAGAATCAAATTTTCCTTGCTTGTGACTCCGTGGTGCATTTTGTTTCAGAATATTATGACTCAGAAAAGTTGGTTTTTGGGGTTCAATGACTGATCATTGATGTTAGGACTGTCGTTTCGATTGTAAAATGCTAAACTTACTGGCTTTCATATCTGGTGGTTTAGGCCGTATTATAGCACATAGTAATGGAGTTTTTGTACCCAGCTAATTTTATTCCTTTGATATTATGAAATTAGTGAACTCAGAGCTTAGTGCCTTTTCACAACAAAGCAGGTCGGATCGTACTATGAAGAAGCATCGGCAGCTCTAAAAGCGGTACCTTTGAAAGGGCGTGTGGACAAGGACTGGATATCCCATGTGCAGCTGAAGGCAGCTTTGTTCAATGCAGAAGCATGCTATAGATATGGTTCAGAACTGCATGAGAAAGATGAAATTGGCGAGGAGATTGCAAGGCTGGAGAGTGGGATCAGTATTTTGGAAGAAGCCAAGAAATCCTCAAAAGTTGGACCAGCTGAGCTTTTCGAGGCAATTAGAGAGTTGGAGGCAAACATCAAAACGAAGCTAGACACGGCCATCCGGGAAAATAGCACAATTTACCATATGAGAGTTCCTTCCCCTGCTGACTTGCCACCCCTCCCTTCATCGCCCATGGTCAAGCCAGAGCCGATGAATGAGGTTTTGGATGCCCGCAAGGAGAAGATATTTTCAAGTCTCGCCCCATATGTTCCTGTTGGGTAAGTAATATGTCTTGTACGTTTGTGTTTGTGGGAAGACATTTGAATTTTTACTATCACAATTCATTGTTTTTATCTCCTCCGTCCATCATGCTCTTGATGTCTTTGCCTGCTACTTCCGCCCATGTGAGCTCTTAGCATACTGTTGTATTTTTTCCCCTCGGTACTGTTTTATCTTGCCTAATGACTTAAATGTATTTTCAGGTCGGAGTCTGATGTCTATGGCCAATCAGCTTCTAATTTAGTTGCAGGAAGCAATTTGGAGGGAGCAATCCAAGTAATATTGGAGATGGGTGGAGGGAGGTGGGATAGGGACACTGCTGTTCGTGCTCTTGGTGCAGCTGACAACAATTTACACAGAGCTGTTGAATATTTATTCTTGGTCTGTGAATGTTATTTTCTTTTCGACTTCTTGATTCTGGATTCACTGTCTTTTTTTTTTTTTCAAGTTACCATGTACTTAATATTTAAATGATGAAGTTCTTGGCACTTTATGACTTCAAAAATTTGCAAAGAGAGGTGCTGGCAGATGCTCGTCATTTGTGTACTTGAATTTCTATTTCAAACAGCTATAACTTGTAAACTCTTTGCTTTACATCTTTTAGTTTAAATTAGTGATCATATTTGCCATCACTTATCAGGATATCCCTGAGCAACAAGCTGCAAGTCCTCCTGCTCAACGTGCCCAGCCTGCCCAATCTGCACCTGGGCAGTTGCCATCAGCCATGCCACCAGCAGTAACTGTCACGCCCAAGGACCACGAAGCAATAGATAAGGTAAGTTTTTTCTTTTCTGTTATCTGACTAAACATCCCTGTGTATCGACCCTCCTTCCTGCCTTATTTTCCTCCCTTCATCAGTTGGAGTTCCACTTGTATCTGTTGATTAATTATAAGCCATTGAAAATAAAAATTGTTGGGAGAAGTGAAAGAAAGTATTCTGCTCCATTGTTGATATCTGAGGTTGTTGGATAGTTTTACCAACGAGTACTTTGTGCACCAGTTTATTAAATTGGCTTGTGATTCTGTGAATGTAAAGGCCGAAAAGGAAGCTGAGCTTGGTGGATTTAAATTGGCTTGTGATTCTGTGAATGTAAAGGCTGAAAAGGAAGCTGAGCTTGGTGGATTGTCAACCTTTAATAGCCTATCTTGAACCTTGTCGTTTCTGTTTATGACCACATTCAATGTCTTTCCCTTGGTCTTTTTTTCTCTGGGAAGTGCTTGATTCTTGCTGAACTATGCATGAACACTTTCGTGCCATGCTGTGGTAGACCTGCCGGTGCATGCTCTGCTAGATTTCTGCAGCAACAGTTTAGTTGCTGGCAGGTTATGCCCTTTGTGGTTGTTCAACTCTCTCTGTATGACTGATTGGATTTATATCTAGCCATTTGATCTCATTCCTTTGTTGGCTTGTTGGAAAGATCAGGCAAAGCTTAGCTCAACTTTCTGGCTTGCTTCAACTAGCAGCTCTTAGATTTTACAGTCATACTGCATAGGTTGCTCCTTTTCCACCTTTCATGTAGCTTGGGCGGTAGTTTTCATCAGGATGGAGTTCACTTTTGTCCTGCACGATCTTTGTTTTGTTTTTCTTCCTTTCTTCTTCTTTTGGTAAATAGAGTTCGTCTTCATTGCAGTTAGTAATATTGTTTTCTTGATTCAGCTGGTAGGTATGGGATTTGATCGAACAATTGCTCTAGATGTGTATTTCGCTTGCAACAAGGATGAAGCGCTGGCTCTTAATCACCTTGTGGATCTCATGTGTGAATAAGAGGACTGATTCAAGAATATAGGATGGTTCATTTGTTCTCTCTGTGCTTTGCCTTCAATGTCTACCAGTATAGTCCCCCCCCCCCCCTTTTCTTCCAGTATCATCTTGTCAACCTTTGACATTGAATATTGTGTTATCGGAGTGGCTGAGGCCAGCGGGCAATGTGGATGCTGTATTTTCCCTTCTCACCCTCTGTGGTCTTTCAGGCTCCCTTGGTTATTGTGAATTTCTGTTATCTATACACAGTTGTGTTTCACTCTTGTAGTGTACATACTTCCCTTTGAATTGCCTTTTGTCAACAAGTTTGATGCGGCAATGTGATTATTTTGCCCCTTTGAGCGCTTGCGGATTGGTTTGATCGAGGCTCAGCAACAGATGAGACCTTGTTTTTGTCGCAGTCCGCTGCAATATTTTATTAAGCAAGATTCAGGAGAGATGGTATTATGCTATTTTTAGGTGGACATAGATGCCATGCGATATTAGAGTAGTCTGCTCAGTGAAAGAATCTTATGGCATGGGGAGCTTGATCTCCGCATATGAGGAACCTCACTTTATCAAGTGCGTTGATGCTCGGATCACGTTAATTCTAAAGCTTTTAAGATGCGTTTGATTCAGATTTTCAGATTTTCCAAACGACTTTCAGCTTCAAAAACCCTTTTGGGAAATGCTTGGGCATTTGGCAAGCGTTTTGGAGTATTTTCAGACAAATGCTGGCTGTGGGAATGCTGAAAGCCCAATCCTACTGTCACTCAGCCTTCCGAAGTAACATCTGCAGAATACTGAAACTATGATTAAAATATATTTTTTTGCAAAACTATCCCTTGTTAATTCTTTGGTTTTCCGATTTTGCCCCTCTTTGTAATTGTTCGTCTTCTTCAAGCGAGGGCGGTTGATAAGGGCCAACGAGGCCAAATCTAATTAGTGAAGGGCCGGCGAGGGGCCCATGACTTAAGCAACTGCCACCAAAGTTCGCTTTGGGTTGCGTTACCCTCACTAACGCTCGTTCTGACTCACCGGCAGCCTCAGCCTTTCGCCAATTTCGATAAAGGGTTTGAATTTTTTTTAATAAAAAATATAATAATCCAGCCAAAGTCTATTTCAAAAGTTGAACCAAACCCACCCTTAATCTTGTTGAAAATTGAGTCAAAGTATTTGAGGACTCACACTTCGTGATAAAGAAAAACACGAAATATGGTTGACCCTCGAGTCCCAAGAGAAATGGCTGCTTTAACAGGGCAAGTGTGGGGTTGACATGTACTGTGAGACTTATTTTTTTTACCGGTTGGTTAGGGTTCTAGCTGGTTCAATATCCCTTTTTGAAGTAATGGTTGTTCAGGTGTTCTCCATGCGTTTGAAATGCCTATGTTTTCTTGTGAGCAATTGTTGCTAATCCAACCCAAGTGGGTAGGCTACAGTAAAAATGCCTGGGCCTTTCGCATAGGAAGTAGGGTTGAGCGAACAAAACTCGAAGAACCGGACAAGACCAAAATAATTGGGCGAGGATAGGCTCCGGCCTAGCCACCGGGCACAAATTTTTGAGCCAGGCTGGTTTGGGTGGGGTATGAAGGTCTAATGCCCGAGTGTTTGGCTTAGGGCTGGGGCAAAATTTGGGCAAGAGCCTTCCTGGCTCGGCTCATGCCCATCCCTATTGAGGAGGGGTCTCGAGTTCAAGCTTTCTTGTCTCAAACTCCCGAATGCAGTGCTTTCTGATGTTATGCATATTTAGTATATTAGAATAAAAAATATATTTTTCTATAAAGTATGTGTTAAAGAATACGTGGGAGACACTTGTTAATAAAATCCGTTTAAATATGATTGTAATTTGAATCAACTTTGTTCGTGATGGATTTTATAAAGTCTGATCTCCACAGATTACTGTGCTGCCGCCTCTGATTTGCTGTCATGATGGGATTTATGCATGTTCGATAAGTCAAGAGGTGACGAGAAGATCTCGAATTTCAATTATGCTTGTTGCTAATCATTCATGTCTCGAAATTTTCTGGTTCACAGAGAAAAAGGAGTGCTTCAAAAGAGAAATGCTAAGATAAACGAACCAAATGAGGAGACGTCATTTGACTTTGTCTCTAAAGAAATGGCTTCAAAGCCTGGTAAAGTGGCGACCATGACCCAAGAAGACAATACTAAGTCGCCGAAACTGTGGAGGCTGAGCACGGTCCGCCGAGCGGAGGAGCTCAAGTCCGTGATCCGAATGGGCCCGGTTTGGGCCGCCGGGATTCTGCTCTTCTCGGCCTATGCCCAGCAGCACACCTTCTCCATCCAACAGGCCAAGACCATGGACCGACACCTCTCCCGGTCCTTCCGAGTCCCCTCTGGGCCGATGCAGGTGTTCACCACGATCAGCATGCTCACCACTAGGGGTGTCAATGGGTCGGGTCGGGTTTTTATGTTACCCGACCCGACCCGACCCGAAACGCATTAGACCCGAACAAAAAAAATCGGGTTGGGTCAAAGTGTGACCCTTTGCTGCGTGTACAGTGTGTGTATCAAATGATCTAAGGAGAGGAAATGCCAGAGCTGCAGTTTTCTCTATTAAAGTCATCGTCTCCTATTCATTGTCAATCGGAGTGTCGTTCTGGGTACTATGTCTAACCTTTGGACACAAGATTGCGCATCTGATTTCTAGTAATGAAGAAGTTGCAGAAGCCATGTCTAGCTTAACCGTTCTACTTGCATTCTCATTCTTGCTCAATGGTGTACAACCAGTACTTATAGGTAGGTACAGACATCTCCTGTTTGTTTTGTTCCAAAACCTGTTCCAACCTACGAGATTTTGGTTTCAGGTGTCGCCATCGGTGCCGGTTTACAACATGTGGCTGATATCATAAACATCTGCTGCTATTATTTGGTCGGGTCGGGTATTTTCTGGCAAAACTCTAAGAATACATTACATTTATAAAAAAGGCCCATGCCGACCCGTTTCGACCCGACCCGACCCGTTTCGACTTGGCTCTAAATGATACCGGTTCCATACTTGGATAAGATTTTGACCCGACCCGAAAATACCCTAAGTTTAGGGTCAGGTCGGGTCGGGTCGGGTCGGGTCGGCCCGGGCCTTTTTGACACCCGTACAATTTACCAGTGGGCAACTAAACCATGACACCGCATTTCATTGGAGGAACTTTGTTCTTTAGCAGTGGAGCTTGTTTTTGGGAGAAAATATTGGGTACCACTTGGATTCCAGCGTGTCAAAATCTGACCCACTCACCAGACGACACGTGTCACCCGAGCCTCACTGATATCCAACTCTTATGTTACTGTTCGCGGGTGGTTTATGATCAGAAGGGCAGTTTTCACGATTTACTCCCACCTCCCCCTCCGAACAGTACCAATCAAGTTAGCAACAATTATAGTCAAATGAAGTTTGGCAGCTGCCACCTACGTCTCTCTCCTCCCCTCTTAGTTAATTTCAAATTAAAGGGAGAGAGAGAGTTTTTTTATTTATTTTTATGCTGTTCTTATCTCCGTTGACTCTCCGCTCGACTTCGCTTGCTTGTTCTTCGACTCACGACAGAACCTGCCGTTTGACCCCGCCGCTGTTGGTGCTGTATCCACCTGATCTGCCCCACGACCAAACCACGCCAAACGACGTCGTGTTCTCTTTGTCTCTCTCGACTCGTTTTGTCTCGCCCTCTCCGCCACTGCCGGACTTTGCTTGCTCGTTCTTCGACTTACGATGGAACCGGCCGTCTGACGAACCTCACCGCCGTTGTCGCCGCATCCACTTGGTCCGCCCCATGACCAAACCACGCCAAACAACGTTGTGTTCTCTCCGTCTCTCTCGACTCGCTTTACCGCTGCTAGACTTGGTCTTTCTCCGACTCACGAGGGAACCGGCTGTCCAATGAACCCCACCGTCATCATTGCCGTATCCGCCTTGTTCGTTGCACCACCAAACCACGCCAAATGACACCACGTTCTTTTCATCTCTCGACTCGCTTTGTCTTGCACTCTCCGCCACCACCCGACAAGCCACTCTGCCTTTGCCTCCGCCAAGGTACCGACTTTCTTGCATTTACTCTAACATTCCGTCCATTCTAATTTTAGGGTTTTGGTGATTTATAGAATTCGTTGGATAAGTCCTTCGCCAAACGACACCACGCCCAACGCCGCCGCTGCATTCTCTCCGTCGTCTCTCTCGACTCGCTCTGTCTCGCCCTCTCAGCCGTTGCTTGCCAAACGACTCGGCCTCCCTTTCTCTTCACACCAAAAAAGAAAGGAACTCTCATCTAGTTATTTGTGAGATTTCATAAGTTAGGGTAGTTGTTTTGTTTGCGTATGACAATCTTTGTTCTATTTCCTGCTAAAGTGATCTACGGGTGACTTAAATATGTCTATTGTGTTTTTTCAGATATGCATTACGACAAGCACTTCTGCTGGCCTAGAACAGACACTACCATGGATATTTTATCATAAAGTTATTGAAGTATCGACTTATTTCCTTTTCATGGAAGGAAAGGCTGCCTCACCTTAAGTATCTAAAGTTTTGGAATCCATTTCAATGAGTTGGCATTATATGTTTTTTCTGAATTATATAGACAGGGGCCACGTGTTATGCAATGATTTCTCTTGTTTTGCCTATCAAATTTTGATCCATGATTATTTCATAATTTACTGAGGATTTCATTTTCAGGGGGTCCAGGTCATATACAGGATGAGAGAATTAGAGGAAAAGCAAGCATAAAGGTTTGTATCATTCGTATCTAAGGAAAGTCCATGGAAGGTTCAATGCCACAACCTTTGGAATATTACTTATACGAGTTCTATGATTTTGGCTCTTCTTTGCTGTCAATAATCTGTCAACATAATTATCATTATACATAGTTGATGAAGATGCTAATCTATTTTTGCGACTTATCAAACAGAAAAAAAAAATCATTTTTGGTCAATCATATTTGACAAGTACGTATGCATTGGTGTAAACCTGATGCTATCTACATTTAGTGCCAGGAACTTTTAGACGAGGCAAGAAAGATTTTTTTTTTGAAATCTGATTCATCAAAAGATATGAGGAATTCTTTGTTGAAAATCAAAATTTATTCTAACATATCCTTAACATTTATGTTTGTTTATGTAATTTTTGATTTTTGTGGAGCACTTGAAGCAATACTTTGGAGATGAATTTAATCTACTTTATTTTGGTTATATAATTAGGTCGAATTGCTGTTTTTGGTTATTACTAGTTAAACCCTACGGGACTTAACTTCGAAGCTTGCTGGTCAGGACAGTTATTTTAATCCAAATTTAGTACAAATTGGTTGCAAGTTTGTCTGTGTAAATTTATCGGATGGCTGAATCACAAGTAATTCTTCACTTATGCTATGTGAAACATATTTTCTTTCTTAAGTATTGGATGAGATTTTATTTTGCTTGTAAAAGAGCTATTTAAATTACTTTTTGTTATTTTAATTGCAGCATGAAACTTCCCATCTTTCACATGTAATACGTGATATGGAAAAAGATTTTGAATTTGCAATAGGAATGGTGTTTTCAAATGAACTTGAAAACACCATCTTTCACATATGGTTCCTGTCTCATTTATATGCACATTATCGCTATTAGTGGCAATGACTTATTAGAGGTGTTGTAGTTTCTGTCAACACACAGAAACCTTGAACTTCTGCTGGTAGTATCTAAAACCCATGAGCCTTTTCTTACAGGTTCCGTTGCAAGTAGCTGTACCACTTGATATTCAAAGGTGGGGCGGAGAAACACTTAGTCTGTGTGGTGATCACCAGCTCGTCAATGCTGGGCTTGCTATTTCACTCTGCAAATGCTGGCTTCAGAGAACCGGAAACTGGGAAAAACTACTCGAAAAGGTTGCTT
Organism: Angophora floribunda; assembly: GCA_014182895.1. Classification (NCBI taxonomy): domain Eukaryota; kingdom Viridiplantae; phylum Streptophyta; class Magnoliopsida; order Myrtales; family Myrtaceae; genus Angophora; species Angophora floribunda. The sequence continues at coordinate 35,441,088 of CM024706.1, read as the reverse complement.
TGTATTCCTATGGGCCTCTCTTAAATTTCTAACATAACTTAAATGGACAGACCTGCAGACTTTCAGACTTAAGCTCCTAATTTGTGTAGTAATGGTTCAACAATTTGGGAGTGATGAGACTATACTTGGATGACAAACATCATGCATAATGGCATTGTACGTCTCAATGTTAATTTATAACTGAGCAGCAAAGTACCGTAATATTAGCGAATATCCATTATTTATTTTCCCTTCAGTTTCAAAGGGATGGTGCTCCCATCTAATTATTTTGTGTTATCAATATATCGTTATTTCAATTTGGCGACCACATCATTCTGACATCTCAATCTGCTAGTGTCAGAAACAAGATGAGGAGGCAGCTGGGTCAGAACTGCCTCCTGCATTTGTTAGAGGTCTTTCAACAGCGTGCCTTTCTGGAAGGGCACATATTGTCCATGATACTCCTTTGATGTTTAATGGCTCAGCAGATACTTCAGCAAATTCGGGAGCGTTGACTTTCTACTTAGACGGAGCTCATAGTCCTGAGAGCATGGAGGCTTGTGCCAAATGGTTCTATGGTGCTGCTAAAGCAAGCAAAACATTATCGTCATTGTCATCACCACCATCTACTTCTTTTGATGTTCACAATAATAAGTCATTCTGGGAAAATGGTTGCCTCAATTATGAAAAAAATCACGTGAAGTCGTCTAATAAGATGTCAAAGCAGGTAAAGTTACTCATCGATTGAGTTTCTTTTGAGGTGTAAGTATTTTGAATTACTTCTATCAGGTATCTTTTTGCAAAGAGAAGACACATTTTTTTGTCATCTAAGAAGTTCAGTTTTGCTTTATTTATGGGTTTTTGATACTTTGCTTGTTTTGTTTTTGGTAGTTTCTGTTAATTGCATGGATGTTAGAGACCCTCAAATTCTGCTCCCAAGACTTGTGAATATTTGCGGTTCATCAAGTATATCCACTTCAAAAGAAATATGCACTCTTCATGATGCAAGATGATTCTTTTTGCATCCTGATGAAGCTTGTAAATTTTAGTGCGCGAAGGCATTTGATTTGCTAACTGATAGTTTTCTCTTGATGGTTGTCATGCTCATTCTCTGCTTTATCAATGTTATCATGTGTGCATTGATGCCTCATTTCTCTTTGTATTGTATGCTTCTCATGTCTGATAACGATCAGGGTATTCAAGATGACTTCACCTCACACGGTTATCAAAGCATAATTGGCCAGTTAGCTGTGTTCTTCTTACCCTTCAGTAACACCCTTGTACAATGATCATTAAATAGAAAAGGGCGATGTTATCTGTATGTAGGAATTAGGGCATCAGCTTTATCCTGGAAATAATTTTTAGCACTAGTCATAACCGAGGCGATGCAAGTTTCTGTTGCTGCTGCTTCTGTGGATGCAATGTTGGTTGTTCAGATTTGAACGTTACCGGTAGATTAGTCACACTATATGTCATTTGTGAGGCTTGCAAATGACTGGTTAAGAGTTTTGTTCTAATCTTGTGCAGGGACCCATTTCTCAAAGGCTTTGTTTGTCCCTAGCATGTCAACATATAACAAAGTCACTTCCGATACTTTGGTTATTACATCAGATATCCCTACAACTCGGGACTTATCGTGGCAGTATACCCTCCAAAGGATTTGCAAGAAGATTCTAAATGGGAAAGGTTTGTCTACTTGCTGAAAATACCAAACTTACGAAAAATAGTGAAATTGAACTGCAGCCTGCAGAGTATCACAAATGGGGTCCTTGTTAGACTCTACACCATATTTTCAGAAGTGGCCTCAAACAAGTATATCATGTCAATTCTTTCCTCATAGTTTGTTGCTATTGATGTTAATTCTGGTATTAGCTTCATTCTTCCACATGCTTCTGCTAATGTCAGTTGTAGTTAGCATGAAGCTGTAACCAGTCTACGAGATTAAGGTGGGTTTGCATTGAGTTGTCACGTCAAATTGATTAATTAACAATCTGGTAGTTCATAGCTTCTATCGAATCGATCAAAGGATACTACCTCTGCTGAATTTAGGTTGATGAAAATGTTCCCACCACAATAAAGTTTGCTGATTTGTGTATGGGAAAATGTTGAAGTTTCGCTTGAGCTTGTGACATTTTCTTTACACATGAGCAGATGTTTCCCTTGACAAGAGTTCCAAGATGGACAGTGTAGACTCCTTGCCCCCTCACGAGTTTCTTTACGAAGATGTTTCCCATCACGGTCTGGCAGATCAGAATTTTGCATGCAGTGCCGTGATGCCTTCATTGCCATTGACAATAAAGTGGCTGAGGGACTGTGTTAAGGAAAACCCTTCTTTACGCCTTCAGGTAACCCTTCTGTCATTGACAGGATGTCCATAGGAGGTTTCTACTAAAAGAGTCTTGCCAAACTATTTGTAGGGCCAAATGGAAAATACATTTGTTTCAGTGTGAGTGCGAAAGAGGTTCCGAATTTGAAAGCATATTTGGTCTTCTCACCTAATCTCGCTGTCGGAGTCTTTTTTTTTACCTCACCGTGCTGTTGGTGCTTAGTGATACACAATACCACCCTTTCAGGGAAAAATAGAGACAGAAGATGTGTATATAGCGGTTTACATGCTCGTGTATTGGACCATTGGTTATGTAATCTATCTAATTGGTGGACATACACTGCGTAGGTACTTGTCACCAGCTCGCTGCATCTAGTAGGGGATGTGCTCAAGTTGTTGAGGAGGCGATGCAAATAGGGAAGGCATTCTTGCTTAGAAGTTCACACACCATACGATTTCTTGTCCCTTTCCTCTGCATAATTGCCGAGGCCGTGATTTGTTGTTCATTTAACCGAATAACGCCCTCTTTGCCCCTCCCCTCTTTTCCTTTTGTATTTAAGCTTTTCCCTTTTATCCCGCAGGATTAGTATTGGGGGCATTTGCCGTCTTTCATTCTTATTTGTGTAAAAACTATCTCGTTGTTAACATTAGTATTGACATGTATTCATTCTTGGGATGAATTGTAGTGCGCAGAGCAAAATTGACAATTGAGTTTCCTGCAACTGAGTTTGCTACCTACTCCTGGGATAGGAATGTAGCTCCGCATGGTTTGAGGGGCTTCAGTTTGGTCTTCCAATCTCGACAAGTTGTCACTCTGAAACCAAGTGAAAAAATCTCTGCAGTTCCCGGTCACATTTCACATAAAACAACCTTGGGATGTAATAGCCCTTTGAAAAATAAACCACGACAGCGTAGCAGCAAAGAGGACTGCCAATACGACAACATATGAGCATTTTGTAGCCTCTAAATGATTTCCTATGATATGTGAAGCTTAAACTGGAGACAGTTTCGAACACGGGGGAAAATGTGATGTAAAATCTTCATAAAGTGACTATTTGTATGTAAATGGGGGTGAAAAGTAAATCCTCCACCCCCAGGGAAAAAAATGTCTCAGTTCATGAATAAAATATAAAAAGATTGGCATTTCTGGGAAAGTACCCAAGATAACCAGAAGAAAAAGGATAGGGCAAATGAAGTAAAGATCAGCCCGATGTAAGGGGGAAAAGAAAAGAAGAATCCCGCCAAGTCAATGCTATATGCTCGAAATCCTGAAATGTACATCAACGCTTGGGTAGTGATCGGGAAGAATCCTCAAAACTGGAACTAGACGTCCAATGCCAGCTAGATCTGCTCCAAGCTCTCTCATCCGGCACGTTCCACTCTGGCATAGATGTGTAAATCTTGTGCTTTTCTTCAAATAAGACCGGTTATAAGGAGGCTACAGTCACTGTATCTTGAATTCATCAGACAATAAGTGAGTCACCCACACTAGGAGGAGATAATGGCAGGACTGCTGAAGGGTGAATATTGCTCTCAGTACTTTCCAATACTTGTCTTGTGAATGCTTGAGACTCTTTGTTGGTACCTATCTTTCTTGAGGAAACCTCTCTAGATTCAAGTTTTCTAGAAGAGTTGCTGCTCTCAACGGACACAACCTTGTCCTTCGAGAGAGTCGTCTGTGCTGATGCTATTACAGAGCTGAAAACACCAGTTTCCCTCAATCCTTGCACGATAACTGGCTAAGTTGAAAAGGAAACGCTAAATGTGATTTTGTTCAAGCTTATAAAAGTATCTTGCTGCCATAAATCTGCTCACTGTACAATTTAAAGATGCGCCTTAATTAGAACTTACCATAGGATCATAAATACGAGTCAAAATGCCTCCTGAGAAGTTTAAGATTCATAGTCCTGTCTGTCCAAACAACTCATTCTCGATACCTGAAGGGAAAAAAAGAAAGAAATGCATGCAAGATAACTTCAGAATTCAAATGCATTGCCATGGCGACAAAAATTACTTCTGAGAACTGATTGGGGTCAAAAAAACATTACATCCTTTTAGAAATGCAAATGACTACACAAGTACCATTCTCAGAATCCTGTCCTACATGCTAGACCCTGGGTAACCGATGGCTGTGTCTCTACTCTCAGTTAAGGGAGTTTCAATATGCAAGACCTGGGATAGAGATATGATAGTCTAAGTCCAAACATGATGGTAGTCTGGCTCCAAATGCACAGCAATGTTATTCTCATGAATGATCATACCCCACATGAAGAACATAAGTAAATTTGGATAGACATCCTTTATCCGACGACTTGAGAAGGAGTAATTGTTTAAACTTAGGTCAAATCAATTCCTTTACTACCAATTTTCATTCCTAATGCAAATGGAAACAATAGCACCACTCAGTTGAGGAGTAGGGATTTCCTTTTCTTGTCCCTATTAAAAGGACCCAAAAATTACCACTGTACAAAATGATAAGTCCTGGAAGATAGAATGATGGCAAAGTGCATTTACCAGCGAAGCATTTCCTCCTCTGTCGCAGTTGATGCAATAATGAAAGCCTGCAAATATAGTTGAGTGTTGAAAATATGCATACTCACAACAACGAAAAAAATCTAGCATCCTCAATTATAATTTTAGTTGCCAGTCAAATGAAAATTGAATTCTTAAAAATTCCAAAAATTTTGGTCCTGTTGCTAGGAGCCAGCGATGAAAGCCGCGGTTGGAAGGAAAAATATACTTTAGGAACTTACCGCTCGGTCAAACTCCAACATAAAGCATCTTTTCAAATCCTCCTTAGTGGGCTTGCAGCCACACCGATCGCGTCTTGATGTCAAATCTGAAAACTTTGGATATGTGTAATGCAGAACAGCAGCCTCTTCCAATTTAATCTCGCTACAACAAATCGCACACGATACTGTGAGTCAGCAGTATGAGATGATGTGACATCAACTTCAAACAAAAGACATGGCCAACGATGCAGGCGTTGCACAAGATGAGACCTCATAAACACTTTCCAAACAAAGGCGAATCATTTGGAACACCTAACTACACGCTCATGCAGACATGGCATCTCTCTATCATTAGCCAAAAGTCAAGTAAACAAAATACAAATACAGCCATACTTTGGGGTTTTCATGTAGTTGTGCCATCTGTGAGCACCACTGGGACGAAGATGATCTTGAATACGAGCTGCAGCCTTCCCATTTCCATAAGTCAGCAAGTAATTTGGATTGCCACGAGTTGCATCTTTGTAATTGCCAAAGTATACATCTTTTGTTAAATGGTCATAGTTCTTTTTAAACATTGACACCTGTAAGAGATGAACAATTAGATTAATATAAGGAGTGATTGGTGAAGACATAGATTGATCCAAAACTCAACACAGACGTTTGATGATGATCTAAGTAGAATATATGTCTCTAAATTATCCAATGCACCGTAAGGACCAAGAACAGACATTGCATGCAAAATATCAATTGATGCTCTTCCAATAAAAATCGCAGAATGTAGCTCAGAAAGTTTAATGCTAAACAAATAAAACATGAGTTGCTTTATATTTAACCGAGTTGACAAATCTGTTGGAAAGCGCCAAAGTTAATCATGCCTTTTTCCCTTGTCAAAATGATTGTGCTCCGAATTATGCTGACATTGAAAAGTTCTGATCTTTCAGCCACTTAAATTATATTCATTACTACTAAAATCAGCTAAAAGATAGACAACATGATCGAAAACCTTACCTCACTAAAGGGCTCTTTAACATCATCTCTCTCCACACTGCTTTCCTAATATAAGATGATCGCATATTAGTAGATAATCAGGATATCGTAGGATAAACAGGGCATTCAATTTCCACATGCTAAAGACATTTCACTCACGTAATTTGCAAAAATGACCATATCAACATTTCCAGGCACATCAACCAGCAGCTGTCTTACTGAATACTCACGAGTTCCTGCTGGGTATATGAGCTCGTCAGTGTCAAGATGGATGATCCAATCCATTCCTGCATCCTAAAATCGAAACAAGATGTTAACTCACTGAGAAAGATTCAAATGCCTTTCCAAATGTCTTTCCAAACGAATTAAAAAGACATTTTCGACGATAGAATTAACCAAAACACTTTGCATACCCTTGCCATGACAATAGCCATTTCCATATTTAGGGATAGCTTCACAAATAGCTCATAGTTGCATGGCTTGTAGAAGAAGTTCGCCAACCAAGTCTCATTCCAGATACGGTTGAACATGACATAATATATGAAAATCAAAATAAATTCATCAAAATCAGAGAAGTTGAAAAAGATGCAAAAATGGTTGCTGGTCACACATATAGAACAAATTCAATTTTCCTTGTTCTTTACAATCGATCACATTGCCGTGAGCTAGCACGGTCGTTTGGCAGGCAATGGCTGAGAGGGCGAGACAGAGTGAGTCGAGAGAGACGACGGAGAGAATGCGGTAGCGGCGTTGGGCATGATTTCGTCCCTTGAAGGACTCGTCCAACAAATTCTATAAATCACCAAAACCCTAAAATTAGAATGGACAAAATGTTAGAGTAAATGCAAGAAAGTTGGTATCTTGGTGAAGGCAAAGGCGGAGTGGCTTGTCGGGTGGTGGCGGAGAGTGTGAGACAGAGCGAGTCAAGAGAGACGAAGAGAACGCGGTGTCGTTTGGTGTGGTTTGGTAGTGCAACGAACAAGGCGGATGCGGCAATGATGATGGTGGGATTGGTTGGACAGCCGGTTCCCTCGCGAGTCGGATGTTGCGACCTCACCTCGGGTGCACCACCTAGGGTTTGGCTAATGGATTACTAAGCCTAAACTTAGCTCGGACTCTCCCAAGCCCATACCAATTCGCGACTTAGGGTTTAAGTTTTTACTATGCAAATGATTTTTACTTGGAGTCGCCACTAATCTATTTTTTGGTGGGTCGATTAGAAACCCAAGTAAAGTAACGGGAGGATTACTTTACTCCTACGAACCAGAGACTATGGGATCGGGGACTTGATTACGTTAGATTTCTCTAACGCCCTTTCGGTACATTTTCTCTTTTATTTTAGAAAAATGATTTGCAGGCAGTTTTTGTTGATTTTAATTTACTCCCTAACATGCAATGTGATCATGCGAGTGCGCAAATCATTATCTAACACTCAATGAAGCAAAGCAATAAATAAATTGCAAGGAAAAGGAGGAAGTTACTTACCTTAAAGCTACGAAAGCATCTGCGATGTTAGCTTAAAAATTACATCAATGATCCTAGATATAATTTCTAATTAACACGCACTCATTCAAATATTTTTTAAGGTTTTCACTTATTTAATGAAGCCTAAAACTACGTGCAATGCATGTAATGACATACGAAATTGTCTAACTATAATAGCATGCAATGTGCAACCTAATATGCAAACTATATGTCACGTGACATTAATTATTTAACTTAATCTAATGCTAGAAAATATTTAATGCAACTACCCTAGTATGTCACGCATTCAAATGACCCTAAACATGTAATGACTAGATGACACACAGGTGATGACCTACTTCTACATGACATGAGCATGGCAATTTTTATGTTTTCTTTTTTATAACTAATGAAATTTCCTAAGCTTCTACGTCATATGCGATGTAAACTATAAGACTAGTCTGACATGAAGTGCATTAATCTACCCTATTATGTAACAGATTTTTTTATGCATTTTTGTAAGTTTACTAAAAAAAATCAACACATATAATGCAACCGATCATGTAAAGCACGCAATTTAGCTCCGATCCAAGATAGAAAATCAAAACAATCAAAAACCTGATCCGAACCTGATCCGACGTCTCGCGGCTCAATATTTTTGATTATTGAGATTTTTTAACATGACCTCACTTAATTGGAATTCAATCAAGCATGCAATACTTTAAACGAGAAAACAAAATATTCAAGAATTAATTTAGATAGGAACTTTACCTACCTTGTCTCTTGGGAAGAGGCCTCCTTTTGTGAGCCGACTTTTAAGACCTGCAGCAAAAAGAGACACTTTTTCTCCTCTCTCTCTATATTGCGCTGCCGCTCCTTTTCTCTCAATTGTGGCTGTTTTTTTTCTGTGTGTGTAGCTCCCTTTTTATAGGTGAGATGACTATGTTATTTAAGGAAAGATGATAAATTTGCACGTTGCATATTTAGCTCTTGTATCCCACGTGCAATATTTTTTTCAATATTTCATCCGACACCTTCCCCGAATATTGAAAGAATAATGGGAATATTCTCAGGAACATTCTCATATTCTCGGGAATATTCTCATATTCTCGGGAACATTCTCATATTCCAATTTGTCATCTCTTAACGGGCCTAGCCAAATTCTTTTTCACCGTGGACTTAGTCCAACTTGTTAAATTAAAGCTTAGAACCATCAATTAAAGCCCATTTGCCACAAGTCCAATGCAAGTGCAATAATAAATGCTCCTAAAACTATATGCTATGCAGTTTAATTCTAATATTTTTTTGTTTAGGGGTTAAAATTAATCCCTAAATTTTAGTGCATTATATTACAAATGATCAGTCAAAATTTAGGTGTCAACAGCTGCCCCTCTTTGAAGGTGAGCTCATAGAGGTTGCATTCAAAGATAAATTGATACCTAAATTTTGACCATGCATATGCAATATAATGTTATTTTTTTGTGGGAAAATGAATCCTATTTTAAAATGCAATATGATATGATGCATGGAAAAGCTAATGCAAAGTATGAAAAGAGAAGAAGAAGAAGAAGAAGAAGAAGAGTGTACCTGTAGTTACTTACCAATCGATACAGTAGAGCATCTTGAGGTACGTGATGAATTTCATGAGACTTGCAAAACATCTGAAGATTTGGAATTCTCATCAGATTTCAAAAGAGATTAAGCACCTGGAAATCACGTCCGGTATTTATGGGTTCAAATATCTGGAATTCACATCAGACATTTGAGAAAATTTACTGACCACCTGGAAATCACATCAGGTATTTAAAGGTTTGAACCTCTGGAATTCATATCAGAGGTTTGAAAATATTCACTAAACACCTGGAAATCACATAAGGTATATAAAGGTTCGAACATTTGGAATTCACATCAGACATTTGAAAAAAATTCACTAAACACCTGGAAATCACATCAGGTATTTAAAGGTTCGAACATCTGAAATTCACATCAGACATTCGAAAAAAAATTCACTAAACACCTGGAAATCACATTAGGTATTTAAAGGTTCAAATATAAGGAATTCTCACCGAATACTTTTAGGACACCGGAATCTTCGCCTGAAATTCTCATTAGGAATTTGGATTGACTTGAGAACCAATACCTGGAATCCTCATCAGGTACTTTGAATTATCTTGAGAATAGATACCTGGAATTCTCATCAGGTATTTTGAAGATTTAACAATATTTGGACAAATTCATGGCTCCAAAGAGGAGCTCTTTGATCTCCGAAGAAACCCACCTGTCAAACATGATTAGAGCAAATGTGCATTCAACAGCGAAGTGAAGAGTCAAAGCCATTCTTGGATAGTAAAACTCAAGGAGACCCATGTGTATGTTTTCACCCCCACATTCCACCAGTTAGAATCATCATCAAGACAATTTTCACTCATAGTGTGGACTTCTTGAAAATGCCAGATGAGAGACTTTTAGTCTGAAAGGGCTTTTCACTCACTCTCATTTAAGAAGGCTACTTGTCCCGATTAATGCGGGAATATCTGAATCACTCGATCTTACTATCAAGTCAACAAGGATTCGAGTTTTCTCGTAAGCGGTACGATTTTACCAATCTGAGAGGTCTTTACCAGGATGTGACCTTGGTCAACGGCTTAACAAGGGGACTCTTTGAGTCAAGGCTATTGAAAGAACAATTCTGCAATCATCTCCAGGTTTACAAGTCAAGAACCCTGCAAAATGAGATAGAAATAATCTTGCTCACACTTCTTCGAGCAATGCTTAAGACATGTGAACACCTACATTAATTCAAGTGCCCTAATCTGAAGAGACTTTATGAGGGACGTAATGTAGGCTAGGTTCATGGGTTGAGAAATGAAAGGATTATCAGGCTCAAAATGTGTGTAAATGGGTGAGAGTTAGTGATTATCTTGACATTACCACCAGTTTTCATCTTTGCCATCAAGGATTATTTCCAAAATGTGTTCTGTTGACCGCAAAAGTTTTGCATTTGACAACTTTTCACAATCGATAGTTATCTATCTCGACTCTTTTTCATTTTCTCTTATGGGCATTGGCCTTGCTTTTACCAGGCACACTGCTTTTCTTGCCTCTCTTTTTTTACTCTTATGTCTACGGGCATCGGCCTTGCTTTTGCCAGGCACACTGCTTTTTCATGCCCCCTAGTTCTATTTTTACCAATGACACGTTGTCTACGATGTATCAATTTTCCATTTGGACTTTTGAAGGTCTTCACATTTTGTTGGCGCTCTAGACCTTGCTGCTTCTTGAATGATTATTTTTGCTTGCCCCGCCCCAAAGTGTGGGGATGATCACCAACTAGGTTCAAAGAAATGAATTTTTAGGCTCAAAGGGCTATGCAACAGATATACGTGTGTAGGATAGAGAAAAAAAATGCTCTTCGTCATCCTAAGGCACTTGGATTATTGTTTGAGTTCATCTACAATAAGATACCCAAAGATTGATGCAAGTGAGAGCAAGAGAATTTCCATCTATTTTTCTCACCATGTGATGCCAACTTACCTCTAATTTGCCCCGATATGGGGTGGTTCTTGACAGGGGTAATTTGAAAGAAATCTCCACAAGTGTATGAGGCTCAAAAGGGTTAAGCAATGGTCTACTTGCAGTGTTTAGGATAGAGAAATAAATTGCCTCTCGTCATTTTAGTTGTCGTCCCTTTCGCGAGAAAACCCTTCACTTTGCCGACATGGATTTTTTCACACTCATCTCACAATGTATATACAAGGGATTGTGTATAGGATAAGGCTTGCCTTTCATCATTCTAGCAAATTCAAACATTTCCACACTATTCATTGAATTGTCTATTTTGACAAATCTCGAGTGAAATTGGCGAATTAAACAAAACTATCATGTGAAAATGCTTCACGATGATAAAGCAACTAGGCTCTATTCCTACATCGAATTCCAAAGTCAGAGCTAAAAGGTATCTGTGTCTTGCCCCTCTTTGTAAAGGAGCCTGAAGGGGTTCCTTACAAAGATAAATGACACCATCCATCTTACACTCGAGGCTTCATCTTCATTAAAGCAGATAGTGCAGGATCATGCCTGTTGCGACCTATTATTTCCCTCCCGATGAGGGAAATGGATATCTGAATAAATAGGTTTAGGGATATTGTCCGAAGGGCGGGTCCATGACCCTCATTAGACATAGGCTCTCCCAAGCCCATACCCCGCGTGACATTGGGGTCGGCTAGAAACCAAGCAAGGCATGGGAGTGTGCATCACTTTCTACGCAACCAAAGATTCTAGGATCAGAGACTTAATTACACTAATTAACCAATTAGTGCCCTTTCGGTACCTAATTTTGTTCATTTCAAAAAGATTTTAGCCAGGCGGTTTGGATTGATTTTAGACTTAACCACTAACATGTGAGGTGATCATGCAGGTGCGCAATCATCAAAACAACATTCAGCAATTGAAGAAAGCATTAAATAAATTGCAGGCAAAAGTAAACACCTAGCATTAAGAGATAAATAAATGAAAATCCTAATTAAACTAAAGGGAAACCATAATCATCGCATCATAAGTATGCTATCAAGGGCAATTGTATCGAGAGGATTAAAACCCTAAAGTGAAGCAGTGAAAGACTTGTTCGATTTTAAGACAATCTTGGGCCGATGATTTTCCGACACTTTTTAAGAGAAAATGGTCCAAGAATTATTTTAGAGCTTTTAGGGAACTCTAAAACAATCTCATAATTTTTGGGATTTTTGAATTTTTTTGGAATTTTCAATATTTTAATATTTTGGATTTTTCTTTTCTAATTAAAAATATTATTTTTTTTTTGAAATTTTTTTTTTATGAATTTTCAGGTTTCTGAATTTTCCATGGATTTTCTGAAATTCCGAAATTTTTATGATTTTTTAAATATTTTTTATGTTTTTTTATGATTTTCTGAATTTTCGATTTTTAAATATTTTTTAAAGGAAGTGATTCGGACCGGGTCAGAAAACCCGGCCCTGCTGACCCGATTCAGATGCCGCCAGTCCGGGTCGGGCTGAAGGAACCGGGCTGGCCCTAAGCCCACTAAAAACAACAAAAAAGGCCCACAAGAATTTTTCTTAAAAAGCCCAATCTTGATTTCTATTTTTTAGCCCAGCTGAAAAACGCGGCCCGTGACAAATTCAGCCCGACAGAAGCGGGCCCGCGGCGAAGCCCATCTCCTTGCCCCCTATTTTTATTTTCGGCCTTTTCTTTGTCTTTTTCTTGATTTTTTGATTTTTGATTTGTTTTCTTTTTATTCTTCACGTGCCCTCTGCATGCTTTCCCCATGCAGCCCGACACTCCCCCACCTTCTCTTTTTGTCTTTTCTTTCCAATTTTTCTTTTTCTCATTTTCCTTCTTTTTTTTTTCTTGGTCTTCTTCCTGCTGCAGCCCGCTCGTCCGACGCTCCTGCAACTCCATTCTGCCAAACCGACGCCGGTGCCACCGCGAGTCCTCGCTGGGCCTTGGGGGATCGCCATGCCATCTCCTGGCGTCGGTCGTTCCGTCCGACCGACGCCGAGCGTCACCGGCCGCCGGTCGGCCGGCATCCCGAGAGTCACCGAATGCGACTCCGGCGAGCTACGGACGCCCAAACCGATACACGCAGCACAGATAAACCCGTTGACCAGCCCGAAAAACATTGAAAGCAGTACATGGTAACAGTATAACTTCTAGCGACGCGGAAAAAAAAAAAAAAAAAAAACAAAAGCCGAGCTCCCGTCGAGAGTTGAGTTCAGTTTTTCAGTGGGGCATTTCACCGAACACCTAAAGGACACTACCGAGGGGCTACGGATTCAAACGAAACAAGTCGGAATGCACAATAACGTCGATGAGGGATCACCGGGGACCGAAGCTCGCGTGAACTGGTTAGCTGCGAGCCCCGGCCCGGCATTTTCCAAGAATGGGTCGCTTGAAGTTTCGGAAACTTACCTCGTTCGGAGAAGAGCCGCAGCGGACGGTTGCGGGTGGAAGGTCCTCCGGAGAAGGCTGGTTACTCTCCGGAGTTCGCTTTGTCTCTCGCGCTCTAGTCGCCAGGTTCGTCTCCTCTCTCTCTCGAGCTTCCCCTCGGTTCTGCTTTTTTTGGGGTCTCTCGGTCCCTCGAGCTCTCTCTTCGTTCTCCCCCTCTGAACTGTGCCTCTCCCTCGGTCCTCCCTTTTTTCCTTTCTTTCGCTTGCTCGCGTGCTCTGACTTGCTACTTCCGCCTTGTTGCCGTTCTGACTCGCTGCTGCTCCTTTTTTCTGCAGGCTTGCTGCTACCGTCTGACTTGCTGCCCTTTTTTCTGCAGGCTTGCTGCCGCTTCTGCTCTACTCTCGTTGCTGACTTGCCCCTGCTGCTTTGTTGACTTGCTACTTTTTATTTTCCTTGCAGGTGCACGCTTCTGCGCGGGGGACGAAGGAGAGAAGATGGATGGGCCGGGCCGGGAAAAGAAGAAAACGAAAGGGGCCAGCCCATGCGGGGTGAAAAAAAGGAAAAGAAAGGGACCGGGCAGCCCAGCCCGGACCCCCCTTTTTCTTTTTTTAAAATTCTATTTTTTTTAATTTCGATTTTTTAATTAATTTTAAAACTGGTGATGCAAATGCTCCTAATGTCTATATGCAATGTAATTTTAATGAAAGAAATTTTTGTTAAGGGATTAGAAACTAATCTCTAATTTTCCAATGCAATTAATAAATACTAAAAAATTGTCAAAATTTAGGTGTCAACAATGCCCGAGACATAAAGTAAACAATCAGAGAGACAAATGGGGTGAACAAGATGCATGCTGAAAAAATCCTTTTATTTTGGAAAATTTTGAGAGAACATGAAAAAGCCCAGCCTTCAGAATTAACTCAATTCCGTTTTCTTTTTGGTAGGATTTCATCACAGGGCCAGTTTGGTGTACTTCAACATGCCCTCAAAACATGAAAATCTTCATGTATTTTATTGGATGAAAAGCAAATTACATATTGGAATGAAAGAAATCCTAACATGCAAACTAGGAAAGCAATAAAGACTCCTGCGCAGAGGAGTATGCAAACAATTAAAATTCTCCTACTCTCGAGCTTCATCAATGGCGAAGCCTAAACTCTCCTCGAACAATTCGAGCATTCCTTCAACCTCGTCATCTTCTACATTGGATTGAGCAGTGGATACAGCACTTGGAGTATTAATTGCCCCTTCTTCCTCATGCAACATTGTCGTAGGACTAGGGAATGTGGACCTGATGTGGGGTATAGTGAGGCCAAATCGTCCTCGACCTCTTCCTCTTCCTCTTCCTCAATGGGATCGTCCACCCCTGCCACGATAGCCCAATCCAGTTGTGTATGAGTTTCGCCCCACTTCAATTGGTTGCCGGGTGCCTTGACCATGTCGGCCCAAGCCATCACCAGGGGCAAAGCCACTTCCCACCATAATCTTGCCTACCATGATCGCATATTTGGATACTTCTGGGGTTGGTGGAGTAGTGCCTCGAGAAATATGAATAGTTGAAACCAACTCAAACACCCGATAACCGGATTACGCTTTATGATGATCTCGGTTCGATATAGGGGATAGTTGTCTCATGGTAGATTTTAAAGTCATCTTCCCCTTGGATTGTAACAATCTTCCTTTGCGCCACAAACTTCACCTTCTGGTGAAGGCTTGAAGGAACTGCACATGCTGCATGTATCCATGAACGACCTAATAAGAAGTTGAATGCAGTGGGTATATCCAAAACTTGGAAAACCACATTGAATATCATCGGCCCTATCAACTTCTCCAACTGCTTCTTTCCTAGTCCCGTCAAATGCCTGAACAAAGGTCTTAGCTGCATGAATTTTCTCCAAATCATACCCTAGGCGTTTCAGAGTTGCTAGAGGGCATATGTTTAAAGCCGATCCATTATCAATGAGTACACGGGCCACTAAAGTATCTCGACACCTGACTGAGATATAAAGGGCCTTGTTATGTCCTCTTTCTTCATCTGGGAGCTCCTCATCCGAGAAGGCAATTTGATCTTTTAACAAAATCGACCTGACAAATTCCTCCAACTTTTCATGGTCAATGGATTCTGGGACGTGTATCTCACTAAGAACTTTCATCAAGGACTTTTGATGCTTATCTGATGTCTGGATCAACTCTAACAAGGAGATCTGTGCGGGCATTTTGCGAAGCTGGTCTACCACATTATACTCACTTGCCTTAATTATAGCTAAGAATTCTTTAGCTTCCTCATCAGTGACCGGCTTGACAGGTCGTGAGTTGGTTTGAGCATAGGTGCGCCCCGATCGAGTGACCACATCTATCTCCACATCATAACACCATGGCACTGCTTTATCACTTGTATACGCATAGGGTTGCGTAACATCAAGAATTAGCTCATTCTTGTTAGACAATGGTGTGTCGATAATGGTCAATCCATCCTCGTCCAACATATCTTCCAATGGTGGCATGTCAAGAGGTAGAGGGTCAGTCTCATCAGCTTTAATGTTCCAGTCAGCAAACTCATCCCCTTGATTAGTAAACTCCTATTCTAGATCAATAATGATTGGAGTGATAGTTGAAACTATGCCAGTATGGTTCGCATATGCAATCATGCCTTGGTTGAATATCGCCTTAACTCTTTGTTTCTTCTGAGACATTGTAGGTTTTTCTGTCTCTGAATAATACCCGGCACAAACCAAACTATCATAAATGTCATCCACATGTACTTTCAAGTTCTTCTTCCTGCCAACATCAAAATTGAAAATGGCATTTATACCTTCCGCGTGATCAGGGAGTGGGTTATTTTGGACGTTCGGTTGTGTATCGCGGAAGGAGACCACCTTAGCATCCAAAAGATTCTGGACCTTGTGTCTCAGCGTATAGCAATCATCAACCGAATGCCCTATTTCCCCCATCTGATAATCACATGTCTTAGACGAGTCGTAGTTGGGGAAATGCTCGGGATTGGTCCGTTTAGGCTCTTTGGCCAGTAACTCTTTCTTTTGAAGGATCGGCAGAATCTTGGACAAAGGTTTAGGAAGCGGCGTGAACTAATGCCTAGAAAAGTTCCTCTGTTGACCATAAAACAGTCGTGCTCCTCCTTGCTGGGTGCTCTGGGTGGAGCAAGGAGGTTGGACATAAGCTGCATTAACCTCTGCTACGGGTTCCTTATCTTTCTTGATTGAGAATCTCTTGTACGAGTTGGTCTGATCGGATGCCCATCCATCACGCAGGGCCATTTCAATTCGTTCACCAACAGGGATTAGCTGATTGAATGACTCAGCAATGGAACCGAGCATCCGGCTTCGATATTCAGGCGGGAGTGTCTTCATAAACAAATCCATCAACTCTTTCTCCGTCGGTTCGGGACTAATTTGAGAAGCCACAGCTCGCCATTTTGTGACATATGCCTTGAAAGATTCCGTCTTCTTTTCTGTACGAATCAAATCTTCCCGGGATGGAGTAACATCGATATTATACTTATATTGCTTGAAGAAAGCATCAGTCAAATCCTCCTAAGTCTCTAAGAGATTAATTCTCTTCATGATGTACCATTGCAATGCTGGCCCCGTCAAACTCGCTTGGATCGACTGAATCATCAAAGGTACATTGTCAACATATTGGGTCATCCTGACCAGATATGTCTATAGATGGATCTTTGGGCAGGAAGTGCCATCATACTTTTCAAAGTCAGGCATTTTGAACTTCTTCGGCACTTTGACTTTTGCATAAAGAGACAAGTCTGTCGGGCTTTGGCATTCTGAACCCTGTAGTTGCTTGAGCTTTTCCTCAATTTTCGCCAAGCGTTTTTTTTGCTCGGTTTTTGGTACGACCGGGTGCATCACTTGTACCTCATCATCAACAACAATTTGAGGCATGTCAGTGATTTTGACTGTAGGAGCATCACTAGAGTTTGATGGGCCAATTGCAGTTGTATTCTTGCCTTTATCTCTCGAATCACCAATGGGAGGGTGTTGAGGTAGCACCACTTCAACTTGTGGAGCTGATGGGACAATGTTCGATTTGAGGGAATCTATTTGTTTAGACAGCTGCTCAAGGACATTCAGAACTTGCTTCATTTCCGTTTCAAGGGCAGCGACACGAGATTGTTCAGTAACACGTGCTTGTTCAGTGTTATCGGCCATTGCTGCTCTAAAACGAGTACGAATAGGCGATCTCGGGCGAGCCGTGTTGTATCCATGTTACCTTGATGTAAAAAGGAAAAAGTACAGTAAGCATCATGACAAATGGAATTGGTCCATGACAACGATCGATCGCACATTTTATTAAGTGAAATTGAATTCCAAAGACATTAATCTAAGAAATGAAAGTGACTCCCTAGGGAATTAAATTCCTAAAACATCAGTTTAAGAAATTGAAATAACACTCTAAAATTGAAATTGAACTCCTAGACATGAACATAAAAACAATCTAGTGACTCTTCTCTATATACAATTAACCTTTTGTCATGGACCCAAAAAAAAAATGACAAAATAAATAGATTGTATAGTGTAAGGTAAGAATACTTACTTCATGAAGGAAAAATGGCAATCACATAGACATACACATGAGACGTGAGGTTCGACACATAAACTATAGAGCTTAGCAAATTAGAGCTAAGAGGAATGATCCGACTAGTCGCAGTCTCGCGTACAAAGGTCGGGTCCTCTTAGCTCCGGCTTGGTCAAAGAAAATCCTATAGTCATGCGGTTTCGCAGACAAGGATAAACATTTTGACACTGATAAAAAATTTCAGAGTAGAGAAAGGCAACCTCTACATCGCAGTCTCACGTTCAAGGTTGGATCATTTCTCAACACCATCCTAACATCCTTAATTGCGGTCCAGGTCCGACGGCAGGTAGTGTGTGCAAAGTGTAGTGAAAATGCATAAGCATGCATAACAGTTTAAATTTACAACAACACTTCAATAATTTGAATTTAAAACATTCATTCACAACTCCAACCTGCAAGACAAACAATCAGTCCACCCCTTATAACTCCCATCTGCAAAAACATTTAACACCTCAAATGGTTAGGGACGTACTTGGTATCCTCGCTGCCAAACAATTTTTTTTAAAAAAAGAAAAGAAAATTGGCCTAAGTCCACTAAGAGTTTAAACTCAAGTCCCCAGCGGAGTTGCCAAGCTGTCGCGACCTCACCTCGGGTGCACCACCTAGGGTTTGGCTAATGGATTACTAAGCCTAAACTTAGCTCGGACTCTCCCAAGCCCATACCAATTCGCGACTTAGGGTTTAAGTTTTTACTATGCAAATGATTTTTACTTGGAGTCGCCACTAATCTATTTTTGGTGGGTCGATTAGAAACCCAAGTAAAGTAACGGGAGGATTACTTTACTCCTACGAACCAGAGACTATGGGATCGGGGACTTGATTACGTTAGATTTCTCTAACGCCCATTCGGTACTTTTTCTCTTTTATTTTAGAAGAATGATTTGCAGGCAGTTTTTGTTGATTTTAATTTACTCCCTAACATGCAATGTGATCATGCGAGTACGCAAATCATTATCTAACACTCAATGAAGCAAAGCAATAAATAAATTGTAAGGAAAAGGAGGAAGTTACTTACCTTAAAGCTACGAAAGCATCTGCGATGTTAGCTTAAAAATTACATCAATGATCCTAGATATAATTTCTAATTAACACGCACTCATTCAAATATTTTTTAAGGTTTTCACTTATTTAATGAAGCCTAAAACTACGTGCAATGCATGTAATGACATACGAAATTGTCTAACTATAATAGCATGCAATGTGCAACCTAATATGCAAACTATATGTCACGTGACATTAATTATTTAACTTAATCTAATGCTAGAAAATATTTAATGCAACTACCCTAGTATGTCACGCATTCAAATGACCCTAAACATGCAATGACTAGATGACACACAGGTGATGACCTAATTCTACATGACATGAGCATGGCAATTTTTATGTTTTCTTTTTTAAAACTAATGAAATTTCCTAAGCTTCTACATCATATGCAATGTAAACTATAAGACTACGTCATATGCAATTTTTATGCATTTTTGTAAGTTTACTAAAAAAAATCAACACATATAATGCAACCGATCATGTAAAGCACACAATTTAGCCCCGACCCAAGATAGAAAATCAAAACATTCAAAAACCTGATCCAACGTCTCGCGGCTCAATATTTTTGATTATTGAGATTTTTTAATACGACACAACGACCTCACTTAATTGGAATTCAATCAAGCATGCAAAACTTTAAACGAGAAAACAAAATATTCAAGAATTAATTTAGATAGGAACTTTACCTACCTTGTCTCTTGGGAAGATGCCTCCTTTTGTGAGCCGACCTTCAAGACCTGCAGCAAAAAGAGACGCTTTTTCTCCTCTCTCTCTATATTGCACTACCGCTCCTTTTCTCTCAATTGTGGCTGTTTTTTTCTGTGTGTGTAGCCCCCTTTTTATAGGTGAGAGAACTATGTTATTTAAGGAAAGATGATAAATTTGCACGTTGCATATTTAGCTCTTGTATCCCACGTGCAATATTTTTTTCAATATTTCATCCGACACCTTCCTCGAATATTGAAAGAATAATGGGAATATTCTCAGGAATATTCTCATATTCTCAGGAACATTCTCATATTCCAATTTGTCACCCCTTAACGGGCCTAGCCAAATTCTTTTTCACTGTGGGCTTAGTCCAACTTGTTAAATTAAAGCTTAGAACCATCAATTGAAGCCTATTTGCCACAAGTTCAATGCAAGTGCAATAATAAATGCTCCTAAAACTATATGCTATGCAGTTTAATTCTAATATTTTTTTTGTTTAGGGGTTAAAATTAATCCCTAAATTTTAGTGCATTATATTACAAATGATTAGTCAAAATTTAGGTGTCAACATCAGAGAAAGAGCAGGCAGTGGCGGAGAGGGCGAGACAAAGCAAGTCAAGAAAGATGGAGAGAACACAACGTCGTTTGGCGTGGTTTGGTCGTGGGGTGGACCAGGTAGATGCAGCGACAACGGCGACGGGGTTCATCAGACGGCCGGTTCCATCGTAAGTCGGAGAACGAGCAAACGAAGTCGGGCAGGGGCGGAGAGGGCGAGACAAAACGAGTTGAAAGAGACGAAGAGAACACAACGTCGTTTGGCGTGGTTTGGTCGTGGGGCGGACCAGGCGAATGTGGCACCAACGCTGGTGGGGTTCGTCAGACGATTGGTTCCGTCGTGACTCGGAGAACAAGCAAGCGAAGTCGGGCGGGGGGAGGGGAGAGTCTACAGAGATAAGAACAGCATAAAAAAAAAAAAACTATCCCTCCCTCCCTTTAATTTGAAATTAACTAAGAGGGGGGGGGAGAGATGTAGGGGCAGTTGCCAAACTTGATTTGACTATGACTACTGTTCAGAGGGGGAGGGGGGAGTAAATCGTGAAAACTGCCTTCTGATCAGAAACCACCCGTGAACAGTGACATAAGGGCTGGATATCAGTGTGGGGGCCGGGTGACACGTGTCGCCTGGTGAGTGGGTCGGATTTTAACATGCTGAAATCCAGGCAATACCCAATATTTTCTCTATTTTTGGGAGTGTATCCAAAATGTAGGGAGGTGTGGGTCAAGAGGGGTTTGGATCAGATTGAAAATAGTTCGATCTATATTAACCTATTTTCATGCAATGTAAATTTAATGATTCATATCTGACCCATATTATTGATACATATTAATATTTAACTTAATTTGAGAAAATCTAATCCTATTAATTTATCTCACTTTAAACTTTTCACATATAAGTTAGTTGAATATAAATTTGACATTAAATTTATAAAATAAATTGAATAATAAAAAATTAGTAAATAAAAAAATGTGAATACCTTTAAATAGAAATATTTTTGGAAAATAATTTATTAAAAAATTCGAATTTTTAATTATTTTTTAAAATTTTGAGTTTTTTATTATTATTATTATTATTATTATTATTTATTTCTCTTTCCTTCTTTTTTCTTTTCTTTCTTCTTCTTTCTACTTCCTCCTTTTCCTCCGTCGGCACTACCTGGTGGTGACTGGCCAAGACACGGGTCGGCGAGCCTAAGCTCGCCAACATCCGTCGAGCCCGAGCTCGCCAGCGTTGATTGACCTCGGGCTCGCTCGAATCTAACGAGCCATGAGCTTGCTTGCTTGAGCTCTGTTGCAGCTGGTAAGCTTGCCTACCCAGATTTAGGCAAGCCGCAGCTTGCCAAGCCAGCAAACTCGTGGCTCGCTTACCTAAATTGAGGGTGAGCTTTGGCTAGTGAGCTTTCAGTTCGCCTGTCCAAATCCAGGCTAAACTTCAGCCGACAACGGCGAGCTCGCAGTTCGCTTGAGGTTGATGACGGCAAGCTCAGGATCAGCAATGGAGATGACAGTGTGATAGCGGGATCGGCACAAAGGTCAGGGACGTAGAGAGGAGGAAGGAGATGGAAGGAAAGAGAGGAGAAGAGCCTTGGGATCATAGATTCAAAGTGGGTTTCCCTAATAACCCACTTGACCCATATTTGATCCATATTAAAACCCATTTCTATTTTTACTTTACTTTCTAAAACCTATTTATGACCCATATTTAACTTCTACTTGACCTATATTTAACCCGTTTAACTAAAAGTGAGTCATAATATGGATTTATGACTCATTTTGACATCTCTACTAAATATAAACTGCAAGAAATTCATTCAGCTGGTTGAGGAGGAGAAGAAGAGAGTTCAGAAGGAGGAGGATGCCCCTTTGAAATGGGAACGGAAGAAGCTTGAAGCTACTACCAGCTACTACCAAGGCAAAGGCTGATGTTGAAGCATGCCCACTTTAGCTCTTGTGATGATGAGGAGAGGAAAAAGACGAAGTCAAGCGTGGGTGATCTTCCAGTGATGAGGGTGACAGTGAGTTTGAAGAAGAGGGGAGAAACATAAGCGAAGTCATAAGAGGCGTAGAGATTGTGACTCGAGATTGGATCATACAGGTAACTCTTACAAGTGAAGAGAGTAACGACGAGAGGGTTTGGAGTATATGACATGCAAGGCATCATGTTAGAAGAATAGTCGACGGAAGAAACAACTAACTTCTTTGATGCGCAACAAACAAATTACACAAGAATGTACGTTGAATCACGAGCGAATGATGGTCGATATGACTTTATGATGGTCTAAATACAATCACAAAAAATGTATTCCCTTTCCACAGTGTTAATCCCGACCGTTTCTCAAAGTAATGAAGAGAACCTTTTTGTGTGTTATTCTTTTGAGTAGAGAGTGAGAGAGAAGAATGTTATTTTCTACATAATGTTCTTTCTATTTTTGTGTCAATCACCTTTGACAGTTATGTCCATAAACTATTTAAACCTCTCCTAAAAGACAACATCTCATACCTTTCCAAAAGGTGCCTCTTAGAGGCACATCCCTTTAGAGTAAATGGTGCCTAGGGGTAATTGGGTCCATGGTGGGTAGAGTCCAGACTTGGACCTTGTACCCGACCCTATTATAACCGGTTCTTTTTACGGACCTTGTACCCTACCTTATTTTCATTGGACCTTGTTTGGACTCAACCCTATTTTTTCGGTCGAGGAATAGCGTCTACACTATTTTCCTTGGAATCTGTTTTGCAATTGTCCGATATCTTATATGGCTTCGAATTTTATATGAACTCGTGAGAAAATAACAACGTAATCCTCATAACATTATAAGACAAAGAAAAAATCGTAACATTGCATAAACATTAACAACAAATATTGGTCTAATGTTAGTCTCATTTCCACAAATACTACTAATATGATCTAAAGTGTCTGCTCATGTATATGCGACGAAACTATCATTAAGATGACATCCTTCCTGAGCTGGATTGAGAATGCTTTAATTAGTGCCACAATAATTGATAGCACTTGTCCCGCGACTATTACTACAGTTGAAGGTGGGACCATTAAAAGAGAAAAAACAACGCATGAGAACAATTCTTTTTAATAATTCTTCGAAAGCAATGCTCTTTTAACTTGATTCAGAGAGAGATTTTCTTTATTTTTTAACACTTATTTGAGGAGAGACAATTTTATTTTTTTAACAGAGTAAAAACCGGTTCTGAAATTAGTTCGGTTCCGGGTGAGTCTTTGCTTAGACCCGATTCCCAAGAACTGAAACTAGTTCCTTGATCGGTTTAACCGGGAATTGGTTCCCGACCTTGTTTTTCGGATGGTTTGATCCGATTCTTGGGTAAACCCGATCCTGTTGCACACCCATAACAGTGCCCCTTGGACACGCCTCATTATGAACGTACCATCGTGATATAACACCTCCCACTCGAACATGATGGGCTTGGTAATGCTCTATTAAGGATTTAGGCATTCATCATCCATCTACTTTAAAAACAATTCATACTGACAAGAAAGCCATGCGACCGGTGAATACACCTACACTTGATAGCTCTAATTATGCACTTGTTAGGGATAATATAATGGTTACAACCCCCAAAATGAATAAACAATTAATATCTCACAGTGCCCCAAACATATTTTCTTACATCAATCCAAGTATACATATCCCTTAAAGGCTATACTTAACTATTCTCAAAATACTATGTATTTACAATTATATCTAAAACCATTGAAGGCAATATAATTGGTTGATTGGTATATACATGTGATGGATGTAAAATAACAATAGTCTTCTTTAGTATTCATCTCTCTTTTTTCAGAGCAACTACTTTCCTAGACACATCTCATGAAGCCATATCTATTCATCATCGCTAGTAACATGCTAAAGTAATAACATTGATCTTCTACTTCAAGAACATAATCAGAAGTAACATAAGGCACAAAATGAGGTAAATTATAAATCACCTCAAGGACTCACACGATAAATAAATAGGGATAACTTTTACTCATTTCCTTTATTAGTCGTATACTATATGGATCTTAACCTAAACACAGTTACATGCTTCTCACATACTCATGTTTAGCGCAAGTGCTAAATCGGCTCACTTTCTACAGCGCCCGATTAAATACTCATATTCGGCTATCTTCTGGCATACATGATTATGGGACTATCATGTTCGGTCTTATTACATAACATATTATCTTAACATGCTAATTATAGTACTTGAGGCGATTGCTTGTGTGAATGAGTTAATTCTTGTCTGCTGACATATATTTCAACAATATATGTGTGTTTGTGTTAGTCTCACAATGAAGTTGTATTTGTCAAAGAAACATCAGTTCATTAAAAAATAAACAAGTACATATATATGTTCACATATACATAAATCAATGATCCTTGACAATATTACATATTATATTTCACATATACCTATGTCGACGGGCATGATGTCGGCGAGCATGATGTCGGTGGTGGAGGACGGAGAGGAGGAGGAAGACGAGTTTGGAGGTTTTTCTGACGAGGAAGGACTGTAGAAGATCGATCAGGCCAGAGAGATAGAGAGAGAGTGGTTTCGGGTTTTATGGGGGTTGTGATGAAATTCATTATTGACTGGTGGTTGGCAAAGGAAACACGGCAACTGGAAGAATTGACCTCGTATACTCTCTTTTTGGGATGCACTTCCAGTCATAATCATCCAAAATTGCAGCAGTTGAGCTTGTTTTTACTAGTATATCCAAATGGACTGCAAGAGGTTCATTCAATCGGTTGAGGAGGAGAAGAAGGAAGCCCCTTAGAAATGGGAACAGAACAGAAGCTTGAAGCTGCTGCCAAGGCAAAGGCTGATGCTGAAGCATGCCCACACTGGCCCTTGAGATGATGAGGAGAGGAAAGAGAAGAAGTCAAGCGCTGGTGATATTCCAGTGATGAGGGCGATGGTGATTTTGAAGAAGAGGGGAGAAAAAGAAGCGAAGTCATAAGAGGCGCAGGCATCGTGACTCAAGATCGAGATCGGATAATACGGGTGACTCTTACAAGTGGAGAGTGATGATGAGAGGATTTGGAGTGAGTCCGGATGATCTGAGCCATATGGAGGATGGAAGAGGAGATGGTCAAAGCATCACAAGAGGCAGCAGTACTAAAGAGTCCAGCAGTCCCGATTCTTGAGTGACGTCGAAAACGGTGAAATAACAAGGAAGAGGCATTCAAAGCACGGTAATCCAGGTCGCACCGCCAGGACTTTGGACCCAAAATCCTATTCACTAAGCTCAAGTGGACAGTAATGAAACCCCGTCCAACCACCAAAACCTAACTCCTAAACTCTGCTCGCAAGCTCCACTTCATCTCCCTCGGACTTGTCGCCACCTTCCACCCCATGGACCTGAACCGGCTTGAACACGTAGAACTTGGCGCAGCACAAGTAGTAGACGAAGTTTGCGGCCTGCAGCACAGTGAGCAGCCAGTAGAAGTACTCCAGCTTGCCCCTGTTCAGGTTGTCGTCGGGGAGCCAGTTCGACCCGTCATCCCCCGCGGTGAACCGGTGGATGACGCTCACCAGGAGGGTGCTCAGATAGTTGCCGGCCGAGATGGTGGTCCAGAACAGCGCGGTGGAGGTGCTCCTCATGCTCTCTGGCGCCTGGTCGTAGAAGAACTCGAGGTGCCCAATCGACATGAAGGCCTCCGCGATCCCGTGGAGGCCGTACTGGGGCACCAGCCAGAAGGCCGAGATGGGGATGATCGAGAGCGGAGAGTCGGTGAGGCCATGTTGTGCCGCGGCTTGCTTTCGCTTCACTTCAACAAAACCTGTGGAGACCAAGTGAACCGATTGATAACCTTAGTAGAAAAATTACATCATTTCAATGTTGAAACTAAAAGCCATTCTTGGTTAGCTCATAAGCATCAGTGTCTATCAAGAATCGCTTTTTTCCCTCAACCCAATGCGTAAATCTTGAGGCCCGATCCATATACCTGCGACAAGAGTGGCGAGGATCGAGATGGCAAAGCCAATGCCCATGCGGTGGAGGAAGGTGATGCCGCGTTCGAGGCCCGTGAACCGGCGGGCGACTGGGACGAAGACGCGGTCGTATAAGCCGATGGTTGCGAGCATGCTGATCACGGTGAACACCTGCATCGACCCGGACGGCACTTGGAAGGACCGAGAGAGGTGTCGGTCCATGGTCTTGGCCTGTTGGATGGAGAAGGTGTTCTGCTGGGCATACGCCGTGAAGAGCAGAATCCCGGCGGCCCAAATCGGGCCCATTCGGATCACGGACTTGAGCTCCTCCACCCTGTGGACCGTACTCAGCCTCCATAGGTTCGGCGACTTCGGGTTGTCTTCTTGGGTTGCGATCGCCGCTTTGTCCAGGAATCTGCACAATTTTAGCCCATGTTTACCATGCTTTAAAACCACTTCTTTGAATATCCATTCAAACCACGTCTCCTCGTTTGATTTGCGTCATTATGTATATCACTTTATTAATTTATCTAGCATTTCTTCAATTTCGAGATTTGAATGATTAGCAGCAAGCAAAATCGAATTCGAGATCTTCTTGTGGCCTCTAACTTATGCTGGACACGCACGAGTCCTATCACGACAGCAAAATCGGAGTCAGGCAACGTCCTAGTGTGCTCCCGGAGCACTAAAGGTTTCCTGAGCCTCAAGGGGGTCATCGGAAAACGCAAACCTCCGGTGGCGTCGTATCCGTACAGAACGAAAGACAGGAAAGACAGAATGGCAGAAGGACACAAAAGGAGGACAAATGTATCGAGTCACCCTTGCACTTTGCATCGAAATGACAACCGTGATGATTGCTTCCCCACACAAAGTTTTCGTACTCTTTCGATCGTTTTTGGGTTTTCGCGGAGGAGAAAGAAGGTGAAATGTGGTGGACAGGGGAGGACGATCTTCATACAGGTTCATGTTCATCCGCTCCTTCCTATAAACGAGAGAAAAACGAAAAACAAGTCTGTCCCGGACGTGAAAATTTAGGAAGGGCATCGCATTCGAGCAAGATTTTCAAAGACAGATGTGAAACATCAACGACTCCACGTAACCACGTCTAATATATGCATTCGAGGTTGCTAGCTTAACATAGGAAATATATTAGTTCACTTATACTTTATAGATCAATGAATCTAATTACGTTAATCATATATGTGATTTTGAATTTATGTATCTCCATCATTAATTTAACATCAATCGATATGGAAGATGATTCAAATATATTTATCTTATGGTTGATTTGAGAAACAGGATTATTGAACCAAATAGATATGATCCTATATAACTTGAATCCTTTTTTGATTAATGGAAACGAGTTTATGCGGTAACATTTGAGAGAGAGAGAGACTCACTCCATATGCTTGGTGTGCACTAGCTTCCCGCCCAAAGAAATCGCCGCATCGAGCTCATCGTTGCGGTACAATTCTGCCGCCTTACCGTCCCCACTGACTCTCACCTTCCTCTTCCTAAATGCGGCAACCAACACCTGCAATAGCCGGGTAAACGGGCTTCCTGCCGGGTCAAGGATTCGGTACAACCGGTACCCACAAACCAATGTAATCACCGACGAGAACATGAGCGCGGTCGGGATCCCGAGCCCCAAGCCCCACCCCACATCTTCCTGCACGTATACCACCACCGTCACTGCCACCAGTACCGATACCCCCATCACGAAGTAGTACCAGTTGAAGTACTTCCACGTCTTGGTAGATTGCTTAGGGTCGGTCTCGTCGAACTGGTCGGCCCCGAACGCGGCCACACAGGGCCGGATCCCACCCGACCCGATGGCCCCGAGCAGGAGAGCTATGTATAGGACCGCGAGCTGGCCTCCGTTGGCTTCCTGGCATGGCGGTGACGAGGCAGAGGGGTTGCAAGGGGGCGGCAGGAGTCGGGGGGATCACGGCTGATAGGGTCAAGAGTGTCATTCCCTATATGTAATGTTAGTTTAACGAGCAAATTAGCAAGGAGATGATTAGAAATTAAGGCGCGAGTCATACGTATAGTCGAATATACTGAAAATGAAATTTAGTGCTAAATTACATAAAGGAAAGTGAGATTCGAGTACATGTCGTCCGGCCTTTTGGAATTGAAGCTAGATTACATTGCTTTATTTCTACTTAGTATATGGTAACTTCGCATTTGTAGCATGTCTCTTATCCTTGGAAGTGGATGGATCCTAGACTACAGTTCAGTTTGACCCCAGTTGATAGCTCTTCAGTTCAATAAGAAATTAAAGTTAATTAGCACATTAGATTTGATTATTATCTACTAAACAAAAGGAGACAAAAGCGGCCACTCATCATCATTCAACAATAACACTGCTGTCTCTATCGTATGCCCAAGCATAAATTTTCCCGGTCACTAACAACAGAAATTCTATCTACCGTCAGCGGGCAGACTTGACGTCTACCTGAATTCTTAAACCTGGTGTTTCCCATCTTAAAGTCCAGATAGACCAGTTGAGAGAGAGAGAGAGAGAGAGAGAGAGAGAGAGGTTGTAAGAGGTTAGATATATGTATGCATACCACAACGTAGATGACGGAAGCGAACGTAATGGTCCAGAAACGGCCGGCATAGGCATCGGCAACGTAAGCGCCGAGCAATGGCATCAAGCTGGCGGTGCCACCGAAGTTGGTGAGCGTGTTGGCAGCTTTGGTCATGGGCATGTGGAGCTTGGTGGTCAAGTAATTTATCATGTTGGCGTTGAATCCCACCACAGCCAACTTATCGCACACCTCATTTGCTGCTCCACGTATAAGAAATCGCCCAAGAAGAGCATACAGTAAGTCCTTCGTGGATAAGCTCCAGTAAGCAGAAGAAGAATGAGGAGAAGAAGAAGAAGACCTACCAAAGATGAAGGGCATTGTGACCATCCCTCCTTTTCGCTTCGTGCCATGCTTCTGCTCTCTCTCCCCATATCTTCTCCGCTTGGCTTTAATCTTGTCTTTCTCGTATCTTTCGATGAAGGATGAATCATTCATATGTGTGTCTGTCCCCCTCGTGAACACTATTTATAGAGTTCCGTCTTGACACGAGGTTTTCTCTCGCAAGACCCTCTCTCCTAATTAGTGGGTATGACATGTTCTGGTAAAAGTTTCGCAAGTGGAGCTGGAGCCAAGCCCAAATTGCCATTTGAATAATGCTGCATCTAAGATTAATCCACTAATTAATCGGTGTACTGAGTGACCATTTGCTAACTAAACAAGCCTTCAAAAGAATGAGTTATATTTAACATCCCATAAATGTCCCACGTCACTTATTTATCGTAACATGATATTGTAGGAGTGCTCTCTTATTGTTTTAAATGAGGTTGTGATTCAAAGATATCGGGTTGATTCACGTTAGTCTTCTCCTTTTTCTAAAGGAAGTGAAGACCAGTTCACGGTGACCTAAGAGATAGGAGTAGAATTCAGTATTATAAACTGGTCTTTCCATCCATCTTATCAATCGATCAAAATAAGTAAGCGTGTGGTACGTCGGCGGTGTTAATCATGCAAATTAAAGGTTTGATAGATGTTTAACAAAATGCTTAATTAACTTCTTGATGTTTCAGTTTCATAAGTAAATATTATCCCGTGTTCAACCGCATGGGTCCGAGAAATTCCAACCTCAAAAAGCTGTGTACACTTGAATCTGCGTGCAATCTGGTAAACATATATAGCTGGCGAGATCAAGCGGTAGTGTTGATAGGCATGGATAACGAAGATCTTTTATTTCTATTTAATTATACATGTGATTGCGAAGTAGTGTGGCTTCTACTGAAGCTACAAGGTGGTAATGCCGGACTAGGATTCCATTCTCCGAAGAGACATAGCTCGAGTACGAGAAAAGACAAGCGATGCAGGCGTCCAGCGATTGATAAGCCTTAAAGGGCAGGCCGGCCACTTGCATTTTGCAGAATGTTGGCGGAAAAAGTTAAAACACAGCAACTGGTGATTTGTGTCGTGTGTGATGGAATGTGTGGAAATCGAGGGACCTAAATGTGACAAATAGCTTAGCTACCCCTTCCTCCTCCTCCTCCTTATAGAAAGCAACGCAGGATCTCTGGGAATCCTCACACGCCCGATGAACCACTATTCTGTTCAAGTGCGTCATGTAACGTCTTAAATTTCTTTTCTCTCGCAACTCTCCTAGTTAGTGGATGTGACTCGTTCCGATAAAAGTTTTGCAAGTGGAGCTGGAGTCTAAATCGCCCTTTGAATAATGCGTGCATTTATGGTTATCAATCGCTTGACAAGAGTTAGGAATAAAGGTTGGGATTCAATAGATATCAGGCTGATTTGTCTTGATCTTTTGTTTTTTTAAATGGAGAGAAAATCAGCTCACGGTATGTCGAGAGTTAGGAATAAAGGTTGATATCATAAGCTCGCATTCTTATCTTCTCAATATATCAAAATAAGTGAGCCAGTGTTGTGATGGTGGTGTTAATTATGCAAATAAAATACATTACTTTTTGATCGTGGAGGGTTGATGCATATAAATAAGTGACTAACAAAATGCCTAATTCAACTCTTGATCTTTCACTTTTATAAATAAAAATTAGATAAAATACCAAAAAATCTTAAATCTATTATGTTTGTGCCAATTCAATCAAAAATCTTTTAATTTAGTCAATTTAATCTTAAACATTTTGACAATTTGTTAATTTACTCATTTTGATTAGTTCTAGTCAAAAATCATTGACATAGATATTGGTCGTATCACATAAAATATCTAACGTTGAGTAGACCATTAAATCAGCAATTTCCGACCAGATCCAAGAAATTCCAAGCTCCAAAAGCTATGGTCCGGGAAATTCCAAGTTGATATCTCGTTCAACGGCATAGGTCCAAGAAATTCCAAGCTTCAAAAGATATGGTGCCGACTTTAATCCGTGAGCAACTTAGTAAACACATATAGCTGGTGAAATTATGGCAGAGTGTTGGTAGGCATAGACAGCAAAGATCTTTATTCTTAATTTGAATATATATCGAATGTTCATTTATTGGGATGGGGAGGTCGGTAAGTCATCCGTCTTCAATGAAGGGACAAAGTGGTAATGCTGGGCGAGGACTCCATTGTCCGAGAAGACATCTGTACGAGTACGAGAAAAGACCATTGATGCATGCGTCGTGTGCTTGATAAGACTTAAGTGCAGGCCAGCCATTCGCATTTTGCAGAATGTTGCGGGAAAAAGTTAACATACAGAAATTGGTAATTTGTGTCGTGTGATAATGTGCGGAGATCGAGGGATCAAAACGTGACAAACTGGTCTGGCATAGCTACCCTTGTCCTCCGATAGAAAGATTGCGACGCAGACTCTCAAAAATCCTCCGCGGTTGACACATCACGGCCAATGGACCACTGTTTTGGTCGGTGTGTCGTGTAACGTTTTTAACTTTTTCCGTCCTTTTAACTTCAATCCGTGTCTATACTTATGAAATGAATTTATATTGCTGGAAAACCAACGAGTCGTGAAAACGGACTCGTGTTTCCTTCCATTCTTAGTCGGAGGTATTTTCTTCCTGCCAATATTCGACTGATCTTAGAAAAGAAAGTGCACATCCACATCCTTCCCCTCCTCAACACGTTCTCCCTCTTCGCCCTCCTCAAATTATGCCATTGCTATCACCAACCATGTTTGAATTATCACAACTATATGCAAAAATCTCTCTCTCTCTCTCGTAGCAATTGAGAGGTCGTGATACCTCTATACAATTTCAAATGACCTCATATTTGAGGTTGAGGCCGAATCTCTCCACGGAGGTCACTTTGGAGGCCTCTTCCCCCCTCCCCTGGAACACCATACTTGTAGGGTAGCGTTCTTTTGAGAGAGCAAGATAGAGGGGAAAGGGTAGTTTAGGGATGTCAATAGTTCAGTTTGATTCTAATTTTTAGAAAAACTGAACCGATATGATGGGAATCCAACCTGAATCAAAAACTTCGTTCGGTTCATTTTTTTTACTTTCCTATTTTTGCCTTATTTATTGAAATTGAATTGAATAAAAGGTGAGAGAGAAGAGAAATTTTAAGTTGGATGTTTTATTTTTTGTTGAGAATTCTGGGTTTGGTTCGATTAATCAAACCAAAAAAAAGAATAGTTATTTTTCAATTATCCGAACCAAAAACCAAAGCTCCTTACACAAATAATTTTAAAATTAAATGGTTAGTGTCAAATTGTTAAAAAGGGGTTCAATCAAGAAACTAAAGCACGAAAGTCATTCCTTTAATTGAATTTTTATTTTATTTTTATCTTGAAAAGAAAAAAAGGCCTCAAGCAGAGTCGAGTTGAGTTGTGCCCTAAGAACTGTCTTTATTCCATTAGAAAATCGATGTTTGCTTGCAAATTATTTACGTAGAATCGATAGTGTTTCCTAGGTCTACTAGGCACTGCCCCATTCTGCTGCTTGAGGAATTTCTTCTTGCGGTAGCGGATTTTCTCCATACGTTACCATTACCTTTGCCTAAACACAAAATAAGCACCATTTCTTATCTTTGAATGCCTTTATTTGGACCTAATCAAGCTAAGCCAAGGCTTTATGTGATGCATGCCGAAAATAGAGAACAATGGGAAAAGAAAAAAGATCACCACCTTTAGAATCAACGGTTGTGAGCTCGCTCCATCAACTTCATTCCAATATTAGATCCGAAGGTTGCGGGCTCTGGATCTTTGTGCCTAAGAGAACTTGTTTACGAGTGAAAACTCGATATTTTGACACAAGATACTTTTTTTTCTCACATTACCATTTTTTACAAGAAAGAAGCTCAACACATATTTCTGGTAGACCGATCTAGAAAATCTTGGTTCCTAGGTTTGAACTAATTCACTTTTTGGAGTTTTTGCCGGCGATAATAGTCTCACATCAAGGAAGTAAGTAGTATGGTTAAGCCGTAATTTCGAATTGAAAAAAGAACATTCTCTAAATTTCTTTCTTTTTGAATTGTCCATAAATATCTCTCCCCGCTTTCTGCCAAACAAGAAACAGCCACCTCCATATAAAAGGCAAATTTGCTGGCCACCTTTCCTTTAATCGTGATCAAAAGCAACTTTCCACCAAAATTTTCTTTCTAAATGAATAGTGAAAAACTTAACCGGTCGTGTACGTAGCTGATTATATCAGATATGCCCAGATTTGTGGTGGAAAAGAACGAAGCATTACACCTACTTGTGCATGACGTTCAGCTGAATAGGTCAAATTTTTTTATAGAAAAGAATGAAAAAGTATCATCAAGGGATTAGAGGTGGAATTTAGGTGGGTGAAAATACTAAACTTTTCAATTTAGCCAATTTTGTTTTAAATCTATTGAAAATGTTTCATTGTAATCATTCCGATCAATTTTAGCCAAAAATCACTGATGTGATAGTTCAATTAAGGCCAATTGTCTTATATGGTACAAATGATGCTAATATGAATAATTTTTTTCTTTTTTTCTTGTTTTCCTATTTTCCTTTGCTGGTCGTCGAGGCCTCAATGATGGCTGGTAAAGATCACCGGCCACATGCAAAGGCATCAATGTCCTCGTAAGATCTGAATGGATGTATATTATTGGACAAGGACATGCGGACTACTCAACTTACTACAAAAGAGCTTGGAATTTCAATCTCATCGTGGTAATGACTTTGGTACGATGGGAACCGCATCCTCCCTTTCCTTTCGCCTCGAACTCCATCCTGCGGTTGCGGGGAAAACAAATGCGACGCAAAAGAGAGTATCTTCGGTGGCAGTCACATCACAAGTCGGCCCATGAGAGATACCTTTCGAATTCAAAAACGCAAAATGTAGTTGACAGCTACGTCGCTCTCACATCATGACTACAAGATTGGTTGGTATTAAGATACATGCATGAGAATATTAGGCGAAAAAAACCTACATAAAAAATACAATATAAGATGGAGTTGTTAATTACTCAAGATTCGTTAATTTAAATTTTTGAGTGAAGAAAGATCAACTAGGTATATAAATAGACTTTGACCTAGTTCCCTCTTAATGATCTCTCCAGATGTAGGTACGGGGTTTCCGATGCATCTTAGTCATGTCTTTCTAGTTAAGGTGGTGAATGATTTCTTCTGACTTTCCATCTCTAAAATTTTGAGTGGAGTTAAATCCGTTTGAATATATTAATGGATTTTGACTTCCATTCCTTCTTATTGATAATGCCGATAGGCTTGGACTTACCACGTTTAATCATGTCATGACAACCTGGCATGCACAAACCAATAAGTAAATATTGCATAAATGCTTTTATTTCCCTCCCAAGACTACATATGGCCGATGCTGAGCGTGCCTAACACATAGGAAAACTAGTTAAGATCAACCAAATGATAGGAACTAGAAACAAAAGATAGCGATGAAACTCTGCATTGCACTGACGCTAGAGATGATGCAATCAAAATAAGGACGAAAGACTACCGAAAGGAAGAGCACTCGACCTGACAGTGGTCACGGATTTCGGTGATGGCTTCACTTAGTTGACGATCAAACAAAAACTTCAAAGCATGTTTGTCTCCTTCTCGTAGGTGGGTCTGCAGTTCCTCGCTTTTGGAACCTAACCTACCCGTCCGAAATCGGAACCTAGAACCTACCCTCTTACGGGTTCCTAGGTTCCGGTTACGAGGTCCAACGAGGTTCTTTTTTTTTTTTTTTTTTTTTTCATTTAAGTGGAGCCGGTTCCGATTCTGAAAAAAGAAGAACCGGGAACCGTAACCTCCCTCCCTAGAATCGGGAACCGTGATTTTCTGAATTTTTGATTTTTTTGGATTTTTATATTATATATAATATTCGGGTAACGGGTTTGGGCCGGTTAACCCGATCCGCACTTGACAACCTGGCCCGGCTACCCGGATCCTACCCGATCGGACTAAAAAAAGGAAATTTTAACAATTTTTATTATTTTTTTAATGTTTTAATTGTTTAATATTTTTTTTGTCTTTTTCTTGTTTTATCTTTTCTGCTGCAGCTTTCTTCCTCCCCCATGCAGCGTCTTCAACCTCCCGACGTCCCTCACCCGCGTTTCTTCTTCTTCCTCTATTTCTTTTCTTCTTCTTTTTTTTTTTTTTTATCCGAAATACCTTCGACTCCAACCGAAAACCCCATGGTTCCTCTCTCCTACCGAGACACCACCCTTTTATCAGCCACTCATCCCCGTCGACATCGGCCACCGCCGGCCATAAACTCCGGTGGCTGCGAAACCCTCACCGATTCGACGATACACGGGTTTTTCATACGAATCATCATGGAACCTCGAATATGAATGAATACATAGTGATTCTATAGATAAAAGAGCATGAAAACAGATCGGTTTTCGACTAAAAGTATGAACCCCCTTCGGTTTTCTATAAGGCATTTCATCAAACACTTGGCGGGCATGAATAAACCGAAGGGTTTCCAACTCGAACCGAACTTATACCGGGACTAGGCTTCCAACTAAACATGGCAGCATGCAAAGGAAATTCAGTGGAGGGACGACAAGGGCCGGGCTCACGCGAACTGCTCCGCGCGAGCTCCGGCCCGACGCCTTACAAAACCAGGTATTCCGGTGAAAAAGGTAAATAAATAAACAAACTAACCTGGTTCGTTCGGTGGTTGC
Organism: Angophora floribunda; assembly: GCA_014182895.1. Taxonomy (NCBI): domain Eukaryota; kingdom Viridiplantae; phylum Streptophyta; class Magnoliopsida; order Myrtales; family Myrtaceae; genus Angophora; species Angophora floribunda. The sequence goes on along the minus strand of CM024706.1, from coordinate 35,405,193 downwards.
GACGGGCGGCGGTTACTAGGTGGTCCTCCGGCAACAATAGAAGACCCTCTCTAGCCTCCCTCTCGCACTCAGATTCCCGGATCTTTCCCTTCTCTCGGTCGCTCTCCTCTCTTGAAGCTTTTTCACTTGTTTTCTCCCCTCGTCTTTTTCAGTCAACACACGTCTCTCTCTCACTTTTATCTCTCGCTTTTTTTTTTTTTTTTCGTTCTCTCCTTTCTCCTTCCTTTTCTCTCTCGGGCTCTCTCCGATCTCCGCCCCTCGGTCTCTCTCCTTCTCTAGCTCGTTTTTTTAGCTTTTCTCCGGTCTCCCCCTTCTTTCTTCTCTCGGTTCTCGGTTTCTTTTTCTCCCCCTCCTCCTCCCGATTTTTCTCTCGAAGAACCTCTCTCGAGCAACTCCTCCGAAACCGGCCCTTATCCTCGGCAACATGCTGCTGCCGTCCGACTTCCTCTCGTCTTGTTTATACCTGCCATCACTCCCTAATTTTTTGGCGGTGGATCTGTAAGCCACGTGCCCAGCAAGTTCATGTGGAATCTGGTCAAGATGATCATACTTTCCACCGGCCGCGCACCCACCGCTCTCTCTCTCTCTCTCTCTCTCACAGAGGATTCATTATCATTTGAGCAACACTTGGTACAATAACACAGATTTCCTATATTAACATGCTAATTTTGTATTAACTAACGAATCTAAGAGGGTTTATGGTGTTCCAGCCCCTCTAGGTCCAAAAGGTCTTTTTAACCAGGAAAATTGCATAAAATCTCCTTATGTAAGGAATACGATTTAAACTTAAATTTTGATTCAGCTCAATCGAGTCGTCAATTTTTCAAGTGATGCAAGTGGCTATTAACACTTTTGTCACGAGTAAAATCAAATACCAAGCATATATTGAAAAGTGAGATTTAAAGCTATCATGAATGCAAAATTCAAGTGCCATGCATACGATTTTTTTTTAACTGCTCATGGAAAGACTTGATTACATTTTATAGAAAATATTTAGAACTTGATTTGACCAATATAAAAGATCTAGTACTTGGTCATATTCCATACAAAAGTTTTAGATTTTGCCATGCACTTTCCTTTGTCAATAATAAGTAACAATATTTTGTTGAAAAAAAAGAATGTCTCTCCCTAAAGCATTTGTTAAGCAACTGAACAAAAAAAGATGTTCCCGTTTTCTTTTTCAAAGCCCTAGCCTTTTCCATTAATATTGTAGCCTACATTGTGATTCCAAAGATCCTACATACTTTTCACATCAGTTCGACTTGTATTTCTTTTACTTTTTATATAACAATTAATTTGCATTCTGAATTTGGCATTAGACCATTATTTTATTTGGTATCAGCTACCGTCGTGCCTTTATTTTTATAGAATCATCATTTTTCCTCTCGAATTATTCCAATGACAATTTTAAATTCCTCACCCACTAGAAACTTCCACATCAAAAGGCAAAACCCTATTCCTAGTAGCTTCAGCCTTCAAGCGCACCAACTCCACTACCCTCGTTGCCGTTGCCACCTGCCTATTTGCTGTCAAAAGGGTTGCTACGACAACATATGGAGAAGTAGAGTTTTCGGGACCTAGGATTTGATGATTTAGGAGTTAAGGATCTGCAGGAACGTTAACTGGGTCCTTCTTCTCAGCAGTTAACTGGATATAACTATACATAAACTGGTCTATATAGCAAAACACTTCGTCCTTTCTTGCCGCGGCGCCCCGGGGGGTGGGGAGTGTGGGACAGATCTCAATCATCATTCGCGAAATAGTGTAAAAATCGTACACAAAATCCAATCATCATCCTTGAAATGTGGTGGGATATGATCTTAGTGGGACCTTGGAAGAAACGCGACACTTGAATGGCCCTAATGATTGAACCTCCATAAAATCGTCACGGCCCTCGAGAGGTGAACGAAACATTTACTTCCTTCTCATCTTCGAGGTCAAAGCGCATGCCATGGCATGAGCATAAGAATCCTCTTACAATAATGACATGCGGTCCCAAGATAATTACCCTTTGATTGCCTTTGGCCCACTTTCTGTGGTGACTTTGGGATGAAAAAACCAAAAGATTGAAACTCATAATACCTAATGAGAAAGAGAGGGGGTGGTCCAGCCCTTTCTAGGAAGAAAGTAATGTTCTAGAATGTAGAAGGGGCATCTTTTAGATATTATGATGGGTTTGTGTTATATGTTATTTGAAAAAGAGCAAGAGCAAATCATTCTCTTTATGATCGTATTCAAAGTTTACCCAAAAAAAAGAAAAAGAATGAAAAGTATTAAGGTCTAGTGTTATTATGCTGTTACTTTATCTTTGAGTTTTATACTATTTTTCTCTACCGTATTAGAAATTTTGGCTTATTTTATCCTATTCGTATTCATTACTAAATATCAAAGTAAAATTAGCAACAGAACATATTCTATAATCTATATTATAAATATATGGGGGGTAGGCCTCCGACCGGTTGCCAAGGCCCAAATCGCTCACTTACCTAGCAAGGAAATTTTTTTTTCTCCAGACCTAAGAAATTCGACTGAACTCGTCCATTTACGGACGAGTCTGGGCAACCCCGGCAAGTCACTCACGCGTTGATCAAGTCAAAGGTAGAAGTTATGCAAGTTAGATCAGGTGGATAGGTTGAGTATGGGTGATTGCAAAATGCAAAGCACCCTAGATATCTTTAATCAATGATTGTGCGACGTTCACACTTGTGATTGTGATTGCGATTGCAAAAGGAGGCTTATGATGCAAGATAATGATTGAGCCAATGAGAATAGATCAAAAAGATGCACTCCAGTCCAAGACTGAACAGGATTGGAGGGTATGAATGCATTATGTTCGGATCTCCAATTGCACGAGTAGCTCTGCACTCGCTCCTTGTTTTGTGATTACTGTCTTGCCTAATCTTTTTGCAGAATGGTCAGCTGTTGTTCGGCCATTAGTCTCTTATAGTGCTCATTGAGGGTTAAAGTTCAAGATGTTTTGGTTGTATTTATTACTAGACATTGGATTGCCTTGCTCATAGCAACTTTTACATGAAGGGCCTTTATTTCGAACACATCTTGTAGAAATTTTGATACCTACAAATTGTTTTAGATGCGGCTCCTAAATGTTAAATTCTAAAAATGACTGCATGGCATCATATGTAGTGGAGCTCAGGCTTTATACAACTCATGCATCAACAAAATTCATTCGAATTACAAGCATTTTTAAACAAATTTTATTAACGAGTGCTCTCAAGATATTCTGTAACATATTAAGATGTTCATGGTTTCAGGATAGAACCCGAAATCTGAGAACCGAACTGGTGGGAACCTATCGGATTCCAAGTTCTAAGGTTTGCAAGGTAAGTTTCAGATTCCAAAAATTGAAGAACCTATTTTGACAGATATATTCTAAGTTCTAGGTTAATGGAACCTAAAACCTATAACATATAACTTAGTTTTTGTGTTTTTCCTAGTCTATATCTTTATGCAATTCTACGGTATTTCGTAGCGTTCGATGATGAGTGTATAATCTAAAACTACTAATCTTAACTTTCATTTCATAATTGACACTTTTACTTTGTTAACATTTCATTTATTTCTTGTATTTTAATATAACTTATAGTTAGTGAATTGTAGTGGTAAGTAATTGATGATAATTCACTACGATCATTCAATTAGTAATACAGGTGGAACCTAAAAAGTATTTGGAACCGACCCTAGAACTTGTGACAGGATAGGTTCTAAGTTCTAAGATATACAGGATGGGTTTCGGGTTCAAGAAAATCAAGAACCTATTTCAATGGATAAATTACAGGTTTCAAGTGGAACATGTATAGAACTTGAAATCGCTCACACTTAATAACATGTACTTTATAAAAAATATTTTATTTATTTATTTCTAATGCACTGATTATGCATAACACAAAAAAGCACTACATTAAAAATAACCAATTTCCTTAAGTGGGTGTTTAACAAGTCCCCTTAAAACACTTTAATTTCCTAAGTGGATGTTTGACAAGTGTCCCTAGAGCACTTATTAATCAAAATCCTTTTTAAATAGCAATTAAAGTACCCATTATCAACTGACAACCAACTCGAGTGTTACACTCCTCCCAATCTCAACTATACAGATTAATTACAAAGTCACACAAGTCCGTGACTTTTGAGAGTGGCCTAAAGAGTTGGAGACAACAAAGCTTGAACTCGAGATCCCTCCTCAATAGGGATGAGCATGAGTTGGGTCAGGAAGTCCCCTACCCTAAGCCGAACATTCAGGCTTTAGACCTTTATAGCACACCCAAACCATCCTGATTCAGAATATCATGTCTCGGTGGAGAGGCCCAAGAATACCTTTGCCCAATTATTTCGGTCTTGTCTGGGTCTTCAAGCTTAATGTCTTTTCACTCAAACTACTTTCTATGCGAAAGGCCTAGGTATTTTTCTAGGGCCTACCCACTTGAGTTTGAAATATCGACAATTTTTCATAAGAAAATATAGGCATTTCAAACACTTGGAAAAACCACCGGGGTTTACCTAAGTAGAAGGAGGGTGAGGGTTTGAATCCCTATCTTTTCAAGAAAATTGGGATTGTGATGATTTAGTTTCAGGTGAGTTTCGACTCCCACGTCATGTCAGGAGGTACAATAAAAGTATAAGAGTGAAAGTTAAAATAAGAGTAGGAATAGAGTATGATCGACAAAAAAAAAAAACACATGGAGAATAAGTGAACAAAGATTACTTCAAACAACGACATTGAACCATCTATAACCCTTATCGACCGGTAAAAAAGTAAGCCTCACGACATACAACGGTCAGCCATATTTTGTGGTCTTCCTTATCATGGTGAGTTATCAAATACTTTGACACGATTTTCGATAAGATTAAAAGCTTCAGAACTAACGTGAAATTAAATGTGATCTCAGCATCAACGCACTCAATAAATTGAGGCTCCTCATTTGCAGAGACGAAGCTCCCCATGGCCTAAGTTTCTTTTATTGGGCAGACAGCTCTAAAATTGCAGGGCATCTATGTCCACCTATCAAATAGCGTAAAACCATCTCTCCTAAGTTTTGCTTTGGTGACTGCAATGAGAACGAGGCCATCATCTCTTGCTGAGCCTCATTAGCAAAACAATCGGCAAGCAATCAAAAGGGCAAAATAATCACATTGCCGTACGAGAGCTGTAAAATGACAAAAGGCTATTCAAAGGGAAGCATGTACTGTATTATAATAAAAAATCAGGACAATTATGTATAGAAAACAGATATTCACAGTGACCAGGAGAGCCTGAAAGACCATTGAAGGTGAGAGAAGAGGAAAAATACATCATAACCAATCGGCAAGCAATCAAAAGGGCAAAATAATCACATTGCCGCACGAGACTTGTAAAATAACAAAAGGCTATTCAAAGGGAAGCATGTACTCTATTAGAATGAAAAATCAGGACAATTATGTATAGAAAACAGAAATTCACAGTGACCAGGAGAGCTTGAAAGACCATTGAAGGTGAGAGAAGAGGAAAAATACGTCATTCACATTGACCGCCGGCTTCAGACCCTTTAATAACACAAAATGTTAGAGGTCAAAGGTTAAGAAGATGCAACTTGAGGAGAGGGGGGGAGACTGGTAGACATTGAATTGGAAATGATAGAGGGAACAAATCAACCATCCTATTACCTCGAATCGGTCCTCAAATTCATGCACGTGATCCAAAAGTTAATTAGCAGTCAGCTATTCGTTCTTGTTGCAAGTGAAATACACCTCTAGAGCAATAGGGTTAGTATTTGCGCTGACAGTTAGTCTGTTCTACCAGTATTAGGTTCGAATGTTGATAATGCTTCCATTATCCATTGTTGTCAGGAGCACACTGGGCTATCATCAGCCATGTCACAGGCATTAACTTTCACGCCTGTGGAACATGGAGCAATAGGGTGTAAGTTTTTATCTGCTACTGGACTTGATTGACCAACAGTCTCGGTGTACTGTCCCTCCTTTCTGCCTCCTTTACCTCCCTTCTCCTATTTTGGTATTTTTCAAATGGGGCGCTATACACATATTGATATTGATGTTTAGTTAATACAAAGTCAAAAATAAAGTAATTTTGTATGGGTAAATAGACGAGCTACCACCCTTTTCATTCCGTATAATACCTTTACCTCAAATTAAATTAGATTAAAAATTAAAATTAAAATTAAAAGAAGGGGAAACACATAGGCGGGAGGGGGCTCCCCACCTGTGGCCACCACCCCATTATTGGTGGGGCAACAGCCATGGCTGGCGAGGGCCAGCAACCCTCTCCTAGATCTAGGTGGGGGTCATCCGCCCTCGCCTCAAATTAGGTGAAGGTCGCTCGCCCTCACGTAGGCATCAACGGCCTTCACCTTGTGCTCCTAGACTCAAATCCTAATCTCGCCTCACAATCCTTCGTCCCCTCCCCCTCCTCCTCCTCAAATTCGATGTGTTGATGGTTGTTGTTGCTTTGTGATCAATTTGGTACCCCCAACCCCCGGTCGTCGTCCCCAAACTTCAATTCGCAATCTGTGAGGAGGAGAGATGGACTCTGGGAGAGCAAGGCGAGGGCCGCCAGTACCTACGCGAGAGTGGTGGCCCTTGCCCTGATGGGGAGAGGCTCACCACACTCTCCCGCTTCTAGCGAGGGTCGCCAACCTTCACCGGCCATCTCCGTCGTCCCACCAACAATGGGGCAACAACCACAGGCCCCACTTCTGACAAGAGTCGCCAACCCTCACCAACCATCGGCATCGCCCCACCGACGATGGGGCCGTGACCACAGGCGGGGAGCCCCTCCCGCCTATGTGTTTCCCCTTTTATAAAATTTTTAATTTAATTTAATTTGGGGTAAATGTGTCAATTTGTAAATCTTTGGAATTTTGGCGTCACAAAGTTTTTGATAAATGTGTCACGTATTTTAATTTTAGAGATTTTTGTGTTACAAAAAAAAAAGTGACACATGTTTTATATGTAAGGTAAAGAGAGTTGTTGAGAGAAAATGGAAAAAGAATGAGTGGAGAGAAAGTTCTTGGGAAGATGACACATGTATCCTAGGCCAAGCATTCCAACACCTACGTAAATTTCTTTCCAAGTCAACCTTACTCAACACCCTCACAAGGATTCAAGAGACAAACAAGTACTCCTTTTATTACAATCAAACATCTCCCCTTAATCAACAATGGAGTTCTATCTTTCCATCTACCAACTACCCAAATTAATAACAAGAATACTCTAGAATAGCATACATTCCCCATATCGCCATTAAAAATATTATAAAGTACACAAGATCCTAAGTCCTTAGAATTTTCAGGCCCACCCAGTCTTCTTGGATCATCCTTGGTTCTTCATGCATTGAAAACCTCTGGACCGTGACACATGTCCCTCCCAAGAACTCCCTTTGCTATACTAAAATATTAACTCATGCATTGCCATCACCAACAAAATTTAACAATCACAACATTATTAATATTTTTGTAAAATTAAGGTTGCATTCGTTTCACAGAAAATGTGGCATTTCTAGAAGATGTTGTTCAAGAAGCCATTTTTTCAAAAAAATAACAATATTTTATGATGTTTGGCTGAAACCTAAAAATAAAATGGATATATCGTTTGCCGTTTGGTAAGGAAAAATATTTTCCTCCATGCATTCATTTCAACATTTTTTATTACTTTATTTTTAAAATTGATTTTTTATTATTTTTCTTTTCTTTCTTTTTTTTTCATTCTTCTTCCTCAACCAATCGTTGGCCATAGAGACAGCCAGTGACCGGTCACAAGCAAGCTCGAGTCTCGTCCGCCTATGGCAAGACTCCAACTTGCCTATCGTTAGTCACCAACCGTTATCGTGGCCAACGATCGGGCGAAGAAAAAGGGAAAAAGAAAAAAGAGAGAAAATTTTAAATTTTTAAATTTTTTTTAAAAAATAAAAATAAAAGGAAAAGGTGTTTGGCGAAAAATAGTGCTTGATTTAGAAGTGAAAGAAAGAGGATGAAGAATGTTTTCCCCTTTCCAAAAGCAAAAAATATTTTCAAATGTTTTCCCCTTTCCAAAAAGCAAAAATATTTTCTCCTATTTTAGAAGCATTTTTTCGTAAAAAGGTTTCTGTTTCAATTGACAAAACATAAAAAAAATTTAAAACTCAATTGGTAAAATTAAAATATTTATGACTGAATTGGAAAAATTGCAATAATTTTAGAACTTTTGGACAATTTTTCCTACATCTATACCAATTCATACAGCTTCCAAATCACTGAAATTCAAGAAACCTTAAAAAGAAAAATGAATAACCTATCCTTGTTCTAAATCTAACCCCAAAATCCTCTCCTTCGAACAACCAATTGTAGTATTGTTGTTGTTCAAATGTAGAGGCAATAGACTAACTCAATAGGCACGCTTACTCTCACTTTATATTATGACTTCACTTGAATCACTTTATACTGCATAACACTGGAACATTGTCTAAAAATTTCTACACCTATTGTACTATGGTCAATTCAATCATAAACTTTTTAATTTGACCCAATTAATCCTAAACATTGTGATGATTTGTCAATATGGTTCTTCTGGCCAATTTTAATCCAAAATCACTACTATTGTTGCCGACAATCCTACACAACATGACCCATGGTCCTGATGTAAATGATTTTTGCAATTCTTTTAAATTTTCGCTGTCCTTTTATTTTAATTTATTTTATCTTTAATTTTTTTTCCTTCATCTTCTACTTTTCACCTATGGCCGGTTATCAGCCATTACAATTCTTTTAAATTGTTTTTTCCTTTTATGAACTTTGTTACATATATCAGGATTTTCCAGAAATATACTTTTTCGTTTGCATTTTAGATGTGACCAATAAATTTGTTTGAATACTAGGAAAAATTTGATTTTCTCGATGGCACGATCGCAATCGATGTATAAAGGAAGTAAAATGAAGCCTAGACTAATTGAATAATAAACAGTGGCACTTGTATTTTACGCCTTTTAAAATGAGAGTTGGCTGAGAGATGCCACTAGTTAACAAGTAGAATATAAAGACATGAGACTGCACTGAATAAGAAAGGGCAACGCTATTTCCACCCCTATTTATACTAAAAAGACAACATTGTCCTCAATCTCTCAATTTCAGTTTATAATGATGGCCTGTTTCCTTTTCTATTTAGGATAATTACCATAATTAAATATTTCACATGTTATATTTTTTAGCGTATTAAAGAAAAGTGCATTATTAGATATTCCTATAACGTTTTATATTGTCCATGTAAAATCATATTGCCAATAGTAAAGATATTTTTTGATATAGTATAAAACTGAAATGTCTCTTTTTCATTATTGATCTTATTATAACTTATTTATTTTTTTTTTGGTAAGGTAAACGTGTATAAATTCCAACCATCAACTATACAAATTAAAAGATAGTGGCACCCATTTACACTCGGCTTAGGCTAGCCTACTGAGTGGAAAGATGCCGCAATCCGAGAACAACTAAAAGTAACATAATCAAGACAACATCCAAGAAGATATCACACAAAGACTAAAACAGCAAAAATGGAGGCACTTAATCCCCACGCTCTCTGAAGATGTCCATTCACCATATTATCTTGGACAACGGCCCGGACAACACCTTGTCCTTGACAGCCTTGAAGATATAATGCTTCAGTGAAGGAAGGGACACCACTTTACCCCGAAATAAAATAACTTATCTATTTTTCAACCCTCTTATCTCAAAAGCTCATCTCTTGATGAACTTTTTATTAATTTCATTAATCTAAAATATTTATCAAGTCTCTTTATTTATGATATCAAAAAATTTATCATTTTTCCTTATTATGTTGGCAAGATATTTTTATATAGAGCATGTAAAACATAGAGGAATATTTGTGCACAATGAGGTATCTTGATATTTTTTTCGTAAACTATTCATAAATTATTTTGTTTTTGTCAATCCAAAATAATCATATTTCACTAGCATTTTCAAAACAAAGTTCTTAATTCATGCAATGTTATGGTTTAATAAAATTTTATATACTTAATCATCTATCGATAAATTTGATCGACTATGTAGAAAAGAATTAGATTTCTAGAAAATATCTCATTTCGACAAAACAAATCATAATGGAAGTAATATCTAACAATAAAAAAAGCATAGTACCTCTAATTTATAAAGAAAATATACAATAAACAAAAATAAATAACTATACGAAGTTCTTAATTATGGTAAGTAGGTTTTACATGGATATAGAAATACTAAAAAAGGGTAGTAAATTAATTTGGGATCACCAAATTTAAAATGCAATGGAATGATAAAGGGCAATTTTGCCTTTTGGTGAAAAGTGGGTGGATTGAGTCATATAGGAGGTGGAAATAAAGCCACCCATAAAAAAATCATCGAATACTAAATTTGATAGAACGACATTATCTTGAATAACAAGAAATGATCGACACCAAATTCTAAATTATTAGATAAAAATAGCATACAGATCTTTTCTAATTTCAAGGCAACAGGTGACTAGCAAAGCAACTAATACATCTCATAGGCCTCAAGCTCAAATTGAACATTAGACTAACTCTGTATACTGTCAAAACCTTAAGGGAAGATTTGAAGGGTCCGGAGTAAGGGAAATTTTTTCAAAAGAGGGTTCGACATGGATTTTGTCTTCAATAAAAGCCCAAAATAGCCACTTAATTTCGAACAAGGGCCGACCCTTCCAGCCGACCCGATTGGCAATTAGAGCAAGGGTAATTTCGCTTAGGACATTTTTTTTCCTCTTTTTTCCTTTCCTTTTTTAATCTTCCTCGTGCCTCCACCTCTAGATCTCCTCCTTCAAGGTCTCCATCTGTCCTTGCCGACCTTGCCATCAACACCTTCGACCTTGTTTGCTACCCACCTCTCACGACAATTCCAACTCCTTCGTCATTAGATGGAGGTCGAGATCCATGGGAGAGCCTTTACCATGCTCCCTGCTTCCGTAACTAGCGAGAGCTTTCGATGCTTGAACCCTTCTTCGTTTCTGGCCCGCAATTGCTGTTGTAACTTTTCTATACATTCTCGTTCATGCAATCCCTCTTGGGTCAAACCATATTTTGCACTGTTTCCTATCTTAAAGTGAATTATCAAATAGCTGACACAATTTTATACACCTATATAAACGAAAAAGATTGAAAGCTCCAGAACTAAAGTGAAACTAAATTGTGATCTAAGCATTGATGCCCTTGAAATTCCTTGGGCGAGGAGACGAAACTCCCCATGGCATAAGATTCTTTTTTCGGGCACACTACCGTGTAAAATGGCATGGCAAGTGACGTGTGTCCACCTATAAATAGCATAAAAACAATCTCTCCTAAATTTTACGAGGTAAAATATTATAATGGACTACAACGAGAACAAGGCAATCATCCGTTGCTCAGCCTCATTAGCAAAACAATGACGTCAGAGCGCAAAATAATCACATTGGGGCACGGAACTTGTAAAATGACAACAGGCAATAAAAAGTGAAACAAGTACACTATTGGAATCAATAACCAAGACAACTATGTATAGAAAACAGAAATTCAGTGACCAGGAGAGCCTGAAAGACCACAGAGGGTGAGAAAGAAAAATACATCATCCACATTGCCCGCCGGCCTCAGACACTCCGACGACACAAAATATTAAAGGTCAAATGTTAAACAAGATGCAACTGAAGAGGGGGGGAGGACACTGATAGACATTAAAAACATAGCTTAGAGAGAACAAATGACCCATCCTATTTCCTTGAATCAGTCCTCGTATTCATGTATGTGATCCAAAAGGTAATTAGCTGCCAGCTCTTCATTCTTGTTGCAAGCGAAATACACCTCTAGAACAATTGCCCGATCAAATCCCATCGCTTCCAGCTGAATCAAGGAAATAATGTTACTAACAGCAATCAAGACAAATGCTGTTTACCGAAAAAAAAAAAACAGAGAATGAAAAAACAAACAAATAACATGCAAGACAAAATGTAAGTCCATCCTGATGAAAACTACGACCCAAGCAACTTAGGCAGTCACTATAAAATCTAAAAGCTTCTAGTTGAAGAAAACCAAAAATTTGAGGTACACTTATCCGATCTTTCCAACCACCCAACAACCAAATGGACATCAAATGGGTCGACATATAACCAATCAGTTGTACAGAGAGTTAACAACCATAAAGGGGATAAATTGCCAGCAACTAAACCATATGCTGCAGGCATCTAGCAGCATACAGCATATCATGAAAGTGTTCATGCATAGTTCAGCCGAAGGCACTTCCCAGAGTAACACACAACAAGAAAAGACATTGAACATTGTCATAAACAGAAAAAACAAGGTTGGACCTAGAAAGCTTCCAGATAGGTCATTAAAGGTTGACCATTCATATGAATCCACCAAGTTCAGCTCCATCTTAGGCAATTACATTCACTTCTCCAAACAATTCATCTTTTCAATAGCTTAGAATATATTAACAAATACTAGTTGAACTCCAACTGATGGAGGAGAAAGGCGTAAAAAGACGGTCACAACACAGAGAATGTTAGATAATAGAAAATAAAAACTTACCCTCTCTATTGCTTCACGTTCCTCGGGTGTGACAGTTACTGCCTGTGGCATGGCTGATGCCAACTGCCCCAGGATGTTCCTGACAAGAATGATCAATGGAAGCACCATAAATATTCGACCCCAACACTAGAAGAACAGGCAATTGTCAACGTAAGTACTAACCCTTCTCCACCCTCCAAAGGTTCATTGATCAATCGGAGGAAGTCAGCTTGATGCTCTTGAATAAGCCTCATAAGGTGCGGATTTTGTTTTCCAAGTTCTTGAAGCATTGGCTGCATAGTCACAAAAGAATATGTTGATTGCTACTTCAAATGAAAGACCTTACCCAAAATTTAACAATAATCATTACAACAAGAGAAGGCGCAAAAACCTGCAATATTTGTGGATTGGCCTGAACCATAGCTCTCAAAGCTTGGAACTGCAACAAAAATATGATCAAAAACAATTTTCATTGGCAAATACATTCAGGAGCTCTGCAGTGCATGTGCGCATGCATCAACAAACTATGCTCGTGTGTTTGAGCTTGAATTCGTTTGTTAACATGAGGATAGTGTTGGGCTTGTGATTCAAGTGGGAGTGCCAGTTGGTGGGGAGAGAGGATTAGAGGGATAAAGAGGGAGAGAACGTGAGAGAAAGAGAGGAAGGGTGACAAGGAAATATCACCTGCTGACTATTTCGAAGAAAATCTAGAGTACCGGCACCAGCAGCACCTGAGCCAACGCTCGGAAGACCCTGTCAAGACAGATACATGATTCATTTAATCCACAACCATGTGGCCACTAAATTCTACACTCCAGAACAGGTACCTGAGGAAACAGATCGAGGGGATTTGCATTAGGTCCACTAGGAGGGACAGGTGCTGGTTGGGCAGGCTGTGCTGGTTGGGCAGGCGGATTCACAGCTTGTGCACCAGGAGGAACTCGAGCAGCAGGTGGAACTTCAGCTTGCGCAGGGATACCCTGATAAGTGATAGTAAATGTAAATGGTCACTGTCTTAGAGTAACAGGTGAAGAAAAGAGTTGACAGATTGCAACTGTTTGATAAAAAGGTTCAAGTACAGTGCCAAGAACTTCAAAATTCAAATATCAAGAACATGTTGACTTCAAACAGAAGACAGTGAATCCAGATCCAAGAAGTCCAAAAGTTAACAACATTCACAGACCGAGTATAAATATTCAACAGCTCTCTCTGGATTGTTGTAAGCCGCACGAAGAGCACGAACAACAGTGTCCCTGTCCCATGTCCCTCCACCCATCTCCAATATTTCTTGGATTGTTCCCTCTAAATTGCTTCCTGCAACTAAATTAGAAGCTGCTTGGCCGTAGACATCAGACTCCGAGCTGGAAATACATTAAATCGTTAAGCAAGATAAAACAGTACTGAGGGAAGAAAAATACAATGGAGGAAGTACCATACAAAGATGTCGAGAGCATTTTGGACAAGAGATAAAAACAATAAATTGTAATTGTAAACACCCAAACGCCTTCCCACAAACAGAGACATACACGACATAAAACTTACCCAACAGCAGCAGGAGCGGGTGCAGCAGCAGGAGGGGGTGCAGCAGCAGGAGGAGGTGCAGCAGCAGGAGTTGTAACAGCAGCAGGCCTATGAATGACATATAACAATTGCTTACATGTGCACGCAGACAAATGCACAACTCTTAAGAGAACATAAGAGGCGCAGCAAAAGCTAACATACGTAGGACTAGCCACTGGAGCTGGAGGTACTATAGAAGCTGGCACTGGAGCAGAAGGTGGGGCACTAGTTTGAGGAGCCTGCACAAGGAAACTGCGTCATTTTCTATATTCTGAGATAAAAGGAATTTCAACACAAAAACAGCTTTTGATGTGATTTTTTGAGATTGATATCATTCAGGCGACAAATATTCTCGGAATATGGCTAAATCTGTATCGTTGTAATTATTAAGTAGATCTGAAGATGATGTGGCATCATGAAACATGATAGAAAATCACACAACAAAGTGCCACAAACTTTGCAGATCAACAAATACCTTTGTTGGAGGTGCAGCAGAAGCAGTCGATCCCTCACCAGACGAGCTCTTACTCTAACAATGTTGAGGCAAATACAAAAAGTTAGAAAGGATGTACCCAAAAATTGCAAACCCAGAATGACAATGGTTAAAGGACCCTAGGAATTAACAGTGGGCACTGGGAATCTGGTTTTATTTTTATTAGCAAAAAGCCAGAATGAGACCCTTCAGCATCTCCAAATGAATAAATATTGGTGACAGAGATACTAGGGCTTAATTTCCAGGCAAACTAAGATAGCCTGTCTTTACCAAATGATATACTTTCCACCAATATGATCAAAAGCTTCATGTGAGCCATCCTCCTGACTAAGTGCTATTCAAAATAATATGATTACTAAATAAGCTGTCTCATACTTGCAAGACACATCTGAAGCTCAAAGCAAGATGGTCTAGCTAGTGTTACCAAAATCACAAGTTGACTGGATTATCCAAGTCAATGCTGAAAAACACGTTATATTGGAAGAAAATCATTTGTGGGGTAAAATTGGATGAACCCGCATTTTAACTCGGTAAAATCACTAAGCTTGCAAGTTGGCTGCGGGACTCAGCATACTCTCCAGGAGGCTTTTTTGGCTGATGGTCTTGGAGTTTGGGGCTCAAATAAGCCCAAAACGAAATAAAAGAAAGAATTGTGGCCCAATGCCCCTCAGTTAAACTCACCATCATAGTAAAAAAGAGAATTCAACCTTAGTTAATGCAAACCAGTTGATAAATTGCAGATGTTTTTCTCTAGATGACATTTTATTACCATATGAGCATAAAAATCTATGCAATGGGGTGACATCACTGAAAGCATCATTTTATCAATAGATTTAAGGTTCTTTTTATTGAAAAACTTTAGCCTAATAATGTCATCTATTTTAACTAGTGTGAATCACCTAAAAAGAAAATGGTGCTGCGCAGATAAATTGCTTACTCATAGTACAGAAGAGAATTCAACCTTAGTTAACGCGACCCAGTTGATAAATTGCAGATGTTTTTCTCTAGATGAGATTTTATTAGCATATGAACATAAAAATCTATGCAAGTGGGGTAACATCACTGAAGGCATCATTTTATTAATGCTGGTAATTTGACTTATTTCATTCTCATTGTTTTTACTGCTTATTTAAAAGTCGAGAGCTTTAAGATATATGCAAACATAATACATATCATATCTTGCAGTTATTTTGCAAGATTCTCAATTTTACAAATCTGATTTTATGGATACCCCTTGACCATATAGAAAAGCGAGTTTGACAATCCAGGATCTAGCACATTTAACCAACTTTACCAGGAAAGCCCCTTGATAAAGCAAGTGTCTCAACTACCTCTGAAAGGTGGTATGTCAAGCGAAATAAATTTCAAAAGTTCAGTTTGTCAGGCTAGACTAGTCCCTTTACAAAAGATTTATGCTATCCTAGAGAATCAGAAGTTCAAATTGGGTAAACCATGCACCCACAGGCACATCCTCAGTCAACAGCAACAGTAAAATTCTTCATTTACTATGCCAGAGAAGCCATTTCAGCTTCCAAGAATCAACTTTTGAATTGTCTGAACCAGTACAGACTGCTTTCGAAAGTTTAGGATAAGGGTTCTAAAAATAACAATACACTATCTTAACTAGTTCTTTTTTTTTTTCCTCTAATGTTAAAAAATAAATCGAATCAGATCACTCGAAGTAATTTTTTCAATAATGCTATGCATATAAAGATGCTTGTAAAAATTGCACAGTAAATGATGGGGTATGATTGTATTTGAAATTTATCAAAAAAGTCTGACTTCAAATCACCTCTCAACATACTTGATCAAACCATTACCACATTACTTAGTTTACCATTTCTTCTAAATCAGTAAGCATGGCTATCATTACTCTAATCCAAAAGAGAAGCTCAATAACTATATCTAATAGCTACTTCGACGTAAACAATTTGATAAGTGATGTTCTGTTGTGACATCATATTTATAAAGATGATACTATTTAGCATAACATCCACAAAAACTTCAAACATTTGTAGGTATATACTCGAGCCTACTATAACTAGAGGCTCCTTACTTGCCTACTATAGCTAGTGGCTCCTTACTTCCTAACAAAGAAGTGCTTCAGCACAGGTGAAGCATACTTCTGGCAATTAGTTGGCTACAATTTGGCAGCATTTCACGCGCTGCATGTCTAGAACTACTGATAAGGTCCATAAGCCATAGAAAGAATAGGACACTTATCCCTACATGTAATTTTTTCAGCTTGTGGCATTCCAGAACTACGCCGTGAAGACTTCACAAGCTTCTTCAATTCAACCTCATCGTTGCTACATCAGTGAAAGTTTATTCTAGGTTTGGTTCAACAAAAGTCTATTCTTAGTTAGCCATGAGTGAAATTATCCCCCCAATGACTATTATCTTTCTCCTGCAGCTATTCCATTCTTTGAAATTCTTAAAGTATGTGACATTGTGTAGGCAAAATATTAAAACAGCACAAGAGATTTTGCAGCCTCCCCATCAGTGATGATACAGCTGATTGCAGTTATACAAAGTAGTTCTTTCTAAAATCAGGTGAAAGACTGTACTTGCCTTTGTTAACATGATTACAAGAAAACTATTCTCGGCAATCTTATTTTCATCCAAGGTAGTTTCATCCTTGAGGACCTTGCCTTGATGGATTAGCATCTGTTGAGAGGCTGGGTACATACTAGCTCCTTGAACAATTTCAATTTTTTTCTTTACATCAACAACCTGTAAGAAGCAGCAAAAAGAATAAGCAATTAGGAATTCGGCACATACTTAATTGTCTAGAAAGATTAATGGAAGTTTTAATATCAAGAAGCATATCAACTCCACCCCCACAACTTTTGCATACAACATGATACTCACAGACAAGCAAAAAGAGCTTCCTCGATGGAAAAAAGCAACTTCCTTCCCCCCACTTCCGGAGGAACGGCAACAAGCCCAAAAAATATAATAACTTGATAGAGGGAAGCAGGTGAATACAAACAAAACCATTTAGAGACCACATGAGCAAGTGATATCAACAGAACTGGAAGCCTGAAACTAACACCAAACAGAATGTACCAAACCCAAGTTTCTCAGGATTTCCAGAAACTAAATTGGTCGAGCTATTTCTGCATTTTTTTTTTAGGCTCGCTTTTACACAGCAATATCTGAGTACCACCACACCAGTGCAGAAACTTGTATTTGGATTCCACAACAGCAAAACTGGTGAAATACTGCCATTCAGCAACACAAGGTAAGGGGCTCCGAGAAAGGACGTTCACACTTCCTATAAACCACAGGCTCCTAAACATTCAACTAGTACCTAGGTGCTTCCTTATTGTCAATATCTAGGCTAGAATGAGCTGCTTAAATGCCTATAAACCACAGGCTCCTAAACATTCAACTAGTACCAAGGTGCCTCCTTTGTCAATTTCCAGGCTAGAATAAGCTGCTAAAACGAATGTGGACATACATCATCCCTTGGTTAGCCATTGAATTTTCACAACCGAAGAAGCCCACCAGCGTCTCATCAGATGATGAAACCATAAATCAAATCGTTAAATGCTAACCCTGACAAAACACGTAAAGTTCAACAGTAATTAAAACGATGACGAAAACCCCCTAATACTTGGGCAAATCCACTAACACCAGGCAATACGCCCCCAGCAACGCAAATTTCACGACTCCAACAATCTCACACGAATTCAGAATTAACAACACGCAGCAAAGAAGACACTTAAAACCGAGGAGATTTCTACTCAGCGAAACGAGACAGAACCGAAAAAAGAAAAATTCCCAAAAGAAAGCAGGGCTAATTAACACGCACGCAATCGGGCGAGAAGAACGATACTAGATAGCACAAAAGAGCAGCCCAGCGCAAGGCAATCGAAATAAAACCCTAACGGAAGCCCCAATTCGGCGGGGACCGAAGCGCGCGCGCACGGACCCGAACGCACTAGGGATCAATCCAGGAGCCCATAATCGGGCACCTAAACCACCCGATACGAAGCCCCAAGGCCCCCCGGGAGCACCGATTCAGGAACCCAATTAGAAGCCCCGGCGACCGGAAACCGCCGGAAAGTGAGGGGATGGGGGGGGAAGAAGAAGGGGTAACTGACCAAGTCCTGGGGCTCCACTTCGATTTCGAAGTTGGTGCCCTTCAAAGTCTTGACGAAAATCTTCATCTCTCGAAGCCGATCTCCGCTCCCTCCTCCTCCTTCCTTCCTTCCTTCCTTCCTTCCTTGCCCCTCTCGAATACGCGAACCCCGATCGTCTCGCTCTTCTCTTTGCCGATCGAGAGAGAGAGAGAGAGAGAGAGAAAAGAGGGATTGCGACTTCCACAGAGATAGAGAGATAGAGAGAGACACACACACACACAGACGCAGAGAAAGAGTGGCCTATTGCTCAAGAAAAGCTTTCTCTCTCTCTCTCTCTCTCTTCTCTCTTCCTTGCTCTCGCTCCCTCTTATTATTCTTTATCGACGTACTTGCCGTGCTCAGGATGCGCACGCGACGCGGATGTGGGTGGGCGTCACGCGCGGTGATTTCCCACGGGAATTGAGCGGCGCGCGTGTCGAGGACTCGCGCTGGATGGGAAGCGCGCGTGGGGTAAAAAGAGGGGGCGAGGGCTAGATTTTTGCTGCTGCCGGGGGAGGACCCCCTCCCTCACTCTCTCTCTCTATATATCTCTTCCCTTTGCTGCGTTGTAATCCAAAGCGGATATGTTTTGAATTTATTTTTTTTTGGGGATATTTTTTTCTTCCCTCTACCCCCCAACTTGCTTGCAGTTTTTGGCCTTTTTCCAAATCTTCTAAATCGAGCAACCTACTAATTATTTGATACTGGTGTCTTAATATATAGCTAAATCAAAGTACTGGTGGTTCTAGATTTTTTTCTTTTGGGGGTTACACCAGAGAAACACTGTCCTTCCTTGTTTTACATCATTGATTCGATATGCCCGAGCACCTCCAATCTCGATAAAAAGAAATTAGTTGGTAGACAACGAGAATTCATTTTGCATCGTGCACTCAAAGTGCTCCGAACAAGAAAAAACTGAAAGAATTTGGTTCAAAAAAAAGATAGGTCTGGATCATTCTTTAAAAAGTCGTTACGATGCCAAATTCTTTCGTCCTCATTAGCAAAACTTGATGAGATCTTGTCGACAATTCATAGATTGGGAGTAGGAATGGCAAATGGATAAGGTTGGTTTAGTTGGGTTAGGTTTGGATGGAGGTCAAAAATGGATTGGACCCAAATACCCCCCATTAAATTCACATTAATCAATTTATTTTCTAAATTATTTAGAAGACTTAGATCCATCCACCATAGACCCACCCAGTCAACCCATCCAAAAAATGAACGCAAAAAATCTGAAAATCCTTTAGACTTGGATGTAAAAGAACATTTTAAAAAAATCATGTCCTCCTTCAAGCTTGCCAACACATGAATAATTAAAAAAAAATTAAAAACAAAAAAAAGCAAACGAAATGAAAAGAATAAAAATAACAAAGAGCTCCCTGTTTTCTTTGCGTTCGCTATTTCTTCCCCTCCCTCCGGCTCTGCAATCGGAGAATGGAAACCTTGAGAGAAAAAGAAGGGGGGGTGGTTGGGCCGGGGAAGGCAAAATAGGAATTTGCATCTCCAGCCCACCGGTGGCCTGCCGCGGTTCTCGCCATCATTGCCCGATGCCGCCGCCGCCGCATTGCCCAATGCCGCCGCCGCTGCCGCTCCCTGATCCGAAGATGAAGGGGATCTCCGAGAACAAGCCCCGGATTATGGCCAACGTCGTACGGTAGACGCTGGAGCTCCTCGTCTATGTCAATTGTAGAGCGGAGCCTTGCGAGACCTTAATCCTTTTTTTTTTTTTCTGTGTCCCTTTTTAAGCTAATAGGGTTTACCTTTAAACCTATTTAAATCCATGTATAAATTAGGTTTACAGCTCAGCTCCATTAGTAATCCATTCATTAAAACTTGACAAAACTCATATATGACCCAATTTTTTGAATATGGGACAAAAATCCACCCATTTTGATACCACTGCTGACGATCTTTTAAGCATAAAAAGTAAAGGCATTAATAATTATGCACTTCTATCTATTTATCTTATGGTAAATGCATAATGGTATAGTATATGAATCGTTGGACATATAAATGTTTTTGGATGGATGCAGGTTTTGTACCTTCCACCACTAGACCATTGAAGTCGGACATCTCATCGAGGGATAATCTCCATTTGGCTCGAGGAAATCTTTGCACGCTTTAATTACCTTTTACGAGACCCACAATCAACGAAGCTATGTATTTGAGATTGTAAAACCAATCTCATAAAATATTGAATATTTTCTATCTAGATGGAGATAGTCAGCATATTCACAAATATCTTTTATTCACCGAGTCTCTCTCCAATATAATGCCACATCGTTATGCCTCACGGGTTGAAATATATCTTATAAGGAATTACTCTACTTCATAACGGATTGCAACAACTATCATTCACAAAGGCTTTATGCCAACTTCCTTTGTCATCAGGTCACCAACTTTCTCAACCCTCTGGTACCGGGATTAGCCCTCATGAGATGTGATTGTAATTCATTAGTTCTATAATTAAAGTAAGAATTTATGCAAGTTTCCTCTTTGGCAAAGAAATTTTGTTAGCCCTGTTTTTATTTTTATTTTTGAACGGGGGCTTATACGCTTAAATAATTCGCTCAAAATTGGAGAAAGAGACCACCAATATCGGTGATTCCCAACGTTATCAAAAGAGTTACGTACCCACGATAAAATATTTAGTCTAAGTCATGGAAACTGCACATTCTGAAAGAGCCTCTCACCACCTCTTCGATATCATTTCGACAGGACAAGGCCCATCGTATATGGAGAAAAGCTCCTGAGGAAAGCCCCGCATTCAAAGAAATAAAAATCGTGAATAGAAATTGTCGCACAAGTGTGGTCTCGTTTTGGTTCCCTTCCCCTTGTACTAGCTAAAAAGTGACCACCGTACGTACAAGAATTAGGGAAAAAAGGGGGAAAGTATGATTCGACTTATCTCTCTATAAAGTCCACGAAACCATTAAAAAAACCTCAAGTTTAAATTAAATAGGGCCTAATTCCTTAAAAATCCCAAACATTAATTTTGTCTTAATTCTCTATCTAGTCCAAATCCGTCCCAGACTTTTCGTCTTAAAAAAATCATCAACATTAACTCTAGTCCCAAATGCACCTCGCATTGGTCCTCCGTTCAAAATCGCCGTTAGTCGTTCCTAATCTCCCTCATTCTAATATCAAAGAATTGTTTGTTTAAAAGTTAATTTTGCATGCCAACCTGATGTTATGGATTTGTAACCAATGTAGAAATGCCACGTCGAACAACTAATGATGATTGTTGGACTAAAATCGATGGAAGTAAATTTGAAACTAGATTAATATTTTGTGGTTTTTTGAAGACAAAAAAAGGGGGGGCATTTATGGGACTAGAATTAAAGATGCAAATTTTATTTAGACAAAAAAAATCTAGGGCAAATTTGGGATTAAATCCAAAATTTTGAGTTTTTCTAAACAGAAAAAAAAAAAACCAAGAGGACTTGACCTAAATTTTGAGATTTTTTTGTAACAATTTTTTTTTATGATATATTGGGACTCAACTTAAATTCGGTACGATTAAAAAAAACCCTTAAAATTGGGTTTTTTTTTTCTTAAGGAATTAGATCAACTAAATCTTTCTCATCCCCCAACAATTTATATGCATTTCCTAAAGTAACCTAAATCATACTTTCTTTTCTTTCTTATTTTTGGTAAATTTCTTTCATTTTTTTCAGTTCTTTTATAACATTTTTAACATGTGGAAATAGACCTTCACGATGAAAGAAGCACACGAAATGAGACAATCAAAATGATAAACGCAAATTATCAATTTAATTGAGAAATTACGAAATGGACCACGTTAGGATTCCGTCATAATCAGCATGAAGACATGCACAAGAATCTTCCATTTCCATCATTTTCCAAGGTGCTGCTTTACTAAAATATTGCTTCTAAGTTCTATTTTAATGTCTAATCTACAAAATCTTTTTTTTTTCTCAAAGTCCATAATTTAATGAGATACATGACTCGGCAAAGTAAGAATTCAATTTTGAAAATGCGTTGAAATCACTAGATTAAAAAGTCATAACTTTTTTTTATCGAATCACTATGCATTTCAATTGGAATATGCTGTTTATAAGCGGCAGTATACAATTGGTTTACAAACCAACGAATCAAGAACTCGTGGACTCACCGTTCAACTAGCGCGATCAGCCAAAAAGCCTTCTGCCGAGAAACAACGATTGTACAGACAAACAGACAAAAGAAAAAAAAAATCATTCAAAAGTACATCCACGATGGAAAAGGACAGACGGTTTTGTTAGTGTTTTTGAACGAGATTTCGTGGCTGATCTATGCACGTATGATTTGTCAGCACCAAATGACACGATATTGATAGTAACATCCCCTTAAATTTACCAAGGCAAAAGTCTCGTTTCTCTGCTTTTTTAAGTTTTTCAAAGTAAATGTCCACTTTCTTCCCATACGTAATCTCCCTAATTATGTATTTTCTTTCTATGCATAGATAGCCCAGTGCGTTCAGATCCACGTGTGCTGCAGAATAAACAAAGGGAAAGACAGAAGAAAACACGGAGGAGGCTCGAGCCCAGATTAGCTGACGGGATGAACGAGAGGGAAAGGCATTGGGAATAGCAACTCCTAGGGCCGGAATTTTTCGATGGATCGCATTGGGAAATCTCGGACCATTGGGCTCATGGGCTGTAATGAATCGAATCGTGGGCTTTAGCGAAGTTGCGAATCGAGACTCATCATCCGTGCCCACTTGTTTCTTTCCCCTTCTGCTCAGCCCGACGTTGCGCCTCGTTCATCCTTCGTGGCGAGAATTCTGAAAAAACACAAACCCCAAGTCTACTAGACTGAGTCTAGTGCTCCAAAGTTGAAAGTCCTCCTTTGAATTCATCTTGCGGTCTAGTCCTGTTGTGAGAAACAAGCCAATCAAAATTGATCGGTGTTGAATATGACAAACTTGTTACGTCATATCAACATGCAATTGCTAATCAATGCATGAAACCATTTATCAGACTAAAATAGGAGTAATCGATTCCCGATCCAATCCAATCCGATTTCAAAGTGGAACTTAGGACTGGGGACCAAACCGGTTAGTCTTGAAACTAGATCATCGGTCCAGTTTGGTCCAATGAAACCAATCACTTTTTTCCCACCACTTGATGTCATCTATTATGAAGAAAAAAAAACTAATTACTTTTAATTATTTTTGAAAACTTTTCAAAAAAAATGTATATGTAATCGATTCAATTCTTCATTGGAATTTGAGACCATACCATCCACACACCGGTTCTACTTTTAGGAACTAAAAATCAAATTGACATTCTAAACAATCGGATACAACCAGCTAGTTCGAATGGTCTGTTGTACACACCTCAAACTCAAGCTGCATAGGCAAATCATTGCCGAGGGACTTTGAACCCATAAAAAGTCTTTGACAAAGAGAAAATGTGTTTGGTAAAGCAATTTGAAAGCCTTTTTTTTAGGCAAATGCAAGGCATCCCTAAAGGCGTTTCTTTCCAGGCAAGGTACGAAGTTGCACCGTCATTGTGGAATTCTCACGATGCCGAAGGTGAGAGTTAATGAGTTATTTTTATTTCAATCTCGTCCACACTATTAATTTCGTATTCCTTTTCTACCCCCGAACGCCAGCGCTGTCCATCGTCTCTCTCCCTCGGCCGCAAAAGCTAATCTCATCGCTTGCTAGCATTTGGTAGAAGCTCACCTAGAGTCGAAGGTTGTTCGAGGTAGACAATCACAAAACCATCTTAGGCAAGATCTGTAGGGCTGCAGATGGTTACAGGGGGCCCACCAATGGGTTGTCGAAGTCATGCAAGGGTAAGGTCATAGCTTGCCCGAGGTTGAGCGACCTCGACATGGGGCTTGGCCCAGGGTCCACAACGATCTTTAGAAAGGTCGGATCGACTTCGTTGTGCGGCCGTGTGGCGCCTCACCTGAGTAGCAGACGTTTAGCGACAAGCCGCCGCTTGAGCTTATTTTTCTAAAGTCATTTATAAGCATTGCATGAATAATGTTTGCCATTCCGTGAAAACCCTTCAATCTGAAGTGATTTATGTTTAGGGTTGGATATCGAGTCATCGACTAGATGGATTGGCCTTTTCCTCCGTTTGTGCCAAAGCAGACATGTGATGGAGTGGCGGCATCAGGACGAATCAGTCTACTCCAAAGCAAAGAGGTGTCGGCAGATCCCACTTGTTGGCAATTTCCAGGGATCATGTCACTCGTGGGTCTTTTTTGATCCCTCTCCATTTCACCTTGGCCGCAGCAGCCTTTAACTATAGCTAGGCGAGACGAGGCGCGAGATGGTAAGTATTGGCCCCCCCTAAAAAACAATAATGAGGGTCCTTCTCTTTTCCTTCTTTTCAAGACATCCATTCACTAGCTCTCATTTTAATTTAACGGATCACCAAGAAATGTGACTTGCTTACAAAAAGTAAAACAATACCTTCCCCTTTTTCACATAAATTTTAAAAGAAATGCTTATGTGATTATTCTTAATCTACTATAAAAATAACAGTATATTTTGAGTCAAGAAAAATAAATATCAAATACTTAGATATTGTTGTGTGATCCATTCTTTCAAAACTTTATAACTCATAACATGCTATTGTTATTCTCACAGTAGCTTTTATTAACAAAGCCAAAATTTAAAATATCACCTATGATTTTACTAGTAACAATCAAGGGCATATCCACTGACCTTTTACTTTTTGTATTTATGTTATAATTTGTAACATGTGTATTTTATTTCTTTATTAAGCCTTATATTATTGGAAACTTTTATAATATACCAACTTGGGCATGTAAATCACGGTAAGATTGGGTACCGAAAATAAAGCATCCAATGGAGCAACTTATGGAAAGTCAATAAATATGCTAATATTTGGAAAGATATCTTACCATAAAATATAGTATTAAATGATAACCAAAATAGCATGTTTGGATTTTGGCTCATTTATTTCGCTAAAAAATGATTGTTTATACTACTCCAAAAAATAAGAAATTTTTTTTATCGTCTCACGATAATCTTTAGATATAAATTATTATCCGTAGTGAAAACATTTTTTATTAATTAATTACTATAAGCGGATATGAACCATGATTTTTGAAAAAATGTTTTATAAATTATTACTTTTCCTCTCTATTTGAAGGAAAACTGTCTCCCGAAAATTATTTTCTAACTTTCTAGTATTCACATATGCTAAAATACATTATCACTTTACATTTGAGGAAATTTTATCATTAATCGACATGCAAAGAAACGTTTTCTATTAGCTGAAAAGAACAAGTTTGGATCGAGATAAAATAACTTCCCCCTCTAGCAAAGTAGCATTCACTTTTCCTAAACAATCAAATAAATTAAACTAACTATTTTTCTTTAAGATATTTTTTTAAATATACTTTTCGTTTCCATTTTTTACAGAAAATTAATAATCTAAAAAACATTTTTATTAAATGATGATTTGTATCATTTAAATATTAACTGCACAAAATATTTTTCATCGTGCATGATGAAAATTTTCATTGATTAATTATTTTACATGTATAATTTTAAATATACTTAAATCATTGAACTTTGAGGTCAAACAAACGGAGAATTTAATATTGATATATTAATTTTTCTGGCTGGACGCGCGACTTTGCTTCGAGAACCCCATGAATCGTGGAGTGAATTTTGCCAAACCCGTCCAAGTTTGGGCCGGTCTCTTTCGATAGGTAAGATATTTTCTTCAAAATGATAATTAAAAGGAGATATTTACCAACCATAATTTGTCGCGCAATTTCCAATTTAAATGTCCAATCAAGAGGCGCTTCTAGTAGTCACCGACGCTGAATTTGGTTATGGATCCTGCCAAACTTTTTTATTTTTTATTTTCCCTCGCGCTCCTTTCTCGTCATTTCCGAAAAGAACAAAAACAAAGTAGAGAGGAGAAATTCCCCCGTTCCGTCTATATTTTCTAGCTGCTAAATATATTTTTATCTTTACAAATAAAATAATTAAAAACAAAACAGAGAGTTAATTTATACAAATCAGCGCCCGCCGGATCACGAACCCCGTTCCGATCCTCGGCGCCGCCCCTATAGCGCCGGCATGGTCTCCCCCCGCCGCCTCAAAAAGTCCGACGGATCGAAGCACGCGTCGGAGTAGTCGAACAGCCCGTCGAACGCCACGTACTCGCCCTCCTCATCCCCTCCGCCGTACGCCCCTTCTCCGCCGGCTCCGAACTGGTACGCGTCGACGTAACTCGGGATCCCATCCTCGAACTCCCAGAACTCGCCGATTCTGGACGCCTCGGACGCGGCCCGGACCAGGTCCGCCTCGCAGATCGCCGCCTCGCCGCCGTCACCGCCGGAAGGGGTGATCGACGGCGGGAGGCCGAGCTCGTCGTCCGAGGCCCCCAGGAGGTACCCGAGCTCCGACTCCGACTTCGAGTCGCCGCCGAAGGACTCCGCCGTGAGGTCGACCACCTCCACCGCCGCCGGCGACGGAAGCGACGAGGGCGGGGCCGAGGCCGCTGCCGCGATCTCGTCCTGGAAGCTCCGCATGAGGGAGTCCAGATCGGGGGCCCCGGGAGCGGGGTCGAAGTCGTCGAGAAAGCCGAGGAGGTCGTCCCTGAGCCGCTTCACCTCGGCCGACTGGAACTCCAGGAGCTCGTCCTGCTCCTCGTCCCTGAACCGCTTCCTGCTGCTCTGATCCTCCATCGAATGACAAGAAAGCAAAGACTAACAAAACACCGACCCGCGCCGCTAGGGTTTAAGGATTCCGAAGAAAGGCGTGCCGAGAAGGAATGATGTGGTTCTCTGCTTGGTGCTGCGAGAATGGCTGACTGGCTTCACGAAGTTTTTATAGTGGGGGAGACAGGGGAGAGATGGAGAGAGAAGATGAGACAGAAGGTGGTGCCGAAGAGGAAGAGAGAGGGGTGGGTGGGGGGCGATGGCAACGTGCAGGCGCGTGGGGATGTGAAATTGCTTAGGTCGTCACGGACGTCTTGCCTCCTTCCCCTCTTTTTCTTTATATTATTATTATTATATTTATAAAAAAGAATTGGTGTGTTTAGTGCGTGTCCGGCGTCTCCATGTTTCGGAATTAAATCGGGTTTTGGATTCCGTCCTGCGTATACGGTCGGACAGCGGGTGGGCCCCCCACCCCCCACGGGACATAATAGTCAATCACGGCCGGGGGGGGGGCTTCACCTTCTTCTTTTTTTCCACTTTTGTCTTCTCTTCCCCACACTGGCTTTCTCCGTTGTTGCGTTTGGCTCGGCTCGGCTTTCGCCACCAATCGATATCTCTTGATCGGATCGCTGACTCGGCCGCACCTGTCGATAACCGAAAATTCTTGTGGAAAAAGAAGAAGAAGACAAAATCGTATTGGAGTATCCGATTGAGTCTACCTTAGAATAAGCCCTCCCCGTTGAAAATAGAGACCGCATGATCAATTGATTACTTTCTACCGTGGAATCAACCAAGACGACTCGGTCCGGAGAAGACGTCCGGTGCCGGTGACCCCTCTTTAAACATAATCACGAGGGTCTCCATCTTGTTATAAAATTTTTGCGAATCGAGCCATCATTATTTCAACCATCCATAGTCCTTAGGTCATGTGCAAATGTTATTACGCCGGCAGTCAATTAGAATTGCGAATACTTTTGAATTAGCCGAGTTCATGGAGTGCCCGATCAAATAAGTCTAGGTTTTATTTTTATTTTTTTTTTTATAAGAAGGGTTTACTCTTTGATTTGTCATAGAGTGATTAGAAGAGAATAGAGGTGGCTCTCCTCGAATTTCCTTAAAGGGATAAGTGGGGGAGGGTTAGGGAGTACTGGTCAGTTGGCTGGCTGAAGCTTTTCAAACGGCACGTTAGATTGGATTTGATTTTGATTAAATCTTATGGAGTGGACTTTGGACAAAGGGCAATGAGTATTTGACCGGTGGAGATGGGACTCCGGAAAAAAAAAATCAAATTAATTCTCGAACGGGTTAAGACAGACGTTAGTGCTCGTTAGCTTAGCTAGGCCAGCTAGCTAACCTATTAGGTATCGAACCGCCACGATTTCTTCCACGTTTTATTGGTTTTTTTTTTTTTTACTAGCGACGATAGCTGACCAGCACCCTCCACTAGAGAAAACAATAGATTATGCGATTAAAAAATTCATAGAGTGGGCCGGTCCGAGGGAAAACCCACATTCGAGATTTTGTAATTGTGGTCTTTTCGAATGTCCAAATTTTCCTCGTGCCTTCGCACGTTGGACGGGGAATCAAATCGACCCAGTGGTGCTCTTCTAGAAAAGGGGTGGGGGGGGACATAATCCAAGTAATGGTGCGCAGGATTCGTCGTCGTCGTACGTTCTCGATGGTTGCGAAGATCATGTCTCATCGAGAAGTCGTCAAAAGCAAGCGCGACAACAAATACGGACGGCCTCGGATTCTGACCAGTAGGTGACGGATGCGAGAGGGGAAAGGATTCGATATCGCAGCAACTTTTGTCATTTCTTCCGGCCGAAGGAAAACCGGGACAAATCGAGTAAAATAAAACGGGAGGTCGGAGGAAAATCCCAAGTCAATCACTGGCAAGTCGGCGAACTTTCGGGGGAGTTTAGGTTAGGAGAAGCCGACGGAGTTGAATTACGGAGCAGTTCTCGATAGGTAGATTAGGGACCGAATTAGTACATAGTTTAGTAACCTATGTTGGGAGGAAAATCCCAAGTCGATCACTGGCAAATTGGTGAATTTTCGGGGGGTGTTTAAGGTTATTGTGAAATTAGGTAGGAGAAGCCGGCGGAGGTAGATTGCCATGAGAAGAAAAGACTAGACATGGAATGAGGAAGGTCTGGTGAGAAACGCCCTAAATCCATACTCTTGCAAATTGGTCTCGTTTCTCCTGCGATGAGCTCAACCATCACCGGAAAGCTACACCTTTTCCAGGACGTCGTGTCGTGATCCTCGCTCCATAATTGGCTACCATCACACCAATTTCTCTCCCTAGACAACCTTGAATCGTGCCGTCGGTGGTGAATGCAATCGTCCTCATATGTTGGTGAAGCTAGCGCGCGCAGAAGCGTAGGTGGTGAGTCACCACCTCATCATGCACGCATCGCATTGGAGTTTATTTTATCACATGTATTTCTTGTAAGAATCTTGTTGAAGAATGTCCTCATCGATTTAGTCAAGTATCCAAATAGATGAACTTTACAGCTTTCAATGTATATCGATTTTTTTTCTATATAGTCTTTGCAATCCTACTTTTGTTTTTTGGTCGGTTGTGATTCTACTTTAAAAATTGAAATTCTGACGTATAGGAATGGCAAGTGTCATTTTTCAAATATCAAAAAGCATCCGCACAACTTCTTTTAGTACAGCGGAAAAGTTATGCTATTTTAAGTACTAAAGACCGAATAGTTAGGTTTAATCTCGATTGACTCTTGCCTTTTACTTTTTTCACAATTTAAATTAAGCGCCAATGGATATTTTATTTTTTATCTGAAATATTTTGAGTTTCTACAAAATCCAAACATCAATTCATAGGTTTACGTGTAATTTTGTCCACGGTGTTTTGATTTCTCATTCAAATTTTGATGAGAAAAAGCAAACAAAAACACATACTATTAAGAAACACGCCTGGATCAATATGAGTTCAGCATGAAAAAATTCCGGAGATTGAGATGGCGAAGGGACAGAATAGAGAAGGGAGCTCGGCGAGGGAAAATGTGTAAGGGATTTTATACATAGCATCGGGAAAAGTTGTTGTCATTTTCAAAATACTATTTTTCTCTTTGTTAGTTATGATTAATATGTATGTTTAGAGTATTTGTTAACGAGACCCGAATTCAAAAAAGACGGTAGAAATTTTTTAAAATTAAGCTCGTATATTCTCGCTCGGTTTGTTACAAAAACTATAACGAAGGTAATTTAGCAAATAGTATCATTACAAATTATAACGAAATACTACTTAGTACTACTAATAAAAAATTCTCTTAAAGGAAAACAGATTATTGTGGTTATGTATGACCTGAAATCAAGGTAGCACGGGGTCCACCATTTTATTTTCTCTTTTCGAGGGAGAGAGAGAGAAGAGGGTGGTGTCGGTGATGGTGGTTTGGACAAGCAGCGGCGGATTGAGTGAATGCCAAGGTTTCGATAAATTGGAGATTCGAAAATACCGTCCGTATATAATGATAATTAGACCTTCCTCAGTTTATCGGTATAAAATATAAAAAAAATGGCAAAGTTATATGAATGAATTCAAATGGAATGAAATCATCATAATCGATCATATGGATCATATGTGATTCAGATGTGCATATTCATGTGATTGTTTGTAGGTGAGGTAAAGCTAAAAGTACTTTTCCCTAGAGCTGGAGGTGCGGTCCATGTTCTATTTGTGTGCGGGATAGGAACAGTACTGTGAGCAATGTACAAATGCGTTCAAAGATAAGAATTGATATGATCATACCTTGGAACTCATGTCATGCGAAACACACAGCATGACAAATCTGCTCAGCGAGCAACGGCCTTAATTGAGTTTTACTTGAATTCCCCGTTGCACATCCACCCTCACGTTGTTCCAATGTAAGAGGAAACCACTTTGTGCTTTCTAGTTGATTCCCCTATGTGAAAATTGAATATCACGTTTCTTCCATGACAGGGATGAGTTGGAGAAGACCGGTCTACACAAGAGATTGATTCGTCAGAGAACCGAGATCGACATAGGTTACTAGGACGTGAAAGGATTTTTTGATTAGGGAATTTGGAAGTCATTTATCCAAATCTCACAAAATTTGCTGTAAATTAATTTGGTAAAGGATCACGTTTGTACCTAATGGCTAAACTATTTACAGGGCTTGTAAGATGTTTTATAGAACTCTAGGTAGCCGCATTTGCGCCCGTGCCCCTGGTCTGTCGAAAAAGGGGTGTTTGGCTTGGTGATCTCGAGCACTCGTGTCTTTACGTCGCTACATATTAGCCTCCCTTCCCTCCCATGTTCATCTCCATCTTACTATCTCTCTCCCACTCTCTCTCTTCTGCATCTCACTTAGACGCGACGATGTCAAGCTCACGCAAGCTCAAGTCTACAGAACTCGGGGTGGCGACACTATTGGGAAGGAGAGGGATCGAGAAGCAATTTGGTGGTGGTGGGAGGGGTAGAACGGGAAGGAGAATGGCAAATTCGTGAATAGGATCAAACGTTGGATGCAAATTTTAAAACGGAATTGGGAACGCAATTCGATGCGTGAACTCGACCGCGATTTCTGACAATTTTCCAGGACAACTCGACACGACGAGACGCGGTCGTACTGTAGGAACGTCATCCACGAAATCACGAAACGCAACGCCGCACGGGAGCACGAAGAACAAGGGGGCGCCAAGGACTAGCCGCTGACGCTAGCGGCGCGCCGTTTCGAGAAGCCACGTCCGGCGGGGGGGAATCCAATAAAGAACAGCGTACGCTGGCGCCGCTTGTATTGGTTTGGTCTAAAATTGTTAGCCGTCGCGTCGGCTTCGTCCTAGCCGCTCCCAGACACAACCTCCCCCCATCCCTCCCTAATTAATGGTCAACTTGCAATTTTCCCTACTGGCCAAGCAAAGCAAAACCTGGCAATTGGCAACCCCCTCCTGACGTGGCGCCCTGTTCTAGAACTGAAGTCTTTTCGCCTCATTTTTTTCCTGTCCCTTTTGTCGGTTCGCTTTGAAGGGCCAAACTTATTTCGCTCATCAATTCTATTCAACGAATAAAAATTTGATTTCTCATCATGCCTGCGACCCTCGACCCAAAATTTGTTTGACCCAAAATATGATTTATTTATTTTTTTAAGAGTAGTCAGCTAACATTTTTTAAGGTATCTCTGTTCAAATGACTTGTCACTTACCATGTCTTGTCACTAGGACGACTGTTTGGTCTTTCTTTTTATTTTTTTTGGGGGAGGGGGGTTGGAGTGGAGTGATTAATAGAGGATGGGGACAGGATCTAGAAAAGAAGATACGCTTTTGCAGAGGAGATGGGGCCCAGCGTGGTTGGGTGGGTAGTGCAGGGTGTCATAAAAGCGGATCACGTGGTGCAGGGGGAGCAGAGGGGTTGGGTCGGAATTCGATCGAGATGTTTAATGGCGTGGTACTCACATTTCACGAGGTCTGCGCTCGCCGCGGGGATATCCGCGCCTGCGTCGCCGCGCACGGCACCGACGGTGCGCGCGAGCGGGCCGTGGGAATCCAACGGTCAGGAAGGATACGCGTCGACGGCGCATCGGCCACGGGCGCGGGCTCCCCGCGTGCGCGATCGCGGTCGTTGATTGATTCTGCAAGGCTCGATCGGAACAGCCCCACTTCGAACCCGCAATGATAAACACGATTGCGTGTCGATTCGGACCGTTGCCAAGTTGTTCGTCTATAATTTGTCTTGCTCTTTCGATATCCTTTGCTGAAAAAATGATTTCGGTGCAAATCATGCAAATCAATTTTTAATTTACGAGATAAATCCGGATCGAAATAATTACACTATAATAGTAATTAGTCCCGAAATTTTAATTTATGAAAACTCAATTGACTAATGCAAAAATTATTAGTTTCGAAATTTATCGATCAATGCATTATTAGCAGGGATATATTGAGACACTTAATAAGGACATCGTGTGAGATAAACGACCTTCATGCCCACAATGGTTCGCATTGCATTCCCATCGAAGGAAATGTGAAGAAAATGTACAGACTTAATTTATGGATGAAAATCCCAAATTTAATTTTGCTTCCTTTTTTTCTTTTTTTAACCTCTTTTGTCTCCTCTTCATACTCTATATTGGTTCATTATAGAACCTAACCACGTCGGCCAATAGTGAGGTTTGCCATAACTGTTGTCTAGAGTCGATGTTCATTGCCTAGGTTAGCCCCCTCATGCCAATCAAGCCGTCCTCACCTTTTGTCGTCATCGACGTTCCTCTACCCAAAGTCTGATCACAATAAATTAGGGCATGGTGGAGCCCTATTATCTAACTTTGTTACCTTTGGTAAAGCCAAATCTAGCTTCGGACTCGTCCATAGAGCTTGATCAACTTAGAAAACTAAGCCAATATTCATCAATGTCCTCTAAACATCAAATCATGTGGAAAATGTATGAAAATTGGTCAACAACTCAAGATTTATGTAGAGATTCGAAACGCGTGATTGACAAATTTGAATGACATGTATATAAGTCGTGCAATAATTGAAAATCCCAAATTTAGTTTTACTTCCCGTTTTTTTTTCTTTTAAACTCTTCGTTCTCTAAATTGGTTCATTATAGAACCTAGCTACGTCGGCCAAATAGTGAGGTTCACCATAGCTGTCGTCTAGAGTCAATGTTCATTGCCCAAGTTAGCCCCCTCATGCCAATCAAGCCATCCTCACCTTTTGTCGTCGTCGACGTTCCTCTACCCAAAGTCCGATCACAACAAATTAGGGCATGGTAGAGCCATATTATCTAGCTTTTGTCACCTGGGCTAAAGCCAAATCTAGATAGGTTGAAAGTTGTTGAACTGGATATGACTCATAACTCAGGTTGGCCATAGTGGAGCTAAATCTAGCTTTGGGCTCGTCGATAGAGCTTGATCGACTTAGAAAACTGAGCCAATATTCATCTCTCTCCTCTAAACATCAAATCATGTGGAAAATGTATGAAAATTGGTCAACAACTCGAGATTTATGTAAAGATTCGAAATGCATTGTTGACAGATCCGAATGATACATATATAAATCGTGCAATAATTGAAAATTGGGATTGTCGTGTTTGTCCAAAAGTAAACGGATTTGCCAAAGTCTACATCTCCAATGTCTTGTCTAATCAGCACGTTCTGCTTTTGGATATAACCCTAGCCCTAAAGCGTTGAGAAGTAGAGAGAGAACTTCGTATAGGAATGCTTGATTGACGCGATCGAATAAACTACACGTTTTGCGCGCCGTGTTACGTAATTTTATAATACAGGAAGTCGCTTTCAGAATATTGGGACTACCATTACACTAAAGTCGTCCAGTAGCATTTTCGCTAAGCACTTCCGAAAAAGCCAACGAATTTGATCGCGTGGCCGAAACAAAGCCATCGTGCATTACCTCAGCTCTTACGACTGCCCTTCTATTCCGACCAAACTCGCTAGGAATTTTTGACAGCCCAAATAGCCGAAGAAGATCGGACGTGCCCACGAGATGAATATGTGCAAAGGAAATCACGAGCTTTATAATCAGATCTTGAGTGCTCCGTTTAGATTGCTTAAATCCTATTTTATTTTGCGTGCTGAATAAATCTAATCGATCGAGCATGGCGGCGGCATTTGGTAGGGAGGAATATCGAGTCTCTTCGGATTTTCTCGAAATCAACGAGGCAGTGATCGTTAAATGAAGTTTATCATAATGATTTATGCAGTGAATTTGATTACGTAAATTAATCGGTAAATAAAGGATGCCCTAATATCATATTTCGACCCGTAAGGAAGGACTACTACTCCCGCATGCATTATTCTTTGGGCTAAGCCCATTGGAAGTAATTGCGACCAATGAAATAAAAATAAACTAATTTTTTGTCATCCTTTCAATACTTATAGTATGTTTATTTAGCGAATAATGAATGATTTTAATAACATATTTAAAAAATAATAATCTCTCGTATCAATTACAAAAATGCACAAATGAAAAAAATATTATCTTTCGCTAAAATATTTAGATATAAATTGATGTCGATAATGGAAAAATATTTCATCGACTAAATATTTCAAGTAATCATGTTAATATTTTATAAACGATTCATTTTTCGCAAAATAAACAAAGTCTCGACTTTTTTTCTACTCTTATTTCGGCCACTCCTTCCTCTTCCTCTTTATATTCTTATTTTAGTGCATCAAACTAAGCTCCTCGTAATTTGGCTTCCTCACCCCCACGCTCCACAATCTGAACTCGAATTTGCGCTAATAGAAGTGCGTATTTATGGAACTTGAGAAACCTTTTGCCTACTGCCATATTGAAGACAGGTTAATTACATCGTCTCGGGGAGGGGATGATGGCGATCGGTGGACAACAAGAAACTCCTTTAAATAAGAAATAAAAAAATAGATAAATAATTTATGATTTATATTCTACAAATATAAAAATAATTTTATTTATTTATTTCGATTTTTATTTCAAATCTATTTCTGGAATAAAAACTGTTTGAAATAAAAAAAAAATGAAATTATTTTATTAAATAGATTTATATTTTAGAAATAAATCTGAATAAAAATAATTCCCAAGTATAAATAGAATGGTTATTATATACAATCTAAATACCTGATAAGAGGTAAACGATCGGAATTTCAAAGCTTTACTGTAGGAATAATTTGGAACTTAGGGAGTAGCTGGAGTCTTGCGTCCCGCGTCAGAGTGGGCCAAAGGCGAATAAGAAAAGACCTTACTCGGCGTGGACGATGGTTTCTCTGTCTGTTTATGTTGATGATGGCATCTTCTACTTTTAGACCACATGAGCATTTGACTCCCAGAATTAGTGATGGATGTGCTGTTTCCGACACGGCAAAGACCCTCTGCGGTTCATAATTTTAGTCAACACTGGTGCTATCCTGCCGATCCATATAGAAACGAAGTAAATAAACGAAGAAATGTCGGCCTTTATTCGAAAGTCTAAGTCAAAAGCTTAAATCAACATATTGACACAAATTATGGGTATAAAGAACATATAAATATCATTGTCAACTTAGTAAATAACAAATTTGATAAGAATATTTGAATTTGAGAGCTCTTATGTAGGAAGAATTTGGAAAATAGGGGGAAGCTAGAGTGTTGCACTTGCATCCAACGTGGGATTGTGCCGAAGACGAATGAAAAGTAGCCCAGCGACGTGGAAGATGGTCCATCCATCTATTTATATTTATAATGGCATCTTCTAGTTTTAGACCATTTAAGCATTTGACTAGCAGAGGTAGGTAGTGACGGATGTGTCGTTTCCCATACGGCAAAGACCCTCCGTGGCTCATAAGTCAAGTCAATAATGGTGCTAGACTGCCGGTCCAAATAAAAACGAAGAAAATAAACAGAAAAGTGTCGGTCTTTGTTTGAAAATCTAACTCAAAATTTTGAATTAACAGACAGACAAATATTACATGAATGTAAGGAACATATAAATGTCATTGTCCACCCACTAAATCTCCGGTCAGATAAAAGATTGGAATTATAGAGCTCTAGGAAGAATTTGAAAGTTAGGGAATAGCTAGAGAGTCTTGCATCCGACGTTAGATTGCACCGAGGACGAATAAAAGAAGACCAAACGCGACGTGGACGATGGTCCCTCAGTCGATTCATATCGCTAATGGTATCTTCTAATTTTAGACCATAATAGCATTTGACTAGCAGAGGTAGTGATGGACGTGCT
The DNA here is from genome assembly GCA_014182895.1 of Angophora floribunda. NCBI lineage: Eukaryota > Viridiplantae > Streptophyta > Magnoliopsida > Myrtales > Myrtaceae > Angophora > Angophora floribunda. The sequence goes on along the minus strand of CM024706.1, from coordinate 35,368,117 downwards.
GTTTCCCATATGGCAAAGACCCTTATGAGGTTCATAATTCAAGTCAATAATTGGTGCTAGACTTAAAAAGGTCCAAATATAGACGGAGAAAATAAATGGAGATGTGTAGGTCTTTGTTGCTAATTCGAAAGGTTGAGCTAATGGATGGAGAAAGATTACACAAACATGCGCAAATCGGATTAAGAATAATACATGGAATTCAACTAATTGGGCCAAATGAACCCTCTAAAGGGCATAATTCGAGTTTGATGCCATATTAAAAAGCCAAACCTAAAAACTCAAATTGATAAGTGGATAGAGCTCATATGTGTATAAAAAAAAGCATACGGATGGTATTGTCAAGCGGTGTAAGATATTTCAACAGTTTTCATGCAATCTAGTTATTCATAATTTATAATCTCCTCTTGATGGTGCTATCATCTTACTCCCGACACTATGTCTATTTTTAATCCCCTTTCACATATGTTTTTCACGATAGAATATTTTAAATATTAAATCACGTCCAGCTTCATATTTTTAGAATAAGTGGCAATGGCTCCACAAAATTTTTAATGGATATCGGAGCAAAAAATTACGAGTTCAAATTTTTTCACGCCCCTTATTTTCCTTCCTAGCCAAATGTTTCAAACTTTGAAAACAATCGATACCGATTTCACAAAATTCCCAACCTAGGATCAAGACATATAAGTAGTTTATGCATAAATTTGCTTACCCATTTTTCCATGCGTGAAACAAAGTCATCCATCCTCGTGGTCATCTCTACCGAGTCCTACTTTTCCACACTCTTTTCATATTTGAACAAGAACATAAAAGATTAAGGAAACATCAAAATTTCCCACACCACTTACTTGCCTTCCTAGCTAAAAGTTTCAAACTTTGAAAACAATTGATACCCATCTCCCAAAATTCCGACTAGATCAAAACACACAATAATTTATGCATAAATTTGCTTACATACTTTTGTATAACTTCTACGCATTAAACTAAGTCATCCATCCTCGTGGTCATCTTTACCAAGTCCTAATTTTCTACGTTCTTTTTTAATTCGAACAAAAACAGTAAAATATAATCGGTGAGCAGCTACCTCGAAATTTCCACGAACGCGGCAGGCCTACCGAACCTAGCTAACTCATGGGCCCCCGGCTCGCCCCCGGACAAAAGCCCAAGAGCGCGAGAGCGTCGACACCCGTCCCCCTCACGGACACGTGTCGCCCTGTCCCTTGGGTTACGGGGAGTCGGTAATTGGGCGGGAAAGGAGCGGTCGTTATTTCCACGCCGGCGGTCAATTGGCGGGAAACCGAAGCAATCCGTTCATTGGTCCCGACAACCCCTCCCCTGCCCTGCCCCAACACTCACGACCGCTTCGGGCCGTCATCATCATCCTCGTCGGTCAACATGCACGTGCGCTCACTGTTTCTCCCTCCCTTCTTTTCCCCCTCTCCTTTTCTTTTTTAACTTTTCCATCACGACATGTATGTATGCATGCATGCTCGTGCATGTATGGTTTCCCCCGCCCATCATGCGCTCGACCCTTTTGCGATTATTGTACTCTAGATACCTTGGAAGTTGGAAGTTGGAAGACCTGTTGTTTTGCAGATACTGATCAAATCGATGGCAACGTATACCTGCAATGGCTAAGTGGGGTTAAAAGCTTATTTGAATAAAGACATAAAGGATCCAACAAGGCAAGATCAAGGTCAGGAGTCCACTCCTAGAGAAGGAGGAAAAAGAAAATGGAGGAAGAAGAGCCGTGACGAATTGGCAACACCCACCCCGCCACGTGGTCCTTCTTTTGAACGGAGAAAAATTTAAATTTGGAAAATTTCCCGAGTTCGACAGCCACTACGCTCATTCATGTCCCGATGACTACTGATGAGGCTCTTTAGGTCCTGTTTGATTATGTTTGGGTAGAAAAACGAGTCATGATCGATGAAAATGGATGTGGCAGGTGATGCTGCGAGCTCTTTTCCTATGCGGGCTTTCACCTCACTCTTCTGAAATGGGTTCTACCTAATTTTTTTTGCAAAGACAACAAAAGAAAAAGCGAAAAACACAATCAGATTCGACTCACTTCCAGAGCGGCGGTGGGGCTCAATGGCATCAAAAGAGGCATGATGCAAGTAGGTAAGGTGTCATGCGCCATGAATGGGGATGACTCCCCCAAAAGGGGTCATGACAATCCACCGTAGGCCTCTCTGCAAGTATTAAATTCCAGATTCTTTCTTCTTTTTCTTTTAAATTTCCTAGTTTCGAAATTATATCCTCACCAATTTCTTTATTCTTTTATTCTCCATCTTTACACGCCCCGTCTTTAACGCCCCTTTTGACCGCTTAGAAAAAGGCGCAGCGAGCAGCTATGAACTAGAAGCAGCAAAGGCCACTCTGGAAGCGGGCACTAGCAGGAGGAGCCAGAACTGGGAAGCGAGCTCCGAGACATCATCACAGCTTCATCAACACCGAGTGAGGCTGAGTTAGACAAGGGTTGCTCTCATTCTTTTCCGGTAAGTTTAGAGGTTTCTTGTTTTCCCCTCTCTTCTTTCTCGCTTGAAGCGTTTTTTCTTCTGTTTGGTTCTGCTTTTTCACTGTTTGAGTCGAGATCTGCGAGGATTTGGTGTGGAGTAACGTCTTAGGAATATGGTTTTACTCTGCTTCTGCGAAGGAAAAGGATAAAATAACACCGAGGGACATTTTTTGTCTCGTTCTTGAGAGATAAAAACATAATCTTGGCCATAGATATCTGATCCTGTGAGGATCGGTTGATCTCTTTGTTCCTGCTGCTATATTTATTCCGACCTGATGCGACCCCTTTTTCCGTCTACTGCTTTCTGTCTCAACAGCGAGGGCATTAGAGAGGTTGAACCGAGAAAAGGGTGGTTGAGTTTTGGGATTTATGTCGGCTGGTTTTGAGTTGGGATTTACCGGGGCCGTACTTCAGCACTCTCTCTCTTCATCGGCGCCTTCTTGTTCGGCCTATGATCTGTTCGTAACCGTTGCTTGCTGCGCGCTCTGCTGCTTCTGGCAGAGGTTGAATCTGGTCTCGTCCTCTGTTTCCATGCGGTTGAGACCAAAGAGGTATGTTGGTTCTTGTTATCTTTGTTTGTGAATTTATGCAAGTTTCATGCTATGGTTTTGTAAATTAGTGTTGATTTTTGGTTTCAATCTAAAGTTGGGTTTTTGGGTGGGTTTTTGCAGGAGTTGCTCTGGAGAGGAGTGTTTTGGGGGGTTTCACATAAAGCCATTTTCCAATCCGTTATTGTTCTTGATGGTTGTTCTTACATAAACAACCGGTCAACCTTGTCATCTTGAGACAAGCACCTGCTTCCCTGTTATTTAAATCGAAAATTTTGCTTGTGTGGATACTCGAGGGGTTTTTGTTGAGGGTTTTAACATTTTCCTCTGCAAATGTCTGGGCCCTGTCAACTGTTTGACAAACGTTCTTCCCTCAAGAAAGTGAGGGATTCCAGAATGGTGAGAAAGATCCGGGTGTTCTGTAGAGATCCTGATGCCACCGATATGTCATCAAGTGAGGATGAATCGGATAAAATTGACAAGAAGCTCTTCGTTCGCCTCATCGATCTTCCGCTTCCTGTTTTGCAACCTGATGTTATTGACACCGAAAGTTCATCTCAAGATACCATAAGTGATGTCAAGAACCGTCTCAAGAAGAGAAAGCTTGGTGAGAAAAGTGATCTAATCACAAGGAGAAGGCCAGCAAATTTACGGTATAAGGGGGTCAGGCAAAGGAAATGGGGCAAATGGGCTGCGGAGATCAGGGACCCATTTCGCCGGGGAACTCGAATTTGGTTGGGCACTTACAATACTCCCGAGGAGGCTGCTAAAGCTTATGAGGCTAAGAGGCTGGAGTTCGAAGCTACAGCCAAGACCTCCTCTGATGAGAAGAAGACGAAAACCTCCTCTTCAGAGAGCTCTCTGTCCATGAGCAAACCTATTGCCTCAGAAAATTCGGAGAGTGCATCCTCACGCACCTCCCCATCATCCGTCCTCGACTCAGGCACATCAGCCTCAAATGCCTCTGGAAGCTGTAATGTTTCGACTGAGAGAAGCGTTGCTACTGCTTCCAAGCAGCAACTGCCTGCCGACATTGACCTTGTGGAGGAGATGTTGATGCCCAGTCAAGCAGTGCTTGACTTCAGCTTGGGTAACGACTTTGATAAGCTGTTAATGGATGACTTTGGGCAGCTTGTGGATGACTTTTATGGAATAGAGGACTTCCAAATGTTCGGATTTGGAAATGAGACGAGTATGCTCCCTGATTTCGACTTTGACATTGGAAACGATGATTTCGGTCATTGGATGGAAGATCGGCCTATTAATATTGCCTGTACCTAAGTTTTGTAGCTAGGAATCGGTATTATGGACATCATCAACTGTTAGTGTTTTAGAATATGCTTGGGGCTTTCTCTAATTTCAGCTCTTGAGAGGAGTGTTTTTTTATTTTTATTTTTTTGTCAATGAGTTTAGTTTAATTTGTTCATGGAGTCTTGGAGGGAGAGAGAGAGAGAGAGAGAGAGAGAGAGAGAGATGAGAAGGATGAAAGCATTTTTGGAAAGTGAGGATCCTTTGGGTTTTCTTGTGCCACTAGAGCCGTCCAAAGGTTAATGCAAAGTTCCTAGACGATGTTGTTGCTCTTTGTCCTGGCAGTGTGTTGTTTGCTGTACTGTGGTACCCTTGTTTTAATGAAAGTAGGGGTTATTTGTTCTTTTACTTAGTGAATAATGAGATGGGGGGTGTTTCAAAGACACTAGAAAAAGGGATTACAGTCTCTCGTTCGAAAGAAATAAGAGCTAATCTCATCCATAGCATTTTTGGAAAGTGAGGATCCTTTGGGTTTTCTTGTGCCACTAGAGCCGTCCAAAGGTTAATGCAAAGTTCCTAGATGATGTTGTTGCTCTTTGTCCTGGCAGTGTGTTGTTTGCTGTACTGTGGTACCCTTGTTTTAATGAAAGTAGGGGTTATTTGTTCTTTTACTTAGTGAATAATGAGATGGGGGGTGTTTCAAAGACACTAGAAAAAGGGATTACAGTCTCTCGTTCGAAAGAAATAAGAGCTAATCTCATCCATAGAAAGGTAAAACTTTCAAGGTTTTGTGTGTTGCCGATGTAAATAAGAGTTACAGAAAAAAAATCAAGGAGTTTCGACTTGTTATGATCCGAGGATCTGTTTCTCAATTGGATCATAGGACTATAGATGATGGTCTTTGCTTAGTTTTTATTAATTAGTGATGATTGAGGGACATGAGATGATCTTTGTTATTTCCCTTAATAATAAATTCATACATTGATAATGAGAGGATAGTAGAAGATGGGTGGTGCATCTGGCTCTGGCACATTTCACCGGGGATATTTTGGTAGTTGGGAAACGAAAACGACAAGTTCCTAATTCCTTTGATGCCCACTGTATGATGCTCAACTTGTTCTGCTTGCTTCCTGCCAAACTCTGCAGCGAGGACCGAGTCAAACAGAGAAAGTGGATCAGTAGTGTTAGCGACTTGGTGCTAAGTGCTGATGCTGGTGCCTGACAAAACATCCCCAAAACTGAGGTTTCAAACTTTCGACAGCACCTGGTATGCCTCGTCACTCTGCATTCCCATCGCACATATTCCAACAGGCAAAGCCTAGATTACTGTGTTAATGCTCCTTTTTTCTTCTTTTGACCGAAATGAACATTTGAAAGAGCGAAGTCGACGGTCGTAGGTCCTCCCGAGACCATGCATTCACACGCATTTTTGAAGATGAGACGCAACCTCCATTTGATATGCCCAGCAAGTCCAAGCGTGCAAGCAGTTTCGGTGCATTTTGGAACAACTTTACTAATCTCATTGCCTTTACCATCTGGATCGGCTTTCATTCCATACCGAGCCCCATTCGATCCAAAAGAAAAAAAAAGCCTCTAAAAATATGCAAATTATAAACACGTTCCTCGGAAAAAAGATACAGTTAACTTTTTGTTTTTTTGTTTTGGGTTCTGCAATTGACTGGCCATATTTAGATGGTGGGAGCGTAGTGGAGAGTGGCGATTGACGATGCTTCTAGCTTTTAAATTTACTGAATGACGAAAGTTGCCCATGGCTTCATTTGACATTAGTTAGACTCACTGTCATAACTTGCTTCGAGGTGATTTGGTTTGAGAGACCAAAAGAGGAATTTCTCCCTTAAAGAATAATAAAGAAAGTATAGATATTGAGCTTTTTGGGCAGATTGTCGGGCCTGTGACCCGTCCACCGGCCCATGTATGTTACACACCCATGTCTTGTTGGGTTATAGGGCGTTCCATGCGCCCAATCATCCATCTTGATTTCATTCGGCCCAGATTATTCATCTTTTTTACTTATTGAATCGGCATTGAAGCCAGGTTTAGCGGCATGGACTCACTAAGCAAAGATAACATCATCTCTGTAAGATAAACACCCCATGGGTGGTATTGATACGGCATCACCCATTCGATTGTAAGAAAGTAAAGTGTAATAATCTGTCTTGATTTTTATGATTGGATGAGCAATACCATATTAGCACGTCACGTGATATAAGCATTACACATTAGGTCTTTTTCGAGAGAAATAGTCTTTATATGTTATAACAAAATAAATTCTTTTGCTGAGTGCTATTTTTAGTGAAACTAGGTAGGTAGAAGGCTTGAACTCCGAAGTCTGTAGTTCTTATGCAATATTTTAATTACAAAAGGCGATGAGACTTCCACATTTCATCGCCATTAAGCAACATAGATTTAGACAGCGGACGTTGCATCTGTTATGATTTTATCCACTATAATACGATCATTTTAAGTTCCTCGACGGGAGACTGAAACTAATGTGTGAGGGATTTAATATGGTGCGGAAGGATTTGTGTTTGGTTACTACTATATAAGTAGCAAAAGCATGGTCCAGTCTTTTCCAAATGAAAAAGCTTCGATAGACATAGACAAACCTCTCTCTCTCTCTCTCTCTCTCTCTCGCATTGACTAAGTGAAAACTGTGACAATAGGTAAAGCACAACTTTGTCCTAAAAAAATGCACAGACAAGGGATGTCTACTGTCTAACTGCTACAGACCGTTTCTGTTGTCTGTGTTGGATTGGAACTGATGTCAGCTTTAACTTAAAAATCCGGGACAATAATCTATCGTGAAAGTCAACATCCGAGGATGGCCAAATGTCCTATGATCAGACGTCATTTTGGTTGTCCAGTCACTAACCATTAGAACCTATACCCAGTAGTCTCACAGCCTATTGACCCGATCAGTTTTGGTACGGGCTGTTGGCACGTCACGATTTGCAGGACACGAATCCGCGGCCCACTTAGGAATAAATCATTTCTCTTTCTTTCTCCTTCCTTATTTTACTGAAGAAAGAACGAAAAGCATGATTCATTTCGATTTCCCAATTCCATATTGTATACGTAATTTGGTAGGAAATCATTACAACTGAAGACGGTTCTGTTCATTTATGTGAATGAAAAAAATTTAAGATTAGTGGACTGACTCTAATTAAATAACATGATGATAAGATTGACGTAAAATTAACAAAATTAACCAGTTTCGATGACATTTTGTTGTGAAAAGGTCGTGACCTTCTATTTCATGTCCAAGCGGAGGATGATCTAGGATCTACCCTGTGGACTACTCATGCCACGTGCTGCCCGTGGCGTGTGCTGCGTCCCCTTTGCCAGTTTCGTGGAGCAATCCAGGCTCATCCTCCAAGACAAGCCTGAAATTTTGGTCCCTAGTAGCTTTGCCATGGCTGACACTTTCGGTTTCGGTGACCAAATGCTTGAATTTGTGTCCTGAAAGAGGTTGTCAGAACCCAACCCTATTGTTTTAAACTCATCCTGTATAACGTGTTTTACACAATCAACAACAGCGGATTCCACAGTGTCATTTCTGTTGTAATTGAGTTTTAGAATCAATTTTGCGTTCTGATCTCCATTATTTTTATATTCTACTTTTATGTGTCTTATCAAGCAAAATCACCGATGACATTTGGTTGTTGTTCCAGCTGTAACACGAATGAGAAATTGAAAGTCGTCTGCAAGAAACCAATGGAAAGCAGTTACGATGGAAGCGTCAATGGAGAGGTGATCAATGAGGAGGAGTAGGATAAACCGTTGGGTAGTGATATCACTTATTCAGGTAAGTTACATTCTTTCCCTTCGATGGTGATAATTGGCACAGTCAATTGTTATCGAACGAGGCAAACTTTTTCAGCGTTGTTATGGCACTTGAAGTCAATGAACACACACGTAGCTCATGATCCTTTCATTTCAATTTTGAAATTTGACACCTTGTAAGTGATTTTCTGGTAAATTCTTGTTGTGTGTGTTCTCTTAGAATTTGATGGGAAAATTATTCAAAAAGTTTTAAAACTCTTGCATGACGGTCAATTTAATCCTAAACCATTTGAAAACTTGCCAATTGAGTATTACATATTTCAATCGTGTCAATTTAATTATACTATTTGCCAAACTGGTCTTCAAACCTTTTAATGAATTGCCAATTTAGTCATTTCGGTTAATTTTGATCTGACATTACTGACATGGACAATTTTTTACTTTTTAAAAAACTTCTAAATTTTTTAATTATATATATATATTTTTTCTTTCTTTGTTTCCTTTGTTTTACACATGGCTAGCAAAGCTATTGGCTATTGGCTTTGGGCTGGCGACCCCTGCTAGGCCCTAGTAAGGCAAGGGTGATGTGATCCTTGTCTAGGTTCTTGCTGTTCACAATGAGGGCTTGTGAGCTCTTGCTAGATCTAGCAAGGGCTTTGCGGCCCTCGACTAGGGGCTAGCAAGGTTGCCATCCCTTGCTTAGTGGTCAAAGAGGTTGCTGGCCCTTAGCCAGTAGTAGGTAGCCTTGCCAGCCATGTGTAAAAAAAGGAAAAAAATAAAGAAAGAAAAGAAAATAATAAAAATTAATAAAAAGTTATGAGTTTTTTGTTAAATTAAAAAATTATCTATATCAGTGATATCCGAACAAAATTAGTTGAAAATACTAAATTGACAATTCTTTAAGAGATTTAAGAATAGTTTGGAAAATAGTTTAAATATTTATGACGAATTTGGCACAATCAAAATGTTTTTAGGACTAAGTCGGCAGGTTTTCAAAAGTTATAAGACTGAATTGTCAAAATCGAAAGGTTTATAATTGAATTAGCTATTGTACAATAGGTTTAGGACTTTTTGGACAATTTCCCATAATTTAACCAAATGAATCAAGCATATTCCATGAATTTGTGGTTCAATACTCTTTATAGAATTGATACTTACGAATTTTCCAATTACCTAGTTAAAGAAATCTTTAAATCAGATGATTCCATGTGGTTGCTTAAAAAGTGAAAGAAAGGAAAATTGGAATAAAAATGGAAATAAATCGGGCTAATTTTTTTGGGGGCGATTAAAAACTTAGGGTGACCACAATTTTAGTCAACACAAGATATTAGATTTTTCGACATTTCCATTAAGTAAATTATCTTCCATTGCAATATGGGACCAAAAAGAAATGGAACATGTTGTCATCTCAGCATGGATTGTGACTTTGATTTGCCTTTCTCGCTTTTCGATTCGTTGTTTGTGTTACCTGTTGAGTTGCTGCAATGTTTACCCGACATGCTAAGTGTTAATGTTTTTGACACGCAGTCATCTTGGCTGGATCCGGGACTTGCATTGATAAGATACTTGCTATTCATATTTAAATGATTTCGTCCAAGATCGTTTTCGTGATTGACAATGAGAATCACCATCATAGATTGCGTACGGTTGATCCTTGAAGCTTCGGACTTCTCTCCTTTTGATTTAGTAGTGGTGGACGTGCTTGGTTCTCTCCTTGCACTATCTATTGTTGCTGTACATGATTCAAATATACTACATTCTTACCTAGTGTTTGTTCAGAATATCTTGGATTCATGGCTATATATATCCTGTTCGTGATTAGAACTTGCTGAGTTTCTCATCACAATTGTTGTTCATGCCTTGAATCGGTTGGTTTCATGATTATATGATTTGTCCATGGTTTTAATTTGTTTGTTAGGTGTTCATGCTTGCTGTCCGCATGCATTTTTGTTCAAATAATGACATTTGCATATTATGTCGGTAATATAAGCAAATGAATTCACGTGGGAAGAAGTCGGGTGGAACTTATATTGCTCTTTTGCTCAATAGTTACATTTCCATAGCTTGAACAGTGGGTTTTGTTTTAGAAATACATTAAGTGCGAGGTTCTTGCTTCTTGGGCTGGACTTCATGTTATTCAAGGTGGATGAACATGTACAATGCTTCGTGGATGTTAAAAAAGCTTTTCTAAATGGTGGTTTAGATGAAGAACTTGCATGATACAACTTGAGGGATGTATTCTTCCTAGCCAAGAAGATAAAGTTGTAACTTTATACGGTCTAAAGCAATTGTTAAGACAATGGCATTTTATGTAGTGGATTTCTCGCTGAATTAGAGGGATACGGTGATGCTAACTAGATCTCAAATTTAGATGAGACAAAATTTATTAGCGGATATGCATCACTCATAATGAAGGTGTTGTAACTTAAATATCAGCCAAGCAAAAAATTATGGGGGAATGACAATCCTGCTAAATCAAAAGTCGACTTGGTTGAAGCAAATGATTATGATGGCCTAATTATTGTGGTTATTTTCCAAGTTGACTTAGGTGCTACTAAGCATATAGTACAAACAAAATGCTTTATCTTCTTACACTCTAGTAGGTGATTGGAGAACTGCTCAAGTTCTTGGGAAAGGGGTGAAACCGACACCTTCTATGTCCATGCAATGTGATTGCCTAGCCTTTGCAATGGAACTTTCAATGGTAAAAAGAGACACATTTGGTTGAGACGTGATGTGGTAAAGTAATTGCTTGAAGATGGTATCATGTCTATTGATCACGTGAAATCAAAAGTGAATTTGGCCAATTCTTTGACCGGACTTTTGGGACGAAAATTAATAATACATCGAGGGGGAATGAGACTTAAGCTTGTTGAGAATAATTAACAGTGATGGTAACTTAACCTATATGATTGACGATTTCATGAATTAGGTGCATATATCTAATAACAAGTTACTTGTTGATCTAGTGATGCATAATTAATATTTTTTGTCCTTTTTTAGTTGAGAATAATGTGAGATTGCAATAAAAGAAGGGTTGAGGTCAGTTCCTAGTGAATTTTTTAGCCATCATTGGTGGTGTATTAAATTGAAGAGGGCACTTGACAGAATCACCCATATAAGTGTGGAGTAGGATGCTCCTATGAGACTTTCGGTAAAATCTCTAGAGCATATATGAATAAACTTGGCATGCACATGACCTATTAGCACAAATCTGTGTTGAACAACAAGATTTGTGGAGGTATAACGTGATTCATGAAAATTTAATTTGTAAAAAAAAAAAATTCTTGATTTATAGAAGTTTTAAACTTCATCAATGATTCCGCGAATTATATTTCATTATATCTAGATGTGGTTCATAACCTAAAAGGCACCGGTTCATGTTCACTTTATTATTTTGTGCAAAATAAAGAGCAAGATTTATTATTTCTCGAAAGGATAGCTATTGTCGCACTGAATTTCACACTTCAAGAGATGGAATTATCTTTAAAGATAATGTTTGCGCATCTTAGATAATAATCTCTTTTTTTAATATTTTCCAACAGATTCTTCAAACATGTTTTGGCAACCAGAAATAATACATGGAATTTTTTAGAACATACTGAAATTACTGGAGAGTGTCACTGTCCTCTATGTTCGCCACCGCGATTTATGTCTGATGGGTCTTGCTGGCTCCCGCCTCGTGTTTATGTTTTCATTATCTAACATGCGGACAACGATGCAAGTCCGTCACACTCAACCAAGATTCTTGACGCTTCTTTACCCGTCACATTTGCTCACGATTCAGCTAGACATTTGCTTCTCACTATGTCTAGCTGGAATTTGACTTCGCAACAAAATGTCTTTCACTGTTCTTCGATTTTATTAGAGGAGATGGATTCTATAATGATTCCACATTGAAAATATCACGGGTGGATGAGTGAATTGATGACTTCACTTCAAACGAAATCAAATATACACAAACCGTGTCAGAATTTAATTGACGACGTAGCTTGAAAATTTACAGATGACTGTTTAAGAGCAATTCTTATGTTGTTTTAGTCATGTTTCCATATCTTCGAGAATCTCAATCCCATGTTCTCATGATGCCACGATCTTTCCTTAGGTGATTACTTCAAAATTGCGCCTCCATCTTTTGCCCTTGCTGAGTTAGTTTTGTTCTCCCTCCACGATTTGTTGCTCTTTCTACGAGTTATTTCAAATCGAAATGTTATATCTGGTTCTTGGCCCATCCCAAAATCCAGTTTTCGTTCGGTATCTCAATCGACAACTTATCATTCCTTTTTATCAGTATCTTCGCCGGCTAGTTTTGCAATGACAATCATCAACGACATACCGTCGTATATCAACGGCTGATATATGATTATCGATGTCTATTAATATCGACCACTTCTTCGGTAGTCGGCAATGACTCACATATCTAGCGTCGACAACCATTGATCTTTTAGCCACGTGTCTACTTGTATCGACCACTTGGTTAAGTTTAGGTGGAAACACCATTCCAATTTTGGACATCTCTCCTCCAAGAAATGTTGGAGTCTGTAAAAAGGTGTTTGCGAGTGAATGAATCTGCAGTTGCACCAACAGACTCTCAGAAGTTCCCAAATTTCTAGGTCGATGTCCGTATTGCATGGACAGCACGTGTCCTCCGCCCTCCTCCGCCGTCTGCCCTTCTTCTAAGTGTAGCCCAAGCCCACTGCCACACCACGCCCCGAATCAGATGTACCGCGACAGTTTCTTGAGATGAGCAAACTGCTGGCATGCGATGAGTAGTAATGGATCATTTGAGTTTCCGTGGAATCGATGTGCGTAGGTAATCCCCATTTTTCTGGGGACAATAATCACAACATTACAGGAAGAAAAATGTCGAAGGAAATGAATTTTCTTCGGCTGGCTGGAGATGCCTGTTCTATATCTCCTCGGTCGAGTTCTAGCTATCAAGAATATGTCTCAAACTGACGAGGAAATGTGGATATAAACATCAATCACTAGCCACTTAACGATATAATCTCTGCTCGGTGTCTCTGTCTCATTCGTATATTATGTGCTGTATATACACATCGAAATCTGTCACCTCACCACAAAGATCAAAGCATCGGAGCAAACGGAACCGCGAAACTGAAACTCGATGACGAATTGAACTAGAAATGGTGACAAAAGGATGAGGCAAAAAAACGAAAAGAAGAAGAAGAAGAAGAAGAAAATCCATAAACAAATGTACTCCAAATCTATACCCAGATGGAAATGCTGAGGAGGTCTCAAAACTGCTCTATCTCTCGTCTCACTACCCACCACTCCGATCAACGCCGACCGAACTCGGGCTCGCTCGGATGTGACCACGGTTTGACGCCCAGGCTCAGCTCCAACTGGAGTTGGCTCTCCGGACTCCCCTCCGCCGGCCGGTCAATTTCAGCATCCGGTTCGGCTTGCCCCGGTTTGCCAGTGAAGCCTCCACGGTCTCCACCGAGAAGATGCTCTCGGCCTCCGCGCTGTCCCGGTTCGCCGCCGCCGCCGCCGCCACCGCGTGCGTCACCCGCGAGTCGTGGCTCGTCTCCTCGTAGATGGGGCCTGGGTAGATCCACTTGCTCCCTTCACGGCCGAACAGCTCGTCGGGATCCACGTCCAGCTTGTCCCGATTCGACGACCGCTTGAACCGGGTCCTGGTCCTGATCTTGTGGAGGTCGCCGGAGCCGGACGTCCCCGGACGTGGCGGATATCGCAGGGCCTGAGGTGGGGCCCCGTGGAGTCGAGCGAAGGCGATTGCAAGAACTGGGAGGAGCCCTGGAGCACCGCCTCGACAGCCGACTGGCACTGGGCCCAATTGCCCGACCAGAGCAGCCCGACCGAGCCGTAGATCGGGTTGACGATCCGCCCGCAGGCCTCGTACAGCAACGACCTGAAAATGGCTGTTTAACAAGGAAGACGCTCTCAGCAACCCTCGCGAACAGACTTACCAAACGCATCTTCATTTCCCTTTATATAACAACTCAAGCTCAAATCGTTTCCTTTTCTTTAAGGAGTAGAGGGGTTCGATACCTGGGCGGAGGTGCTGGGGGCCAGCATTAATGAGGTTGACGAGGCCGGCGCGGCCGTAGAACTTGGCGAGGAACATGGTGGCGTTGGCCTGGGACTCGGGGGATTTGATCCACTGGAGGCATGGCCTGATGGTGCAATCTTCGCTGCAGGCTTTCCGGAGGACTCTGCACCCGTTGCAGCTCATTCTCATTCTCCTTTTCAAAGTCTCTGAAAGAGAGAGAGAGAGAGAGAGAGAGAGAGAGAGAGAGTGCGAGGATGTATGTGATGAAGGAGGAGGAGGAGAACAGGGGGCTTATTTATTGGCAAGGTGGGGTTTGGGAAGAAAAGATGGGAAGGAGGGTGTAGGTGGTTTCCTTCATGTTTGACAAAAAAAATAAAAAATAAAAGAATATGCTATGCCTCATACAATTCACCAAATGAAACTTTTATTCCCGAGTCTTGTTTACAAAAAGGAACCCATAAATTTTACGGGATTTGCATTTGCCCAAATCAGGTTCGAAAACTTTCGAATGCTGCGTTTTCAAAATATAAGCAAATTCCAACTTTACCCTCACTCGATTTCATAATTTTAGAAATATCTTTGAAAACCCTAACTTTACTTTAGCAATTGGCGAGCAGTGAATATGTCATCTACGAGCAATAAAAACTATTGAGTATTGAATATGATATGTACATTATACGATTACTTGTAATTTGACACATGGTTTTGTAAATTTATCTTCTCATATTTAGCATTCTTCTATAAGAAAAGATTAAATACATCGAAATATGCCTCGACCATGCTCTTTTTTGTTGAGTGAGTTAGTTCCCTCCAATCGAGTTTCCTTATTCAACCCTTTGGGTCACGAAAACTCGAGCAATAAACTTGCTAATCTCTCATGTCCTTTTTCCTTTTTTTCCAATGCTTTGACAATCAATGATACTGGAGATGTAAGATTGGTAAATGACTGGTATCCGATTTTCTCGATATAGTTATGGCTTATCTACTTAAGAATTTACTTTATTATTGTCTCCTTTTTTTTTTTTGATTAATGAATAAAACTATTAGAATTATATAGAGAGTGGTATGCGATGGGGCATCTGGTGAAGCATTTGCAAAGCACTTTGAGCCTCAAAACCCCTTCGGCAAATGCAAATGTGGTTTGGCAAAATTTTTTAGTTGCTTTAGGAAGATGCAATCGTATCTCTAAAGTGTAGTTTTTGCCAAATATCATTTACTTCAAAGTTGTTTTATAATGTGTTTTTAAAATATACTTTACCAAATCCTACTTGCATTTCAGAAAATCCTTTAGGCCCAAAAACTTTTGCATTTTCTCAAAGATATTCCTCAAAACCAATCAAACGTCTTAAATTTCTAAGAAGCACTTAAATATGATATACTTATATAAATATATTTTGGGTACTAGTCTCAATATTGTCAGCACTATTCTTATCTTCATAAAAAATGAGTTACTCCTTGATAATAAGAAATCTGGAGTGCATCATCACTCATGAACTATCGCACGACACTTGTAAATATTATCGACATTACATTAACGACAGCATGGCCTTCCAAATTTATTACTTGACGAATTAAAAAATGGTAATTGGCATGTCCGAAATTTGTTACTTAAGCTACCCTTCATGCACTGCTATATTCACGATTCCACCACAACGTAGTTTTGGTTGCGAACCAAGAAGACAAATCATGTACGACATACATGGCATCTTCTATGAGTGGGTACTCGAATTTTGCATTCTTATGTTATAAATTTTAATCGATTTTGTCCACCATAATGGGCCTCACACGTCATAGCTGGATTTTCCAATCATGTCAAGTTGTTTTACTGAGAAATGCTATACTATAATCGATTATGTTATAGAACTTATGTATGTTAAATTCAAGTCAATTTGTGTCCTTTTGACTTTGCATGTACTCGCGTATAAGCACGGTAGTTCATATTGAAAATTGCCAGCTTATCAAATGAATTATTCAAATTAAAAACGATCTATTTTGCTATAAAAAAAAAAACAAATGAAGGGCTGAAAAGCATCGTCTGGCGTTCATTGTTACCTTAAATAAGGTTATCATTCTTCTAATGTAAGCCACAAGGTATGCTAATTTCGAAAGTTTGATCCCCAAAAAAAGTCATACATACTACGGTCGAAGTTAAACGGACAATAGTTTTCTTATCATTGATCAGAAAAAATTCCACCCCATCTAATTGGCCAGCTACGGATGTGAACATTACCTTTGTAATTATTACAAATACATATTATCGTCAATTAAAAGTTTTGGGATAGAAGAGAACCCACTGTGACTCAAGACAAACATGTCAAACGGAACTAATTTCTTCCACAAATTCTTCATGTATTTGCACGTCTGAGGTGCCAATATCATTTTCTTTCCACCATTTTCCATCCCACCTGCATGGATCAGCATCATTTTTCAGTTCCCGTCAAAAATTTCTACTCAATTTTTGTTTTGGTCAAAAATTTCTGCTCAATTTGACTTTTAGAAAAGTCGAGTAAATTATAATAAGGACAAGAGGGAAAGCACGTAGGAAAGAATACAAAGGAATCTGGTGGGCTCAAATATTTTATTAGAAGGCGCGTGGCCAGCACAAGCCCCTATATTTTTTAAATACCGTGGGAGGCGCCACGTATCTTGGCTTTCTTTCTTTTTTGTCCCTCATATTTCATTGTATTCTCTCTCGCTTGACCACTCGAATCATAACTCATTGAAATTCCTGATAATAGGAGTCCCTCCCACGCAACCCCAACTCGATAATTAGGGTAATTATCAAGTTTGTAGAGTCGATTTATTCTTCATTTTTATCATATCGATGTTAAAACTACTAAGAGAAAACTCGAAAAATTACATGAGAAGAGAGTGGATATTTATAATAATTAATATATGTAGAAGTCTTTTGTTTAGACTGTATGATTGCAACAAAACGATAATGAATTTAGTCTAGGGTTAGTGGAGAAAATGGAACTCTAAAAACCACTTATGTTATTCCACCCATTAGTCTGCGGGCGCCCATTGTTATGCAGCCTGCTGCTTTCTTTCCTTGTATGGTTTGTTTACTCCAACTTGTGTGGAAACCTTACAAAGACACTTAGCTAAGCCCTTTGCTTTTTCCCCTTCTCTTTTATCCTTTTTTTTCTTTTCCCTTTTCTTTATTTATATTTTCGCCTAATTCTTAGCTCCATTCAATGTACTGATACTTTCCTAATATGCTGAAGGGAACCATGGAGAAAGAAGGCAAAATTATATTCGCGCTGACGGAGATCAACGCCGTTAATTAGGGCATCTTGAATTAGGGTTATTATATTGACTCTGTACATATTAGGTGGGCTGGTATAGCAAAAGAGAATGATCAAGTTTCTCCTGTAGATCGACATTCATGATTCAGCCATCTAAGGTAATCGTCATGCTTCCAGTCATGGATCTTACCTACTCGAATGGTATAGACTTCCTTCCTTCCTTTCTTTTTGTTTGGGACTTGCTTTCTTTTAGTATATTCTATTTGGGAACCCTAACAATTTGATGTACAAATGATAGAGATCGTTGAGCAAGATAGACCCATAATATGAAAAGGAAAAATCTCAACAAAAAAAAAATATCGAATTTGTTCTAAATCTATTGCTCATATGTCAATTTAGATTTAAAAATTTTGTTAATTTAATCTGAAACTTTTGCACGGACTCCAATGTACTCCTTTGAATAAGTTTTCATTGGAAATCGCTAATTTGGAGATTCAGTTATCACGGGTTGTCCTTCTTAGCATATTGCCAAGTCAGGGATTTTCCAGTGCACATATTTGAATGATTTAATTGAAATTTCTTGTAGTGATTGTGACTAAAGTGACTAAATTGAGAAGCTTAAGACCAAATTAGCATCTATATGATAAATTTAGGATCACTTGAACAATTTCCTTGGGAAATTTCTATTTGTCTTCCTCGAGATTATTGAGTCCTAATTGACATTGCCTACTAATTTAATATGCTCCCAAGTTTCCTCCTCCTATCTTTAGACTCATTTCATAGGTAATAAACAATTACATCTAGCCGTTTCCATCAGTCATTATTTTATTTTGTTTAAGCCAAGAATAAGCCGAGTTCATTGTACCCATCAATTCATCTTGATGGGGTCCTCTTAATACTTCAGCACAAACGAATAATTAATTAACTTATTTTATATTTTGAACAGTAAAATCTGTTCATCATCACCATAGATGAATAAAATTGAAATTTTCTTCTGAAAACGATGAAGATACCCTAAATTAGAATACTTGAGTTCATAAACCCGTGGCCCAATTGGCCTCCAAAAAATAGATCTTTCTCGGAACAAGGCTGGACAACTACATCATAAAATGGAAGTTTTCTTGTCTTAGAAGACTGAAGTCAAAAGGAAAGGGGAAAAGAAAAAAGAAAGGAAAAAAATGTAGTGGTTAGTGAAGAAGACTAAGTAAACTTTCTAGAAGTTATGATTCTTAATTAATACGACCGCCCCAGTGCTAAACACAAACGATGTTTTGTAATGGATTAATAGCAGTTCTTTGCGTATAATTAAGTTTCTTCAAGATAAACAGAACATAGTACTTTGTTGTGTATTAAGCTTTGTTAATATACATATTCCATAAAGAAAAAACCTATGTCAATCTAGTGAAGCCATTGTCCAGCTCAAGATAAAAGGTGTATCTGTTTTGTGAAAATGAATGATTTGCAAAATATTTTCTTAAAAATGGTTATTTATAGAACTTACAAAAATGAATGAATGGAAACTATTTTCACTTCCCAAAATGTAAGACATAAATCATTATCAATAATGATAATTTTTTTTTATTGACTAATTATTTAAAGTTATACAAGCGATCATTTTTAAGAAAATATTTTTTCAAATCATTTATTTTTTACGAGATGTACGGAGCCTAAGCTAAGTTGGACATTTTGTCTAAGGCCAGTCCCTTTCTACATATTATGCACTAATAAATTATGAAACAAGGAAAGACCCGAAATGCAATATATTATTTCGCCTCAAGTACACCATTTCCCACCTATTGTTGTTGAATTATTTAGACCCATGATATTATTCTATAACTTGAAATTATGCCTATAGAAGCCCGAGATGGTTCTTATTTTCTTGCAAAGCTAGTGGTATGATTATTTGCAAATGGTATTAACTACATGCAAGTGTCCACTAATTGTCGCTAATCCAATTTGCTAACGGGAAGAGCATTATTACTAGTACAATCCCGACCTTCAGCACTATAAAGAAAAGCAAGCTGGGATCGACCAAAGGGACTCCTTTATTTACTCCCTCGAGATTTAGACCTAGGTGATGTGCTAGATTCTAGGACTGAACGAAGGAACTTTTCCATTCCTAGTTGGCTTCGTACGGCTCCTGAAAAATATTGTGATCGTTTCATATGAACAGAATCTTTCCCTAAGTTTCATGTAGACAAACTACTTGTGAATCAATAACATCGTTAGGTGCTAGATGTTGTACCAAAGACATCTTGAATTTTCTGCTACGTAGAAATTATCATACAAGTCTGTTCGCTGGTGTCGGATATACCGTCCACAAAATATTAAAGGAACATGTATATTTCTTTGTGAAATAGCCGTTGACGTAATAGCGGAAATACCGACGAGGCAATCGTCCTAGTGGTTGGAAGGTTGAGATGGGGACACCATAGTCCATGGATCAAGTCTCGGTAGGGCCAAAAAAAAAAAACCTTATATATTGAACCATTGTAGCTAACTTAACTAATCAAGTCAAAATATAGTATTTTCAAACTAGATGAATAGTAAATCAGAACGAACAATGAAGTTGTATTTATCTTTTAGTACGGTAGTTGCTTCTACCAATAACACGAAGTTGATGTAAGGAAATATACTTTTTAGCATGGTGAATGAGTTTTTCTTTGACAAAATTAATTTATGTGCAAAATTCATATTCGATATATTTTTCAAACGCGACATTTTCACTTGACTAAACATCCTCACATTTCGTATGTTTTCCCCTCTCTTTCTCATTAGTAATATTGACGAAGACTGCAAGTTTATAATCGCCGTTGCCGTCGCCGTCGCCGCCGTCGCCGTCAGGAACGGCGGTCAAACACCGAAGCTTACGTCGTCGCGTTTCCGTTTGCTCTTTTCCGTGGGGTTGAAAAATTGGAAGGGCTATCGAATTTGACTACGGAACGTGTCCGCCACACGCCGACCCCAATTTTTTATTGGGCAGGAAATGATAATTGCGAGACGCGTTATTCAAAGGGTTCGTACGCTTTTGGACTAAAGACCGTGGTCCCCACGTCATGGACTGACGAAGTAGTACTACCCTTCCCCAAAAAGAAGTAGTACTACTGCACAAGCTAAACTCACCTCGGGGCGGGGGCTTGTAATTTTTTTGGGAAAATGACGCAGGTTAATTGAATGTTGACTTCCAATAATGATATATGAATTTTAATTTAATATATAATATGATTTATGAAATTTTAATTATTTAATATTATTCATAAAATTTTTATATATGTCCAATACAATTATTGAATTGTTTGAAAATATTCAATTTAGTTCTTAAGTTTGTTTAATATGATCCCTAAACTTTAACACAATATATAATGGAGTATATTATATACTTTTAATTTATTTAATATTGTCCATGAATATTTGATAAATGTTCAGTATAGTTCCTAAGTTGTATGAGAACGTTAAATTTATTCCATTTTTAACAAATTAATAGTTTATGACTACATTGCACATTGGACTAAGGTTCGGAAGTTACATCGAATAAATTAAAAGTTTATAAGACAAATTGCACATTAGGACAAACTACAATGACTATTTGTGTCATTTTCCCTATTTTTTTTTAAAATTCAAGTCCCTAACAACTAAACATAAAGAAATAAAAAAATTTAAGCCCTATCTATTTCACAAAAACAATTTTGCCAAGAACAATTGTTTTTATTGCTTACAAGAATGAACAAGCGAAAAATATTTTTTGTAGTCTATGAATATGTGAATATATAAATTGTCGTCAATAGCAAAAACATTTTCCATTAATTAATTATTTTGGGTGATCACGTCTTGTCAAAATTGGATTGTTGACGAGATACACCTTTTACAGAAATTTGTTCTTTGGTTTTTATTAAGAGGAGATGAATTTTGTTGTGACTTTGGATAGAAATAGTATCAATGGAAGACGAGGAACAAATACACTTTAATGGAATCTAATCAACAATAAAACTTGATGACATCAAAAGCTTTGTTGGAATTTAATCACAGACAAAGTGCTATATTGGAATTTAATTGACGATAAAATATTTGAAACTACAACTGAAGAATGGGAATTGAAAGATACTTAAGTTGCTAAAAATTAAAGATAAAGATAAAGCTATGAGAATGTTGAGTTCTTTCATTGATTGAGAGGTCTTAAAAAAAGCTCACTTAGGGTATTTATAACCATTTTTAGACAATTACAAATGGCGGTTACACATTCACAGTTACTAAATTTGAAAGAACAACAACTCCAGAATCCTTTTGGTAGTTATTGGAAGTTACTTCATGAACACTTATCCAGAAGAAGTTACACAAATCTAAATTAATGGATATGGACATACCCACCAATGAATATCTTCATGTCCATTGCATGTTGACAATATTGATGATTTTGTCAAGAAACTTCAAGGCTCTTGTCAATCACTTCATGTTGTGTTGTCAATGACTTAACTGGTGAGTTGTCAATTCCATTCAAGTTATTGATAATTATGATTAAAAGTGGCCAAAATTTGTTTTTATCAATTAAATCTATCATTAGTAAATAATAACCAAAACCTGGTCATTTTTTGTGTCAACATATGCCCCATTTAAAAGATTGAATTATTCATAGATTATTCGGGTCTTTTAAATTAGATAATGAGGAGTCATTATGCCCACCATTTTCATTCATAAATTTGATATTCCCTTGTCGTATTTCATCTCTATCAGATTCATCATTTGACATGTTTTTTTTGTTGCAAAATCCATGTTTTCTATAAAGTGTTCCTGTGACCCTCTCTCTTTGTCTTTAAGTAATTACTCATACTTAGACCCTTGCATTGCTAATTGAAATGAATGGGCAAAGTTTTGGCCTCCAAATTTTCTCTTAGATTGAATTTCAGTCCAATGAAAGCCAAATTTGTAAATTCTTTCCCCAAGAGTGAAATGAATCATCTATTTCTGGCCTTTTTAAATCAAGCAACATATTGATCGGTTGACTTGTTATTATATTGATAGAGCATAGCCAAATTAGTAATGGATACATAAGTATCATCTATTAAATCAAAAATAAAATTATTTCTTCATGTTTGCCCAATTAAACACCAAATTAGGCGGAAAATTAGTGCACCAAGTAAATTTAGTTTTTGACAAAAGACAAAGGAAATAACCTAAGTCTTGAAAACTCATTTGCCCTTGCTTCTATGCATAGTGCTATGAATTAACTAATGTGTCCAATAGTTGATTGTTCATTTTTGCTAGTAAAAATGACAAATTTAAGGATTTCAAAGCCTCTTGGAAAAAGCTGGTTATTGGCCTATTTAAGATATGATACAAATAGGTATGATAACACCTTTGTCTAACTCCAATCATCGTCAAACTTCCTCAACAAATTATGCTAGGTTTAATTGTGGATTTGGTTGGCCATTTTGTCCCTTAGGCGGTAATGCTGGTCTTGTTAGGTTATCAATTTTAACTAGCATGTTAGGTCTAATAGGAATATTTTCATTGGGTAGAATTGGCCTTACATCTTTAACATTTGACAATAAACTTGCTTGTTGATCAATTTTATTTGCCAAATTGTTGTCATCAATTTGTTTATTTTGACCAACATCAGCCTAATTATTCTTGTCATTATGACTTTGATTAGAAGATTCATGACCTTGCATAATTCTTTTAGGGGGTTGATTGCTCCAACCTACATTATTGGCATCAATAAATGAAGAAGGATTAGAAACATACCTCGTTACGATTAGATTGGATATTGGTGGTTGATTGGACAATCCTAACCTAAAAAATGGCACGAGTTTTCTAGTTACTGAAATATATATGTAATATATACCTTTATTATAGTTCCATCCATGATATATATGTCACAGTTTTATAAGTTCGGGTTTTTTTACGACACAAAAGAAGCTTGGGGTTTTCTTATTACAATAGATAAGTTTAGGATTTTTTATGACACAAAAAAAGTTTGGGCCATTTATATCTCAATGACTAGTTTAGGGTTTTTAGGGACAAAAAAAAAGTTGGGGATATTTATGCCATGGAGAGGATAACTTGAGATTTTTTGTGGTATTAACCATAAATAATAAGCTCTTGTTTAGTAACAACTCTTTCGTGGAGGCTCACTTCTGTAGGCCCATAGTAGTTACATTCATTTTTGGCTATCGATTCCAATCTCTATTTGCTGTTTCAGAAAGTTGACAATAGACAAATGTGGATAACTTCAACATCAAAAGTTAAACGTACGACTCATCTCATTGAAATGAATCGTACAAAATCCAGAATTATCGGTTCCCCTGCTAGGCCACAAGGCACCAATCAATGGACCGAGGCAATTATTTGCTCGGCCCGATCACATGTAATGGGCCTTTCAGTTAAGAAAATGTCCACCAATTCGGAGCCACCCAACGTTTGGAGTTTGCTTTGCATATGTTGGGCCTTCTTGAAGAGCTTCGGCTTATAATCTCTGAGTTTACTCTCTTAAGCTTCTTGTTTGTATGTCTACTCCATGTTAACGGTTTTAAACCGAATTAAAATGATAGCTAATCGCTATTGCCACTGTTTTGAGTTATGATTTTATTGCTTTGATCTAAGTTTGTTGAGATTGCTCCCAACCGAATATTTGGGGCTGGGTTATGTTGACACCAAAAGTGCCCAAGTCTCCTACCATCGACTTAGACTAGGAAAAATCGAGCTAGACACAGCGAAAGTAAATTCGCCTAGTGTTCGGAGTTCTTAGTCGGCAAGTATAGATAATTGATAAGTGTTTGGTGCTGGGTACGAAAGATTGGAGAAGTAATAGCTATCGAAGTAGTGGGTTTGTTTAGTAATTGCTTGTAAATGCATGTTACCAAATTCTAAGAGTCACGTCAAATGTGTTTGCTTTTGTTGTAACTATTGTTACCCGTCGGTAGTAATGTGAATATTTAAATCGCATTTTATAGTAGATTATTAGTTCATTTTTATCTTACTACCATCATTATATTTTAGCACCTTGTTATATGGCTAGCCGTGATTGCCTCAAGTATAGATAATTTTAATTTTTTCATCAATTTGTGCTTTTTATCCAAAAATCAATCTAGGATCCTTCACACCCTTTGTTGATCTCCATATCAATTCAAATTTTGAAAAGTCTTTCGTCTAATAACTTTTTGACAAAAGAGGTTAAAAACATCTTTTGAAATCGAAACATTAATGCCCTCAGTATACGGTATTGAAACCGTCCAACTACTCTAAACTTTTTGACAAAAAAAAAAACTACTTTGAACTTTGCATCAAGGTAAATTTCGAATGTCCAGGTATACCCCCATGAGTATTATACCCCCCAAAAATTTATAGAATAATTTTAGGTGGAGTTTGGCGAACAAAGGCAATAGCCAATAAGGAAAGGACGGAGGATTAATTTTTTTTTTTGGTTGTAAAAAGGGATATTACGTTCATCATGTTAAATTAGTGGCCAAATTCCCTTAAAAAAACACAGACTTTTTGTCCAGATTTTCTTCTATCCCATAAAAAAACACTAATTTTTATTTGGTACCAAAATCCGGCATTCATCAAGTTTCTATTCAATGATGTTGTTAAATATTCATTATGTCATTTCATGTGTACTTGGTAGAAACTCGACTGAATTTGGGTATCGATTGAAGGTTCATATTTTTTTATGCGATAAAAATAATTTTGAATCAAAATTGAGATGCATGAAATAAGAGAAACTTAATCTTTAAATAATCTATTCTATCGTACCTTTTTTGGTATTACGTGGCGAAGATCCACGAAGGGCACGGATATCTCATTATTATGGTAATTATTGTGGTAAGAATAATTTAGGTAGGAGCGCATGGATCGGAGAGCTAACTTGTCCTGATGACCAAAGAACCAATGGAGGGAGGGAGTCAGTCAATTTGATTCCCAATCCAAGCCACAAGCAGACAAACCTCCACGGCTCCGAACTCAGTCCTGCAGCTTTTCCTCTTCCTCTCTCTCCCTCTCTTCCCTTTTCTCCTTAAAAAAACATGCTCTGTTCCGCCGCACAGTACGTGGTTTCTCTCTCTCTCTCTCTCTCTCGTTACGGGGCAAAAACTCTTGCAGAGTTTTACCCGTACGTTATTTCAACTGGTAATAAAAATGCCTTGTCTTCTACCTCGCCTTCCACTCGATGGTGCCTTTGTCCTCACCCCCACCCCCATTCCATAACGGGACGATAAAGTTCGCTGCAAGAAACAATGCGGAAGATACATAGGGTTTCTTTAATATACGCCTCTAATCAGTCCATACGCTAAACTCCATCCAACTTTCAACTCCCTCCCCCTCATGTCTTTCAACAGCGTTCGGCTTCTGATCTCTTCAGTATGTTTAGATTGTACCCAACATCGTATCCTAGTATTTAACTTGTCGATCTTTGTTTGTTTGTTTGTTTTTTTTTTCGATTTCTGAACTTCAAACAGATTCGAATGCAAAATATCACCAGAGCTGAGTATAAAATTACTTATGGTTATTTTGTAGGGAGGATGCATTTGGAAATGCCTTATAAAGCACTTTTGAGCCTAAAAAAATCTGTAAGACTATCTTTGTTTTAGAATTCTTCACATATCAAAATGACTTTGGAAAGGCTAAAAGTTTAAATCGACATGCATTTTCTCAAAAGAGGTAATACCAACCTGTCTATAGAAGACAAGCTTCACTCTCTATACGCATATGACCACTCATATCTAGCATGCGGTGGACTCATCTTGATCACCTGTTCTTCTTAATACTTGTTTCAAACCTTCCCCTAAGTATACTTTTAATAGATGGTAAGTACATAGATTCCGATGTCTCCCTAAAGCTTCTCCTGGCCAGAAGGTAAAAAGTGCCTGAACCATACTAAATACGTTCTGTCACATTTTTATTACGCTACAGAATTTTGCTGTCTTGCCTTGGGGGAGAGGCTGCAGGCCATACTGTACTGAACCAGTCTTTGACTCTCGCACTTATAGGAGCTACGTAGCTCCTACCCGTTAGGCGAAGTACAATTCATGATAATGAAATCATAAATGCACGTAAAAATCGATAAAGTTTATATGAAATTAAGTGACGTGATACTCTCGTTTGCAATTTGATATTGGTGTCATTTAGAGCAATAATGCAATGTGAAAACTTAAGATAATATCGAACATAAAATTTCGATGGCTGTTTTGATAAACATAGAACATACTCATAGTGACATGTAAATATAAGTAAATACTAAGTAGATATAAATCTCATCAGAAACTACTGTTGATGAGAACAAATATATTCGAAATGAGTTTTTAAAATCGTTAAATTTGTACGAATTGGTTGAAATTGTGAATGATAACTACCTCATTTGATTTTCAAAAGAGAACGTTGTACTCTTCGACCCATCCATGTGAACGCACGGGCATCCCCCAATCTAATTCAAAGATGGCGACTTAAAAGATTTCTAGCCGGACACTAGTTGTTAGGTAACTTCTGTGACCTGTCCAAGCCAGGTGATATTTTTCTATCCCTACGCAGTTGAGGAGTATATTCCCTCTTCCTCGTGCATCGTGTAAACCGCACAAGGCCATGGTGTAGTCAATCTCAAAGTATACAAAATTGAATTTTTACGCTACAGCATCAGCATCAGTGAGCTTCTGGCGGTCAATGCTAAGAGAAATCAGATCAGACTGTTGAATATTCCGGAATCACGAATGGAGTCCATCACATTCTACAGCTAGTTCTGCATAGAGTGCAATCCAATATAGACAGACAAACACCCCACATCAAGCATTGACATTTCACGAAAGGGGGTAGAGTTTGATTTCCTTCCGTCTTTTTCTCTCTTGTAAACAATCCCGGATGACATCTGAACGAATCACACTTTTACTTCTTCTGGGAAGATATAGGGCGCGCCCTCTCCCCTGAGAGAGCCAGCGAGTACTGCAGAGCGATGCAGTAAACACCAGACGATGCATCGAAAGGACAAGCCGCTTCAAAACAAAACTCCGAGTTGAAAATTTCAGGATAATGGGAAAAGGGTTTTGGTGAATTGAGCCAGAAATTGCCTTTTTCCTTCTTTTCCTTCTTTTTTACTCTATTTACTCTAGAGGAAAAGTTTCCTGGAAAGAAATCCAAGGAAAAGTAGGGTTGAAAGATGGCAGGTTTCTTTTCTGATGAATAGAAGATTGCAATCTTCCTTGACAACACACTGTGCAGCCAAGTACAGGTCGCACCACAGTGAAGTCGCTTCCTCGTCCAAGCTTAATTTTTTTTCAAGGACATAATGATTTTGGGCCATTTTGTGTTGCCGGGCACAGACTGATAGCATTTCGACATGAGCTTTAGCTTGTCATTGCGTTTCTGCCACTCTTCTTTTTCTTCTTTCTTGTTCCATCACCAAAAGGGACAAATATATGAAAAATCTAAAGATGCAAGCGAGAAGTGAGCTGGAAGATGTCGTGCATACAAAGGAAAAATGAGTGGCCATGTAAGTTGTACTGTAGAAACCGATCAATTCTCGAACATCTTTCTCTGTACACATCAGGAACCTCTCTCCAGATATTTCCGCATCCTCTCTCGAGTTGAGAAAACGAACCCAAAAAGGGTTTTAGAAATGCCAAAATACCCCCGGTTTTCCCTCCATTGACATAGTAGGAATCCAGCTTTTAGATGAGAAAATCGCGGGTATTTTGGGTACTCAAGAACAAAACTTAAGAAACTGATGAACAGAGAAAAAAGAAACAGATTGAGAGAGAGAGAGAGAGAGAGAGAGAGAGAGAGAGAGAGAGAGAGAGAGGGAGAGAGGGAACACTTGAGAGATCAATTGTGGAGAGGATCTGGGCAACTGGGCACTCTTCTCTTGCTCTCTTCAAGAACAGAGGACGAGTCGGTCGGAGCCGCGTTGCGCCTCCCATCGAAGTGCTTTTGCAACAACTCTTCCTTGGTCTTCTTGTGCGAGGCCGCCGCCACCTGCGATTGGCCCGCCAACATCTTCTCCGCCACGATCAGGACGACGCCACCACCGCCGCCGCCGCCGCCACCGCCGCCGATTCTTCCCGGCATCACGCGTATGGCGTCGGTTCTGCAATCGCGGAGGACGCATACTTGGAGCAAGAGGAGGGTCGTCAGCCGAAGCAGCGCCGGGGAAGCAAGCGTCGGTCGTCTCTTGGTGCGAACGAGAGGCATCGTTCCGGCGCTCTCATAAAGTCAACAGAGCCCAAGCCCGAGCCGGGTCGCTGGCGCTTGCTTGTCGGACGATGACGAGTCCAGAGAAACCGAAAGGAAAGGAAAGGGAAAGACAAGATTCAAGCTTTGCGGATCTCGTGGCGCCGTTGGAACAAAATCTGGGGGGTGGGGGGAGGGGATGCTCTCTTTTCTTCTCTCTGATTTTCTCGGCAAAATGCAGAAACTCACAAACAGTCTCCTCTGTCTCCAGGCTATAATGTATCACCGGTCGACAAAGAATTGACGGCTATTTTGGAAGAGAGAGAGAGAGAAGAGAGAAGGAGGGAGGATGATAAGTTGTCCCATGGATTGCGGGGACCCACGTGATGAAAACATATAAAGTTAGTAGCAGTATTTAGCAGGACTCGAAGAGAGAATAGTTAAATAAAATAAGGATTTATGAAATTTTTTTTAATCAATTTTACTCTATTTTTATTCTAACCCTCATTTTTAAATTTAATAAAAATCGAAATCCACACTTAAACCTAATCGTTATAATTGTAATCTTTTGAGAAAATAGAAATTTGAATCTTTTGCCTTTCTCAGATGACTATGGGGACAAAACCCAAATGATTAAGGATTATAAAAATTGAAAAAACATATCTTTCAAGCACCTTACAAAAACAGCAAGGTAACGAACGCTTTTGTCATTTTCCTATCTAACAATTCTTTTTTCTTCGCAATTTGATATATTGAGAATTTGTATATATTAAATATAAGTACCTTCACATGACCAAATTATTGTGCTCCAAATGTCAAGAAGGCACGCACCTTTTTTTGGGGACCGGCATTTGAGTACCTTCAGCTCGCTTTTCTCGGGTAGAAAGTTCACGAACTTTTTACAGCCGATTTTCAAAATTTTATTGCGATATTAATTTAATTGTCCCATCGGGACTTATTAAAAAAGAAAAAAAAGTCTGAGCCCCTAAAAAGCAGACTTCCTTGTCTTTGGCATCAATTTGCCACCGCAAAACCGTGGAACGCGCGACACATTAAGCACGCCCGCAGCACACATCAGACAGACCTTCAAACGTTGGATGTCGGTGATGCCATGGTTAGGAGCCTGTCCTGACCTCACGCGCCAAACTTGTCTCTGTTTATATGTAAATAATTGTTTTTAGTAGGATATACAATAATTAGCTCGAAACCCACCCCGTCTAATCCATTCTCGACATTTCCGCGAGGTCCTGTCATAAATAATGAAACGACCCTGTAGAATTATTAGGTGCATCTACGACTTTGGCTACCGAAATGTTCTCTCAATGTTCACGTCTCTTAAATTACTCACCCGTTTATTTGTGAAAAGGAAGTGTCTTTTGTTTGGATTTATTCTCGGCACGAATTAAAAATCCTTTTGCTAACACCAAATTTGTGGTTGAGGTACTACTGATACGATACTAATGCTGCTAGAAGAGATTCGATAGATCGATCATTAATTGTTGTGCATACCTTAGCATCCATCGAGAGACAAGTCAATAGAGATTGAGACTAACTTCCTCTTATTGTTTGAAAAGAGACTTAAGCTGCACATCTTTAGGTTTTGTATAACTATCTTGCCAAAAAAAATTATATAAAAAGTTATAAACCTATTCAATTCTAAACATTTAGGGCCTATTTGTTAATCGACAAATAGTGTTTGATTTTGTTCTTTTGTTACCGAGAATAAATTTAGCACAAAATCCGTTTGTTAAAATTTGTTGTTCTTGGAAATAATTCTAAGAATCATTTTTTTCTTCTCTTTCCTTTTCTTCTTCTTCCTCTTAGCCTATTATTGCCACCATTGCTACCCATAGCCATCATTGCTGCTGCTGGCGGTAGCTCGCCTGGCCACTGGTGAGGCTTGACCTCACCCAGACAATGTGAGGTCAACCTTGCTAGCGAGGAGAGCCTTGCCTAGCAACCGGCGAGACTCGGCCTTGCTAGACCAAGGCAAGGCTAACCTTGCACTACCTCGGGGGAGGTCAAGCATTGCTGGAGGCCTAATGAGGCTTGTTGGGTTGGGTAAGGCTCGGAATCACCTAAATTTGCAAGGCTGAGCCTTGCTAGTGGCTAGGTAAGCCTTTGGCAAACTTGTTGAACATCACTTGGCCACTCGCCAGCCACTGCTAGTGGCGATGATCGGCCACAAAAGGAGGAGGAAGAAGAGAGAAGAAAATAAGAAAAAGAAAAAAAGTATTAAAAAATTAGAATAAACAAAAAATTTAAGAGTTTTACCAAATGTATTTTTATCCCATAAATAAAAATTTTAGACAGTTACCAAACGCTTTTAAATGCTAAAAAATTGTTTTAGGGAACGAAATAAAAAAGAATCATTTTTGATTAAAAATTATTTTCGGGAATATAATGATTACTATTTGCACCCTTAGACAACTTGCCAACTCAATAATAAAACTTTTAATTGTATCAATTTAATTTTAAACTTTTAAACTATTTGGCAAACTAGTCCTAGATCTTTTAAAGATTTGCTAATTTAGTTATTCCACCTAATTTTAGTTAGATATTACTAACATGGTAGTCCAATAAATATCAACTGTCCCATGTGATAAGACTAGTGCATTTTAAAAAAATTTCCTAATTTTTTTCTTTTATTTTCTTTTTTCCCCACTCTTTTTATATAGAGCTGGCAAGGTTGTCAATTGTCGACCAAGTGCTAGCAACCTTTGCCGCCCATTGGGTGAAGGCTAGAGATTCTTATTGACTATGGGCGAGGGAGTCGACTGGACTACCACTTTAATGATATCTATTTAAAATTAGCTATAAATGACTAAATTGGCATTCGTTAAATGGTTTAGGAATAGTTTGGCAATTTGATAAAATATTTACAACTAAATTAATGCAATTGAAGAGTTAATAATTGAATTGGCAAATTGTCAAAATATTTAGGACCGAATTGGCACAATCGAAAAGCTTAAGACTGAATTGCTCGCTATATAGTAGGTTTAGGATTTTTGGAAAATTTTCCCCCATGTTGTGGGCAAAGGAAAAACATTGAAGCTATCTGAAACATGCCCCATACAAGTGGGAAGACATATGCTCATATGCTCATTAGAGGAAAAACATTGACGAATGTATCCTCGATCAGGAATCAAGGTGGTCGAAACCAAGGTTGCATAGCGTACATCCATATTTGACCATTGATACGACTCGCACAAGTCAGTACTGTGACATCGCATTGGCAAGGATTGACGCCAGTTGGCTAATAAACACTCCCGTGTAATTCCAACCAAAGGCTTAAGAATCTCGTGCAACCAGAGTTTCATTCCCTTGTCGAAACTCTAGACTATACCACACCCGTATGACTATGGTCCATACTCTTTATTATATAGTTCCCTTTCTTGTACGCCAACAATAAATCAAATTTATAAAGGGGACCCTTCTTCTTTTCAAGTGATCAAGTCTTCCCAAAAAAATTCTCTAAAAAAAAGAAAAAAGAAAACACATCAAGCCCCATCGATCTTTGTCACTTTTATGAGCATATTCAAGGACGTACACATCGCACGCGCCAATGATCTGTCCTAGAAATTAATTTCTGTCCCTCTCATTTATGTTTATTTAAAATTTTCGGTACAACGTCCCCTCTTCTTATTAATTAATTAATTAATTAGTTGTCAATAAATTATTGAATAAGAGCATCCAATTAGACAAAGAGGGTGTGCAAGAAGAGGTCGGAGGAGGAGGAGGAGGCCGGGAATCCCGGCACGGTGCTTGACACCCTCGCCTGTTCATGTGTGCGGTGTGTTGCATCACAAGGGCAAAAAAATAATAAAAGGCGTTTCGTACTAAGATTTTACCAAGTTTTGATGCGATCTTGTGATCTCCCCCTCGTTGAGGAGAACCAAATCGTCCTTTCGGGAGCGACCCAATTGGGCATTTTCTATGATTTCCCCCTCGCATTTTCAAATTGGCTAAAAGTTGGGTTTGACCCAGCTCGTGTCTGAAATCTTGGGTTTTGACTTACCTGAGTATCTTAGCTTTTATTTGGAGGAACATTGGTCGATTAAAAGATTGCAGCTCGACTCGGGCAGAAAGCGCCGGTGAAAAGTGTACGGAGGGAATTAATTAGCCTAAACTGGTGTACGCTTACTTAATTAAATGGTGGTTTGATTTTACACCGTAGGCGTCATATGCGCGCCGTGCATGACCTGTTTCAATTGTGCCAATAACTATAGAGTCCCGTTAAATGATTTCTATATAAGGTACGGGCAATTAGTAAGAAAAGTAGGTAAATAAAAGAATTTCGTGAAGCGTCATTGAGTCGAGATTTCGATTTTTCTCAAATTGAATCGAGCGTGTCCTGGATTGAATAGCCCTCATTGTAGTTGCGAATCTTAGACTTTAAGAATTGGTTGAGTGGACGAGCGTTTGTATTTTTAATGCAATGGACCCGAGCGTAAATCATAGCGTATCTCGTTGCATGAAATTTTGGGGCCGCCTTTGTCGGCTTATAGCTGAAAGTCTCGTGTGATGCACGTTGATAGGACGATCGAAAGCGTCCTGAAGCGCACGGGGGACAGTTACATGGTATGCCCTCGAGGTCACAACAACATCAAATCAAATGTTACGAGTTTAGGAATTAATCCGACCCACAACTGAGGCTAATAAAGGCCAGTGAAAGCACGTTACGTGCCATGCATTTTACTTATGCTTTTGGATCGATGGGTAGCTGGGACGAAGGTACAATCTCACATGTCAATGGGCGTACGTGCAGCAGCATCACATGCAAAACGCCTATGGAATCCCAATGACTTAAGCTAGCTGAAATTTAGAGATTTAAGACCGTACCTTATCATGTGCACATCTACCTCTAATTGCCACGCAATCATCCCAATAGTATCCCCTCGTTAACAATATGGATAATACCATGGAAAATCTAAATTAATATATCTGTAATAAATTTATCCAAAACTAAAATTTGACCGCTAAAAACTCCAAATCGATATGTTTGTGACAAAATTTATTATGAAAGTTATAATTAAATTCTAAAACTTATCAAATTGATCATATTAAGTCGTTCTTTTGATAGTACTTTTTGAAAATTTTAAGATTCAATTTTTTTAAAATTTTTGGACTCGATTCAAATTTTGCTTTTATATTTTTGAAATTTTTATTGCATTGATGGTTTTTCGATTTTTCTTTTCCTCGGGGAAAATGGGAGAACCCATCTTCGGTATTTTGTGACAAATTTTAGGACTAGTTTATATTTTTTTTCGAAAAAAAATTGTTTTAACTCAATCACATACACCGATTTATTGATTTGTCATTTTAATTTGTATATAATTGTTTTCCTAGGATTTCTAATTCATTTATCTCTTATTTTTACTGCATGGCATGATGGTTTTTCGATTTTTCTTTTCCTCGGGGGAAAATGGGAGAACCCATCTTCGGAGGCAACGTGAGATGAAGAAATGACCCACTGAGGGATCGAAGCAGGAGAAGGTGCTTTTGAATTCGAGGGTATGGTTGTCGGGAGGAAAGAGGATGGAAAGGAAGTGGCCAACTTTTATTAAATTTGGTTTTGGGCCGGTGCGCGCGTGTTGCAGAAAAAGGCACATCTAGTCTCCTCAGGCTAAAGAAAGATACAACAAGATACAACCAAGGTCGAATGAATGCGGCGTCTGAAAATGGAGGTATGGTACTCCCTGAATTCAATGAAAAGGTTGCCAACTCGCCAATTGGTCTCTCTCACTTAGGGCTGACTTAAATGCCGACTTTGATTGCGTCTTGCCCTTTTCCATTGTCATCCCCTCTCTCTGTCCCTTTGCGTTTGCCCTTTTCCTCTCTCTCTCTCTCAAAAAGAAAAAGAAAGAAGAAAAAGGAGGACTGAAGAAGGTACTGAATCTGCTTTATGCATGGTGTTGTTGAGGTTGTTTTGATGAAGGGACTAGTAGTCAGTTTATAAAGGCAAAAGTACAATTCAAGTGTCAAAATTTGGTACGGAAAACACTTAAGTGCCAAAAGTTACGAAAAATACATTTAAATATTAATATCGGAACAAAAATGATCAGTTAAGTG
Organism: Angophora floribunda; assembly: GCA_014182895.1. Classification (NCBI taxonomy): domain Eukaryota; kingdom Viridiplantae; phylum Streptophyta; class Magnoliopsida; order Myrtales; family Myrtaceae; genus Angophora; species Angophora floribunda. The sequence goes on along the minus strand of CM024706.1, from coordinate 35,333,494 downwards.
TCAACGGATAGAAAATTCAGCTGACGTGGCACTTTTCTGGAGAGTTGGGGTCGAAACGACATTATTTTGAGTGCTGACATGGCCAAATAAACCCAAAACGACATCATTTTGAGTGTTGATGTGGTTAGATCAACCCAAAACGACGTCGTTTTGGCTAAAGTTTAATTTTTAATATAAATATTAATTAAATAATATTAAAAATGAAATTAAAGAAAAAAAACATAGGCAGTAGCGTCCCTCGCCTGTGATCACTGCTCCATCACCGGTGGGGTGGTGGTGACAGACGGCGAGGGTTGTCGACACTTGAGTGCGGGTCGGTTGCCGACCGGAAGCAAGGGCTGGATAGCCCTTGCCAAACGTCGGGAGAGGGTGGTGACCTTCTCCCAGATTTGGGCGAGGGTCGTTGGCCCTCGCACAGGCATCGGTGGCCCTTGTCGACCTGCGCCCAGGCGACGGACGGCGAGCCGCTGCCCCACCGGTGATGGGGTGGCAGCCATAGGTAGGGGATGCTATTGCCTCTTTTTTTTGTTGTTTTTTAAATTTTGTTTTCAATATTATTTAATTAATATTTATATTAAAAATTAAACTTTAGCCAAAATGGTGTTGTTTTAGGCTGACCTAACCACATCAGCACTCAAAACAACGTCGTTTTGGACTTTGGACTTATTTAGCCATGTCAGCACCCAAAACAATATTGTTTCAATCCTAACTCGTCGGAAAAGTGTCATGTTAGCATTTTGATTGGATTTTCTCGTCGTTGGCACTTAACTGATCCTTTTTGCTTTGATTTTGACACTTGAGTGTATATTTCGTAATTTTTGGCATTTAAGTGTCTCCTCATGCCAAGTTTTGGCACTCTCAGGGGTTCGGAGTCGTTTATAAGTGTGAGGGAAAGTTTCATCTATCTTTTGAAATGAAAAAGATCCAAAACCACCCAACGTTGATATCATAGCTCAAATTGCCAATAAGTCTAGACATAAGAGTTACTTGGGAGAGTTATAAATTATTGTAACTTCAACGTAGGTCCGGTGTGTGAGGGGGAGATTGTTAAGTTTGCTAACTAATGTAGGCCTAATAGTCACTTAGAAGAGTTACGGGTTGTTGCAACTCCAACACAAGCCCAATATGTGAGGGGAAGATTATTGAGGTTGTCCCACATCGATTATGGAAAGGATTGGTGATCAATTTATAAGTGTGAGAAAAAATATATTTAATAGTGGAGCTAGATTGGATGATTGTAATCCAAATCTTGAATTTTGACCTGCCCTAAAAGTGTGTATTCCGGTGGGCTTTCCTAGATGCATGGGGCTTTTGGTATAGTCCAACGTTGATGTCACTGCAATTGGTTTCTCGAGTTCCAATTTTTCTGGGTATGAGCACCGCGGTTATGCAATAATTCCTCTCCTAATACTCATCTAAGCTAGATTGTTAAGTATGCTTGAATCATGAATATCTGCTGCTGTAATCGAATGATAAAATTCTGGCAGCCAAATTAATAGTTAGAGTTCGAATATTCTCAGTGTAGTCTTTGACTACTGAATTATATGAATTCAGGCATCGTGTCCAAAACGAAGTCTTGATTTGTCCCTGTGACATCAAGATATTCATTGTTGGCAGGGGCAAATGAACCTAGAAAGAAATCCCTCTGACATCGGATGGCACAAAAGCAAGGCGCGCAATAGGCCAAACTGTTTAATTTACTTGCAAAAGGCTAGAGGAAGATATGCAGCAAACATTAGACATTGATTTATTTGACGGGGTTGCTATAACCTTGCTCGGTACACTTAATTCTTTGATAGACATTTTCTCATTGGAATCTTAGGTTGATGTGCTGTTTGAAAGTCTTAACACTCGCTTTGGTCATGTTCTATAATCTTGAAAATACAAGATTCCACAATGAATTGGTGATCACAACACCATACAGCAGCACTAGATGGATGGAAAACTTACAGCTATTTGGACCCTGAGTAAACTGATTCTATCCATGCCCAGTCATCCCAACATCTGAGGTTGATTGAGTTGCATTATGATTCGCTTGAGTTTTTGCAGCCTTTGTGAAATTACATATAGCAGTAGGTATTGATAGGTATTTGATAAAGCACCGCTGTTGCTGCAATAAGAACAACCACAGCTTCGGCGACAAAAACACCTCTTCAGAGCATCCTCCAGAAGATGTTTTGAGCACATATCAATCCTGTACACTTGGTTTGACAAACATTTTCCTTTTGCTGCTTGAGCAATATGCTACTGGAGAAGTGGCTCTGTACACATTTTAATGCTAAAACATCGAATTGTTCATTCTTGTCGTCTTATGCTGCTAAAATGATCAACGAGTCAGGAGGAATTTGCGATGACCATTTTCAAGAGTTGGAATCCAAGATGCGTATTTCACTTAGGGTTTGACAATGACCAGGTAGACGGACTTAAGTTAGGGATTGCCTACTTTGATTGGCGACAGCAACTAAATTGGGCTACTCAAATTTTCAAATATTTCTCCTTGGTTTCTCAGGATAAAATGACTAGAACAGATATTTGAACAAGATTTAATGATCTGCACGCCAAGGACATCACAATTCTAGTGCATTCTTATATTCAAACTTATTCAACTTCTATGGGGTCAAACGTGAAATAATGTTTCTGAAAAACTAAACATGTGCTGCTACATCCACGAAATGAAATGAGCAGCTCAGGACTTTCGTTGTGATTTATGGCACCAATCTTCTCGAGCTGCCTTTTTCTAAATAAAGATAAAAGGGAGAAAGAGGCTGATTAAATTAGAATTGTCACCAAGAACAGTGATCTGAAGCAGTCATCAGTTGCAGTTCGCTTGAAAGAGAACAAGAAAGCACCCGCTCCATATCCCCCCAATACCGTAGTTATTGACACAATATGTGTAGCATTTGTGCGCTCATCTTCAATTATCAACCCCTGCCGTGCAAGAAAAGGAAATCTGTATATGGTAGCCGCCAACTTGACTGGTTTTATCAATCCAATTTGAAATGGCCGATTTGTTGATCAAATGATGATGTTAAACAGATATCTAACATACCATCTCTCCCAATTGCAGCGAGAAATCAGACACTAATGACTCTGGTATGGAGAAACGCAACGGAGCGTACTGTCATCACCTCTATCCACAGAACCAACCAACGTTGCCGGCCTCAATCCACAAATTTCACTGCTTCCCCTTAGATATCATCAGTTGGGGAATTTTATTCTCCCGTCCAAAGAAGTCATCAAGATTGCCTCCAACAATCTTGGTCAGCACTGTGCTAAAAAACTCGCAGCAACTTTGGAGTCTGGACGATCCTATTGGGTTGACACAATAAAGAAGCAATTTTCTGGAGCATTTGTTATCGAATTTGTGGTAATCATACTCATTTGTTCATTGACACGTCCAGTTACCAAGTAGCTATTGCCCCATTAGGACAGATATCATGCAGGGTAATCATCTTGTGGTTTATCCGCGCTGCCCCACCTAGCGTGTCGCAGCAAGACAGGTGAACCGTCAAGAATGGTGTACATTATGCCGTCATCGAGGAGAAATCTGCGCACTGGATTCAACAGGGGAAAAAGGGATTGACCTGACTAAGCTGGTCCTTACTTGAGGTTACACAACCTTAGGTGAGGGCCGCCTGTGGTTGTGCGACCAGGGTGAGTTGATGCCTAGTCGTGCAGCCTTCAGCCAGTCGCATCTTGTCAGAGATTAGAGTCTTGAAGTCAGCTTCACTCAACTTCGTTGATTAGGGCTCGAAATCGAGCACGACCATCATGTGACCCTCGGCGATCATTCATGGTGCCAGAGTTCAGAGGGAGAGACGATAAGCAGTGGGAGAGATGAACAGTATGCCGTTTGGGGGTAAAAGAGGAATACGAAAAATTTGTGAGGGCAAAATTGAAACAAAAATTTTCAGTACTTATGGACTTTAGCATTCCAAAAATGCCAAATGTCCAATGCTGGTGGGTAGTGGCCTTGAGATAAAGGCCTTAGGAGTTAGGAAGACTTTCAAATGGTGCCTCCCAAAATAGTTACCAAACAATTTAAAATTTGCCCAAAAGCCTTTGGAGGTCCAAAGGGGTCCCGAAACAAAGTCGGGATTCAACATCCTATCTTCCCGTTGCTATATATAGATCGAACCTCGGTAGGAAGTTGTATTTCCCTATCCTGTAGCATTCCTTCAAAAAGTAGTTCATACAGAGAAGAATATCTCAGCAAGTACTTTGCTAGTACCAGGAGCACACTGATCATGCAACACTTTAAAACTCCTCAGTCCAAACATAGTAGTAGATGGAGTTGTTGCGAGAATCTTCCTTTTCGCACAGCAGACAAACGCCCATCGATGGAACACCATCATTCGCATTTTATCTTTGACCTGTAATCTATTCAAAATAGCAACCCTTTCAATAAGAGTGGGCTTCGGAACATTAGGCCTTAACAAATCAAGTTTGTGCCACTAAACCTTGGCACCATGAGGGCTTAGTAACTTCCATGCTTCTTTCTCATTCAACTTCTTCACGATGAGCACCAAGGAATTTTACCAGATCCACAGCATTAGACCTGGGGAATATAACTCCTCATGCAGCAACTTGAATGGCAAGTAGATCCTCATATCTGGGAGAAGGCCAGCTCCAACCAAAGTTCCCTCTATTACAGCAGCCACCTTAGCATTCTTTTGAATATCTGAGTCATAAAGAACTCTAGAAGGAAATCGATCTACCAAGATCCCCAAGGGGTGCCAGTTATCCAACCATTAGCAGACGTGGCATATAGTATAAGACTAGACCTCTTATCGTTAAACTTGGGCATGCGTTTTGGCTTCATTAACCTTCCTCAAACTCATTGCTCCTACCATATTTTGGCCAATAACATTTACCATCAGCAGTTCCTACACTTATGTTTCGCAAGATCTCCATAGACGTAATAATTTCATCAAGTTAACATATATAAACACAGTTCTTGATCCTACCACACTGGGTTTGATACTCAATGAAGTCGAATCTATTGGAGACATTGTTGTGTCATCCTCTCCAATTTGTTCCATGGTCACATTGGCACGAAAAGTGAATCGTGAGCTTGTTATTACTAACTTCACGATAAGAGTCCTTCTTAACATTCGAAAATTCCTCCATCAAATATATATTTCCTTCCCACAGAGCATATCTTGAAGATGATAACCCGTGTTATAACTTGATTAGTTCCAGGTTTTAATTCACTCTAAATAATACACGAATAGGTAAATGAAAATCCAACTAATAAGCAAGAGATATAAAAATATTTGATGCCCCGCATCATCATGAAGAACCATATCAATACTCACTAGTTTCCTATTTTCTGCCACAAACTACATTCCACAGCATGGAAAGTCATACTTCAATCCTTGATTCATCTGAATCAACCGGTAAGTATTCTAATAGGTGAATCTTTTTTTTTTTTTAAATCTATGTTGACCAAACGATACCTATGATGATGACCATAAGAACACGAGCCTTTTCGTTGAAATGACTTTCAAAATAAGGAGTTCGGTATTACTCGCCACTTAGTATGAAACCTGGAAAATCATTTGGTGAATCATTTGGTGATAGTTTGCAAGGAGGCGTTTGATAATCTTTGAACCCGCCCCACAACCTCTTCCTCTTTTCCCCAAAGAATAAAGCGGAAACAGAATAAGGAAACTGTATTTCTGGAAAATCACCTGATACCAATACAATCTTTCTCCTCCTTTTTGCCATCTCTAGTCTACAATCCTAAGCAAACGCCCCTCGAGACACCTTTGATTCTATGCTCAAAGTTTAACGGGTGAGCTCATTCCATTGAAAAGTGAAAAATTACATCCGGGTTGAGATATGTTGAACCAATAAGCTCCGTTGAATTTGAAACCAACGGCAAAAGATTGTGGTTGCACCGTGCCATTAGGTACTATAGCTTGACCCTTGAAAAATTTATCTCAATGCCGTCTATAGTATGCCGACAGAGTAGGTAAACTTGCGCCATTTGAGGCCGAAAGAAGATGAAAATGATGGGGCGGGCGGTGATCTGATCAGTGTGAGCAGAAGAAGAAGCAGGAGCCATAAAACTTGAACGACTTCTCTAGACTCAGAAGAAGGAATGGAACATCATAAGAATACCGATGAGGCTGCCTCTCGTATTAAGACACTCCATTACCACAAACTCAACGGTCGATCTCCAATCGTCCAAGAAAAGAAGTAGCACCGAGAGTGAGAACCCATCACCGAATTCAATGAATTGCGGTGCGCCACAAAAAATCAAAGTTTGAGAGAGAGAGAGGAATCCGCGTTTAGATGATAGAACATGTCAGATTGGAGCACCTGATTCCTCAACGAGGCAGCAAATTCCCATCAGCCCTCCGACTCTCCTTGGCAATGGCATATGTCATGTCAAGGAAAAATTATTGAAAAAAAGTTTTAAATCTATTGTCTTCTTCTTCTGCCCTCCGACTCTCCTTGGCAATGGCATATGTCATGTCAAGGAAAAATTATTGAAAAAAAGCTTTAAATCTATTGTCTTCAAAAATTATTAAAAAAAGTTTTAAATCTATTGTCGTCAAATTATTGAAAAAAAGCTTTAAATCTATTGTCTTCGAAAAATTATTGAAAAAAAGTTTTAAATCTATTGTCTTCTTCTTCTTCTTCTTCTCCTTCTTCTTCTCCTTCTCCTTCTCCTTCTCCTTCTCCTTCTTCTCCTTCTTCTCCTTCTTCTCCTTCTCCTTCTTCTCCTTCTCCTTCTTCTTCTTCTCCTTCTTCTTCTTCTTCTTCTCCTTCTTCTTCAGGGCTCTCCTCGGCAATGGCATATGTCGTGTCAAGTTAAATCTATTGCACTAATAGCAATTCTTCTTCTTCTTCTTCTTTTATTGAAAAAAAGTTTTAAATTTATTGCACGAATAGCAATTCCCTTCTTCTTCTTCTTCTTCTTTTGAGTTGCTTCACTCATGCTCATTGGCAATGGAAAAATTATTGAAAAAAAGTTGTAAATCTATTGCACGAATAGCAATTCCCTTCTTATTCTTAGTGTTGGTTCAATTGTATTATGTAAGACAATCAGTGCTCATGTAAGAGATTTCCAAATAAAATTGGCCATAAGGAGTAAATTGACAATTTGTTAAAAGGTTTATGATAAAATTGCCAAATTAAAAATTTTAGGATTGAATCGGTATCTGTATAATAGGTTTAATTATTTTTTTGGTAATTATCTTGTTATATCAATACCTTAAGGCTATGTTTAGTTGTTTGGATTTTTAATTAGGATAGAAGTGAATATGATAGGATATGGTATGAAATTTAGGAATTTCATTATATCATATCCACCATTTGGTAAATCGTAATAATAAAATCAGATATATTCACATAATATTATATAAATTATTTAGTATAAATAGCATATTATTGTAAATGAATGTAAAAGTTCACAAACGAAAATGATAAAAATCTCTCACGACTCTCTTTTTCCCCTTTCATCATTCTTTAATAAAATTTTATTAAATTGTAAGCTGTACTAATATACTTAAAATATGTAATAATTATAAATATATATTTGTATTTATACACAATGAATTTATCTTATAAGATATAATTAAATTCGAATATATAAATATAAAGAAGATTAACTAAATAAATAAATACTTGTCATTTTGAATTTATTATATTAGAATTCAAATATTATTTATATTGAAATACAGATTTAATTTTATTAACTTAAGAAGTTTGTTAAGAAAAATAACTTTTTATTACCAGTTTTAAAAATTCTATTCATTTTTATCTCATATTCCCATGGGATAATTATATTTGAGTTACATCTCTTTTATTTTCAATATTAGTTTTGAGCATGCACTAAATGTAATATATGATAAATTTTATCCTAACTATCAAATGCAGTATGATATCTTAAGACAACTAAGGCTTTACTTACCAAGATCAAAGATAACCAAGGGTTTTTGTACCACAGAGCGTGGTCCCAAATTTTAAACTTTTGCAATCGATGTCGATACAATTGGGATCCGTTTAAAACCGACGCTGGTCCGGCGAGTGAATACTGAAAAGCATTGGCTTATTTGTCCGTATTGAACCGAACAAACAATTGATGGGTCGGGCTGCAACGAGATCAAGACCATTTGTCACATAATTTTTTCCCAATCGGTGGTCCTCTTTTTGTCCTTTTTCTTAATCAGATGGAAGACTCGAGATGTTCATGTAAAAACAAATCAAGGAAAAATAAATTTAAAAAAAAAAAGAAAAAAGAGAAAAAAATTTGTGTTCCACATAAGCAGATGATGCACCACCTCTCGCACCTAAAGCACAAGATGATATGCCCTTCCTGATTAGCATCCGTTCTCTAGAGGCGTTTTGTGTCCGTCGCGTCTCTTATCCGGATAAAATGCCCTGCATGCCCACAATTTTTTTTCCCCATTTTCCTCATTTATTTTACAAAAATATTTCGTTTATTTTTACATCTTGAATATCGAGAGGTCGAGTGGGGCTATAAATAGAGGGGGCATGGCTTGCCATGCGCCCTCATCTCAAGCGACGAGAAAGAGAGCGATAAGTCTTGTGTGGTGTTGAAGACAAGCTTTGCCCCCCGAGGAGATGGCTTCATCCTCAATGCTCTCGTCTCCGGCTGTCCGGACCACCCCGGCTCAGGCCACCATGGTCGCCCCGTTCACCGGCCTCAGGTCCGCCGTGGCTTTCCCGGTCACCCGCAAGTCGAGCGAGGACATCACCTCCCTCTCCAGCAATGGCGGAAGAGTCCAATGCATGCAGGTACCTTAAGACTTGGATCATAATCATTAGGCAGACTTCACACTCCATCGCTCTCAGATAAATGTGGACCCTAGGATAGATAGATCCAATTGCATCTATGCCTCGGATATAATTAAAATCGCATGGACTTGATTCCACTATACCTAAACTCGACTCGGCTGAGAAATGTCGTGCTCAGTGCGACATTTGGACTTAATCGAACTCGAGATTTCTATGTGCTCGAGCTCTACAACTAAAACAATAAAGAGTGGAAAATGGTACTAAGACGACTTTTAATGGCGACCATCAGGTGTGGCCTCCGATTGGCAAGAAGAAGTTCGAGACGCTGTCCTACCTCCCTCCCCTCTCTCCCGAATCCTTGGCCAAGGAAGTCGACTACCTTCTTCGCATGGGATGGGTTCCCTGCCTCGAATTCGAGCTCGAGGTGACGTTTTCCTCTTCATCCTCTCTGAATACTCAAACTTCAGGAACGTGTCTTTGAACTCTGATGTTGTGTTTGCGATCTCGACGGTGGGCAGAGGGGGTTCGTGTACCGTGAGCACCACAAGTCTCCCGGGTACTACGACGGGCGCTACTGGACAATGTGGAAGCTCCCGATGTTCGGGTGCACCGACTCGGCCCAGGTGTTGAAGGAGCTGGAGGAGGCCAAGAAGGCTTATCCCAAGTCGTTCATCCGGATCATCGGGTTCGACAACAAGCGCCAAGTGCAGTGCATCAGTTTCATCGCCTACAAGCCCCCGGGCTTCTAAATCCCGCAGCCTGCTCTGGTCGAGGAAGGGCTCGTGCTGTGAACTTTTTCTTCTGAACTCTCTGGAGATCGCTTTTGCTTTCGCAATGCCTGTTGCAGTTGTTGTGCTTTTTCCCCTTGTGGTGTCTTTTTCATGAATCTGGACTACCCGGAATAATAGAAGGGCCTCAATGTACATAAATGAGTAAATCTAATGTCAGATCGAAGTCCTTTGATCATCTCTGATTCTCTCCCTTTCTGCTCCATATCAGTTATTATAGTCTGCACTTGTTCTTCTAGATTGAACTAATCGTACCTCGAGAAACATTATAACCCGAAACTTTCAGTCCTGCAAAAAGAAAGAAAGAAAAGGAAATTAAGAGTTTGTGTATGCTCTTTCCCACGGTTACGATGATGTCCGTCCACAGCACATTCACAAATGATTTCAGTTTTCGGCTATAAACTTATCGAGTGACAACATGTCTTTCACTTATTGTTATCTGATAAGATGGACAGACTCGACCTTCAATGACCCTCTTGTGCTAGGGAAACTAATTATACATTACTACTCGTATACTGTTGGGCAGCTTGACTTCTCTAAAGCTTAAGCCAACCATGATACTTTCCCCCTGACCGATCGAATGGTGGTGTAGATCGGATTGAAAATAGTCCGGTCCATATTGACCCATTTAATCCATTTTGACTCATATTCATGTAGTGTAAATCTGATCAATATTTGACCTATACTTGACCTATATTGCTAAAATCTATTAGTATTCTATGAAAACCCACTCCACTTTAAGCTCTATGCTAATTAAATAAAAATTTCAAATCAAATTAGTGAAAAACTAAACAATAAAAAAGTAGTAAATAAAATAAATAAAAAAACATAAAAAACATATAAATTGTGCAACCATCGAACCCCCGAAGCTCATCACACCTTCCCCTCCAATGGCGATTCTCTCCCCTTGTTAACGTCGACTACCACAGCCACAGCCAATGCAGAGAGGGAGAGGTCTAACTCCGGCATCTCCGGCCGTGGTCCATACAAGATTTGGGCAATGGCCGCCATTCTCCTGCTCGCCTTCTGGTCCATGTTCACCGGCATTGTCACCCTCTGGTGGTCTGTTGGCAACCTCAACCGCTTCTCCGACGACCTCGACACCACCACTTGGGACGATCTTGACGTCCTCTCTCTCTCTCTCTCTCTCTTATGTGTTGTCGTGTTAAGTACTGTGCTCCTAAGGTCGTGTGCGTGAGCTGTCACTAGGGTTTGGATTGGATCTAGTCGGTTGATTTGGGGGTGGGATTTGTGTGTGATGCTTGTGCAGGAAATGGAGGAGAGAGAGAAGCTAGTGACGCACATGTGGGATGTGTACACGAATAGCAGGCGAATGAGAATGCACAAGTTTTGGCAGGAGGCGTTCGAGGGCTTGAGCGGCAACGAGCAATGGAGGCACGAGACAAAGTGTTGCAGTCTATTGAGTGTTATGATTGCGAAAGTTTTATGTTAATTAAGGCACCCACTTAATGCCAAAAATGTGTTAAATGTTGCGATCCATTTTCAACTCATATAATTCAATTTAAAATTTTAAAACTAATTTTAGCTAAATTTTAATATATTTAATCCACATACAATTCATTTATATAAAATATGAGTAAAAAAATAGATCTATAACCCATTTTGATACCCCTACTTTTCCCAAAGGAATTGGATGAAATTCAAAAACTAGGACAGAAAATTCTATCTACTTCACTTTCACTTGCTCTTTCATTCATTTTCGTCCTGAATTTTGCGGAAAAAATGCATCGGTGCTGCGATGTTTGAACGACCCCTTCGAGTGGCTTCAATCACTCAATTGATTACCGACCAAAAATAAAATAAAAAAATCTCCCAATTGATTGCAGCGCCCATCAGTATAACTTTTAAGTACTTTGCGTGTTGAGTCAGACCACGGATGACAAGCAGCCACGCTGGGCTGGCGTGGCCTTGATCTTATGGGCCGTGCAGGTAGTGCCGCCGGCTAGCACGTCTCCTAGTCCTAGAGGCTGATGATTCGTGGGCCGCCTCAGCTGCCTAGTCCATCGGCTATCGTTCGAGCCCATTTCGTCAGTCATTACCTTTTTGTTTTTCCTTCCCTTCTCAAATTCAAGCCATAAGAGTGCGACAAGTCTCTTGTCAACAAACTCCGAAAGAAAGAGCAAGGTTGTTAGATGAACACTCCATTGCCAAAGAGCAACTGGGAATAAGACGTGGGTTCTAAGTAATAAGAGTGCACAAGAATATAAGACTTAAACTGAGGAAATTGTCTAATTAATCCTATATCTATTATATATATGTCAATTTTGTTAAACATTTTTATTTTGCCAATTTAGTCTTAAATTTTTGAGTAAAATTTAATCTAGTCTTTTCAGTCAATTTTTGTCGGAAAATCACTAATGTGGCAGGGTGCAATGTAAGATGGTTGACAATGACTACACTGCCATGGAAACGATATATGGCAAAAATGGTTGGAAATGAGTACATTATAATTTTGCGTGAAACATTTAGTACTAAATTATTATAATTGACAAGTATATAACTTAATTGACATCTATACAATAAGTTTAATACTAATTCCTTGCTTAAATTTATAGAAAATATAGGGAGCATGAGCGTGCTTAAGAGATTGCATTTTTTGTGAGAATAAGGAATGCTTAAGCTTAAGGTATTTATAAGAGTTACATACAAAATGTGAATAGTTTCAATCACGAGGCATCGCCATTCACTACCCACATGGTTCATGTACTCATGGGACGGGTGTTATAATCAAGTATTCTACACATACCACATTAGTATGCCATATTTAGCATGACCCTTCAATATCTTATCCTTATTGTGTCTGGCCTAACTCATAAAATGTCAATCAAGACTTTGAAGCAGGCAACCTAGCTATCACCTAGCTAGTCTACTAACTCTTTGATAGTCAAATTTAATTTTTCGCTATTTATAGTGTCACGTTTAGATAAATATGTTTCATATCATTTCGAGTTCAATTGACAAGTAAGATTACGGAGCTTTTATCGTAACAATATTTCAATTGCTTCGAGTGAAGAGAAGAGAAGGGCAAATCTACAAGTAAGCGAAACTCTTTGAGATATCGCAATTAAAGTGAATGAAGTCCCAGATCGAGCACACATGGACGGTTTAAGTTGCTTGCTTATAAAACCGGCTCTATTATTCTTAAGGTTAGCTCTTTTGAGAGTGACATGCCGAGCTTTGTACGCGCCGGCCCGCTACGTATTTGCTTGTGTGAGCTTCTGATCCTTCGAGGGCTGAGAGTAGTCTTTTAAGAAATGGCCCAACCTCATTAGGTACAACAGACTCCCCTTTTCCAATTAGGGAAAACACAAACGTACAATCATTGAAGTAATGGGGTAGCTAGCACTCGCCTTTCATTTTCCTTGCTGTCTTTGATTGCAATGTCCAAAATCCGTCCGTATGTCCAAAACAACGAGGTTCTTTCCTGTCTCAACCACCTTTTCAATCTCCAATTCATAATTCGATGTACTATAGCTCCAAAACACACACACACACACACACACACACACAAATTCAGAATTTCAGATGCTTAATTTCGGGAGCAGGGCATTATTTTATTTGTTCTAGCTAACTTCTCTTTTCAGCTGTGAGCAGTGGGCAATCAACCTTTGACCCGAGGAATTTAGAGCAATTCGCCAATGTCGGATTCTCCTCCGATGTGAAAAGTTGGAGTGCAAGAAAGTAACGGCACACGTGTTCGGCATTTCTACCTTCGTCGATGAAGGCCATCGCTAGGAAAAGACGGACGAATTAGAAAAACGTGACCTGGATTTCATCTTATTTAGTGGGCAAGCGACGCCTATCATTTGCCTTCGAATTAGCAATTACTTGGTAAGGAAAAAGGAAAGGATTTTGGAAATCCATCATTAGCCTTCACTTGCAAGGAAGCTATCCAGGAAAGCGAGATTTGTGCACCGAAGCAGAAGCCACGAAATGTCCCAATCATTTCCTTGAATTGAGGCAGAGGGAAATAGGGGAAGGGAAGGGAAGAGCTTGTATTTACAGACGCGAGTCAAAACCACCACGTTTTCCTCGATCCGACCGCGTTCACCGTTATTCTAAGACACGACACCAACCGACCACCGCCGGCGACACGAACGACCCAGGAGTCAGAAACGCTCGGCCCTCGACTCGCTCACCAGCTCGTCGGAAACGACCACCGCGTCGGCGTCCCACCACGTCTCCACGTCGGGCTCCGTCACGCGCTTCAGCGGCGAGCTGACGTTCCTCATGTCTCCGAGCACCACCAGCTCCCCGCCCGCTTCCAGGAACAGCTTCTCCACGCCGCCGCAGTTGACCCGCTCGACGCTGCCCGCCGACGGAGGGGCCCACTCGGCGATTATCGCCGGCGACCGGCCACCCGCGCGCGCGTCCCACACCCTCAGCGCCATGTTCCCCGAGTTGCTCGCTCCGGCAGACACGATCGCCGCCGGCGACAAAAGGGGCGCGGCGGAGATCGCCGGGATCCCGGACGTGCCGGATGAGAACGAGCTCAGTCTCTGTCTCGTGCTCAAGTCGGTGATGGAGATCGCGTCCCCAAAAGAAGTCGGAGATTCTCCTTCGGGGTCCAGTTCAATCTCGAGCCCAAGATTCCAGAGCTTGACGATGTTCGTTCGGTCACAGAAGCCCGATAAGTGGTCGCAGAAGAAGCTCCGCCGGCGCCGGAGGTTCGAGCTCACGCCTTCGCGCTGCGGACTCGCCGAGCCCTTGACGACGAACACTTCGTGGTTCCGCGGTGGGTCTTCGAGAGGCGAGCCCGTGAGCTCGATCTCGTCTTCCTCTGCTTCTGAGGAAGAAGAAGCAGAGCAAGACGACGACGAGCAGGCATCGTCTTCCTCGCTACGATCTCGGCAGCTTCTGAGAAAAGGCTGGGACTGCGACGGCGACGCCGAGACGAGGTCGTTCTGGTACTTGATGATGAGGAACCTGATTCGGTTGACTAGGGTGCCGAAAGAAGCGACGAGGGCGAGGATCAGAGCACCCCATTTCCAGAAACTGTAGGCCTGCGAAATCGTCCTGACGGAGAACGAGAGGAACTGAGACAGGAAAGACGGGTCTTGCAGGGAGCTGATGCCCGCTTCGAAATCGCCTATTCTGCTTATGACTGGCATCTCCATGATGGCGCGTCTCTTCGGTTGCGAAGAAAACAAAGTTAGGTCGGATCGGAGAGAATCGTTCAGCAACTGGAGGTGTTTCAATGGCTGAAAACGAAAGAGGAAGAAGGAAAGCAATTCAAGAACTAAGAAGGAACAGAGCAAATTCCTTACGGACCTCCGAACAAGAGAGGGAGAAAAGAGGAAGGGAGAGGAGGTTATGGGAACCCTACCATCTGTCCTTTTATAAGTGCAGAACGCAAGGAAAGTAGGCCAGCACGTGAAAGGTCTCCTGCCCTTTTCATTAAAGCCATCCAATGGTTTTTCAATACCCATTTTAATCAATTATCACTTGGCGATACTAGGTAAAATAAATAAGTCGATTTTAAATTATATCAACTTAATTCTCATCTAATCTTACCTTTTCCTTTCTCAGTCTTTCCTATCTCTAACTCTCCTCTCGCTTTTCTTTTTTTGATCTGTCCTATTTCCAACTCTCCTCTCACTCGACTTTTTTTTAGAGTGTGGAATTCGAACTGTGCACCTATAATACTAGCGTCCCCATCCCCAATCTCTTTATCCCTTTACTAGTAGGCCCACATGCCTAATTGCCGTCCAATTTCTTTTTGGATGACTATTAAACTTGAGAGAAACGATTATTCCACAATTTCGGGAGTGCTCCTTGCATTCCATATGTTCATAATAACTCGTTCGACAGGTAAAGAACATGGACAACAAAAGTAAGAGGAAGGACCCGATTTGTGGCGGGGGTGACGTGGAAGATGGTAATTGGTTGTGGTGTGAGGGATTTTCTATCCACGTCAGAAAAAAAAAGGGCGGGTCTTTTTCTTTTTCGTAACATATTGTAGATGGGGATGGCTGAGTCAGCAATATTCCAAAAGGTGTGGGGCAACGAGTCATGGGTGAGTCATATGATGAGTCCAGAGCAAGAGCAGCAGAGTCTGACCCCCTCTAATTTCAGCGTCAGTGGTGGGACGCATCCACTTCGTGTGGCTTTCAGGTAATGGGCGACTCCGACCACCTAGACGTCGCCACGTGGCGGAAGATGGTTCGATTGCTCGAACTCCCAAGTGCTGAGCAATAGTCAATTTTGTAATTAATTGCACCGCATATGATTCGGGTCCTATTGAACCATGCCTTGGTTATAAAAAAAAAAAATTCGATTTTCAACATGGTGACGTGTGTAAGCACGAGGAAAAATATTATTCTTCCAGGATATTCCCTCGTGACTTGCCAAGCGAAATTTCTCATGAAGAAGGATCGAGAGACTCAATTTTCACCGGGTCAGCATATCGTAGCCTTTAGAATCTCACTTGGGCATTCACTGGATGTAACCTTAGGGCTAATCTCTTATTATATACTTGTATGAATAAGATATCATGATGAGTTGCTGCCATGAAGAATTTTTTTTTTAATATGTCAACCACTCATTGCAAATAAAATTTTCTTTTTGGTAAGGGACCAAGCCCTGATTATTTTATTAACATTTGCCTAACAAAACTTAAATCAGAGTGATCTCCTATCAATAGAGGAATCAAATTTATTGGTAGCCTATCTTATGCCAAAGTGGCATTTACATTGTAGGATTGAATAACCCAATTTACCAACAAATACGCACACGGATTTCCTTCCTTAAAAGGATAAAGAATTTTGACTCTTTAGAAGTACTTTCAGGTTCTCAGCTGCAAAATTGCAATTGTGGAGTGAGGGCAAGCCCAGAGGTTATCACGCAAGTCAGTGGGCTTCTCCCAAGTGATGTGGGACTCCCTTTCGCCGGAGCTTAATATACACTCGAGTTCACCTTAAGTTGGCTCTGATACCAACTAAGGTTCTCAGGCCCAAAATTGCAGTTGTGGAGTGAGGGACAGCAATGGATAATTAGTTTCTAAAGTAGTGCAATTACTGTTTGTGAGTCCACCTCCATAATAATTTAGGAAATGCCTAGAAGATTGCTAGTTTGAGGCCCAAAAGAATTCCGCAATGTTCAGCTTTTAACAAAGAGTACATTCCTATATGTTTGGCAAAACCTACAGGCCAATTGCTTGACTCATCATGGAGAAGTCCACCTACTGAAAAAAAAAGAAAAAAAGAAAAGAAGCCAGACCTGAGTTGCTTTTAGAGGCCCCGTCGATGTGAAGCTTGATCTAACTATGGGGAGGGGTTGTCTAACCCACAAATAATTTATCTAGAAAGTGCAATGGGGAGGAAGGGAGGGAGAGAGATTATCCAAAAGGAATAATTTGCATAGGTTTGGCCTATATAAATATCCTCAAGAAGCGCTATCAAGAACAACTCATATTCCACTCCTGGAAAAAAAAAAGGAACATCTCTAATAAAATGAACAAAAATGTACCACCTAATCCAATTTTCGGAATGATGCTTTTGCAAAGTGCTCATTTCTGGGGTCCCTACCTCATTGATTGAGCTTGAGCTGGTCTTCTCGTATCGATCGTAAAACCTCCATCAACGTGTATTCATTTCTAGGGTCCCTACTTCCGGGACTTTTCTGGTGCAGTCGTGATGCCTCTGCTGCACCCTCGCGAGCGAGTTCATCAGCTGCAAGCGGGTGCAAGTAGAGCCGGTGCGAGTTTTCTCTCCGGCCATAACAAAAATGGTATTTGCTCATTGGGATTTCCTCAAGAGCGGCCAACAGCATAAAGATGGTGGTCCTAAAAGAGAGTTCAATTCCACGTTGGCTTTGTCGAGACGCATTTGGGATGCCCCCTTCACGGGGAGGCTCTTTTGCATCAAAGAACGAATCAAAAGTACGGAGAAATATATGCTTTTGAAGATCGCCATCTTCAGGGTTTGCTCCGCTGCCACAACAAGGGCCATGAGGTTTGTCCCATACATTAGCAAGCGCGTTCGTCCTTCTTATTCAAAAATCGGGTTCGAATCACCACATGTGTTAATGATCGAGTGTAATTGAGCTGGATGGAGGATTGAGTAGGTCTTGCCCCATTATTTATATGCGACTTCTAAGCATTAGAGGCTTTGGACATGGGCACCCTCAAAATTGTTCATCAATGAAGATATCATAGCCTATCATGAAGCCAAGCCACGATAACTAGTAGGGGTGAGCACTGAAATTGGTCCAACCCGGAAGCTGGACCTAACATGTCGGTTCTTGACAATACTTGCGGGAACCAATTAGGTTCTTGGTTCCCAAAATTTGGAATCTGGAATAATTGGTCATGTTCCTGGCTCCTGATTCCTCATATGGAACTAGATTGATTGGACCACATTTGATATACCTTTTTTATTATTTACTATAATTTTTTGTAATTTTGTTTCTCTTCCAAACTAAAGAGCACAGCACAATCTTCTTCAATGCACATGGTTCTACAAGCACATAAGCATTGATGACTGAAAGAGGCTGGTAGTAGCAGTAATGTCACCGCACGCGGATGTAACTCCATTGATGACTATTCTCGTAGGAGAGTATTTATGCTCATCTATAGAGCACGGAGAACTTCAGATGAACAGTGGCACTTCCCGGTTGTGTATTGGCTTGCGAGACAAACCTTATCAGCTACAATCATCTCTCTATCTAATAAAAGAGCAATACCATTGACCGGTGGCTATCATATTTGGAGAAACTAAGATAAAATTGAAAAGTATGCACAACCGGCTCTAGTCTAACCCAAGAACTGGATCGATTAGGTGGATAGGGTTGATTCTTGGTTCCATGAATGGGAAAATGGCCCTATCCGATCTGGTTTCTAGTTTCAGGGTAAGAACCGACTTATCCTGAAACCGATTACCTCTAATAGTTATCAAGACCGATCCTTGAATTCTATAGATATTATGAGTATATGGGTCGGTCACAATTATCACAATTAAAAACTTATATTATTATTAAGGATTGACCAACTACTCCCGAAAAGAAAAGCAAATTAATAAGAAGAAAAAGAAAAGCTCCAAAAGAGTATAGAAAATTGTGGACTATGTCACCAAGCAAGAAAATGATTAGTGCTGTCCACCCGTTGGCTTCGTATTAGGTAGGAGGTCATGGAAATAGGGACCTGATGTCGCCATCACCAAGCCAATAATCAAAGCCTCGCTCTTTTGTTTCATTAATAATTCGTATTATGCGCACTCAAGTGTACAACTTCTTTTATCTCTTGATTTATTTTGGTATCATGATGGAGTACCATAAAGTATGTGCTAGGAATAATTAAATTAAAAATAAATAAATGATCAACAACCAGTCGTCTCAAAATGACCGAAATTGATGTTAGCCTTTTTAGCTTATTGTTGCTTGGCTTGCTATCTTATGAAGATGGAAATGAAATAAATGGAAATACGCCCGAGCACTGGAACAAACTTGATCACGGGAGATATGCTACTGTTTTGTACAGTCACGGCACTTGAACTTCTGGCGACGAATATAGCTCCACATCATAATGTTCTGGTGTTCATCAACCCCTGTGTGCGCTATCAGCCATGATCTCCTCCATCCGATTAGTATTTTGATTACTGGATTGTGTAAATTAACGGGAATATTGTCTACAAATGTGATAAACCTATTGAGTCCTAAACTTTATAATTTTTCCAATTGAGTCTTAAGCTGATTAGTATTTTGATTCGTGGATTGTGTAAATCAAGAGTTTATGACTTTTTGGATAATTTTCCCATAAATTAATATTACCTGCATTTAGTTCTTTGCATACGAGTCATCTTGATAATATAACTTGTACCTCATAAATTAGAAGCACGATTAGAGGCAATTTCCTGAAATTATGGTTCAATGTTTTTACAACAAATATATTTTGGCATAATATGTTTTTGGGTCCAAATACTTTGTCATATGTATTCCTATAAGTTGTAGAATATAATCAAGCATTTGGAATTGGTAGATATAATAACACTGCCATGACCTTATTTACAAAGGGAAAAGTATTGAGGATTCATTTATTTCATGACATTTATTTCATGACAAATGAATAATTGAAAAACATCTTCCTAGAAAAGACGGTAAAAGAAGTAACTAAAAATATGTAAAATTGAGGATGCATTTATTTCATGACAAATGAATAATTGAAAAACATCTTCCTAGAAAATGATTGCTTGTATTTCATATAAAAATGGATGAATAGAAAATATTTTCATCCTCCACAAAAGTGTTTAGATATATTTTGTTCTCAATAATAAAAAAATTTTCATTGATTTCAAACGATACAAGATATAATTTTTTTAAAATATATTTTTCAAATCATTTACTTTTCATAAAATAAATGAAATTTGAAATAAAAAAATATCGACAATTACCACCACACGAGAGTCCCAACACAGATCTACTTAGGACTAACCAGCGGGTTGTGCTGATCCCAGAAAAGGTTGGGCCTATGCATGGCCCAACTCGCAATTTTCTTTTTTAGGTTAATTAAGCATCTTACTCGACGAGCTTTCTTATTATAAATATTAAGCCACATCCCCGTTTTAAAAGAATAGCGTCTAATCCTACACGATCTGTGTTTAACTATCTATTTCTTTTTTAGGTAAATTTAGCGTTCTAAAGTTGTGTTGGATAATTCACATGTATTGTTTTTTTGTTCACCCTTCAAACGTATTGGTTGGAAACCAAATCAACAAATTATGTGAATTTAAATTAATGGAATGATAATATTGAACATTTTCATATATTTGAGGGATTGAAATTAAACATGAACTAAAAATTCAGAGATAATATTAAACAAAGAAAAATTCAGTGATGACTTGCACACATTGAACTAAATTTTAAGAACCAAAATGAACAAATTAAAATTTAATGGCGACATTATACATCAGGCAAAATTCATGGATCATTTATGTCATCTTTCTTTGAAACAATAACAAAATCTCTACTTGTCAAAAGCAACAACCTATAAAAGATGAAATAGTGAAATAAACATGAATTACAAAACTTCAATTCTCATTCATCCATAAAAGAAAACACCAAATTCTAGCCAACTAAAAACAAAACAAGTAACAAATATAGTTAAAATGGGTTTGGGTCAGGATTGGTCTAGGGTTGGTTGGCCAGCCTGATTCTAGGGTCTACCCTACCCCAGACCCATTCTCACCCCTAGAAATTCCACCTTGGGTTACTCTATCCATTTTTTACTACCTTTCGAACAAATAACTAATAAGATTTTCACATAATTTCGTTTTCTTCATTTTTAACATAAAAGACCATGTTAGCAAACGTGAGTGTATAAGTGTACTGACGACCAAGAATTTGATTGCTCAAATTGCACCATTTAAAAGATTCGGTTGCGTAAATTAAAGTTCGATGACCTATGTGCGCACTAAGTTGAAGGAGAGAAAGCCGAATGACATTTACAGCACACCTGATGGCACTGTAGTTTGCCTTGCCAAACTCGACCGTTTTCCGAGCGGGCTGTGCTGGGGCACGAACCATGTCGTGCCATGGGCCAGCACGTCGCGAGGCTTGTTGGGCCGAACACATGTTTTGATGTTTGGAATTTTAAGCGTAAATGTTGCAATCACTATTTCAATTCCCGCATTCTTCGGCAATTTGGAATCGGATCAAAATGAAATTATTTCTTTGCCAAGTTTTTCTGGCCTCGTCGTGAATGACCTACTTTCAGCATGACTAAAAAACAAGAAGACATAGAAAAGAGGGAAAGAAACGGAAATCCTTCGGTCGTGATTTCTTTACTTTTCCAGTTTCAAATTGCCATTTTCCTCACGCATGTATTGGTGGAAAACAGCCCATTCACCTTTCCTTTCTTAAGACCAAGAAGATCTTGTAATCAAATCAAAGTTCATGAAAGACAGAATCCCTCCCCCCAAGAACCTTCCTCAGCATCATTCGTCATTCTAAGACTCAGCTCAAGTCCGACGTTTCAACGCGACTCCTTACCTTCCCAACCACGAAATCACGTCACATTCATTGAACTATATCTCGTAAGCGCATCGACATGACGTCGCCAAGCGCAAACCAACCCAATTTGGAAAACCTGGGAGGCCACGTCTCGCATCTTGTCTGATTCATTAAGTCAATGTAATAGCAGAATGGACCCGGATTTGTTTACTTATTGGGTTTCGCCTCATCGCCGTGAAAAGAAAAGAATATATAATATATGCGAAGATCCCTTGCTGTATTTGTTTGGTTAGCATCACGAAAATGGACAGCATCGACGTCTGAATCAAGACATTGGAAGGGGGCACGCAGCAGCAATCCAGGAGACTGATCAGTCGTGCTGTTCACACCAGCCCCAGCGACTGGGGCCGTTAAAGGCGGGCTCTTTCCTTTTGTGCCTTTCCCCTTCTTTTCCTGCGTTCCCATAAATACGGCACCACCTAATCACAGTTGCAGCAGCATACAGGGCCGGCCAGCCAGCCATAAGCCCCGCATTGCCTTGTTGCTCCACAGATTAAGAAAATGGAGCGTCACAGAGCTCAAATGACGGCTTTTGTGCTGGTAATTTCCCTTTTTCCTGTCGCTCACGGCTGGGGGATTGAAGGGCACTACACCATTTGCAAGATTGCACAGGTGAGTTCCCCTGCAACTACGCGAATAAGCTTGCCCTGCGTGTTGTGATCTCTTCTTTTAGTTTTGGTCTGTACGATGGGATTTGTAATCTTGTCGTGGACAGTCCCGCTTGACCGGAGCAGCGGCGGATGCAGTAAAGCAGCTGCTGCCGGAGTCAGCAGAGGACTTGGCAAGCGTGTGCGCGTGGGCAGACCGAGTGAAGTTCCGTTATCGCTGGTCCCGTGAGCTCCACTTTATCAATACGCCCGACGACCTCTGCAATTACCAGTACAACAGTATGTCATCACTACCATGAACTCCCCTGTTTTGTCTCTCCCCTTTGTTCGTGGTTGACTTGTTTCGCCTTACCAGACCACTCCTACAATTCCTTGTTGACGTTGTAGAAAGAGTAGAAACGCATGGATGAAACGAAAGATCCATCTTCGGTATCTTTTACATGACAAAAAGTCGACAAGTCGCAGAGACAGTGGCTTTGATTAAGTTGAGGTCACAAATGACAGTCTCACTTGTAAAAGAGCAAGTCTTTACATGAGTGCAGTATATGTACTAAACTGAACCTAGACCAGATCCGACAGGGAACCCACCAAATTAGACAGCCCAGATTCGGTATAGTGTATCTACTGGGTTCACAAGATAAATTTCTCCCTTAAAAAAGCAAACTCCTCCATCAGAACTGTCAGCATATAGTTTTGTAGCCAGGACATGCTCCACATATGTCACTCAAGGAACTAGACCGTGATTTTGTCATCTCTCTCTCTCTCTAACGTACTTTCAAAAGTAACAGAACGGTGAGTGTCCTAAGAATCATCAAGAGCTTGAGAATTGGCTTTACGCGTTCAGGGGACTGCAAGGATGACAATGGAGTGAAGGGAAGGTGTGTTGCAGGAGCAATCAACAATTACACCACCCAGCTTCTTGGTTATGAAAGCAAATCTTTACGAGCTGCATGTAAGACCTGTTTAATCATCATCCCCCAGTATTTTTCTCGTATCTTAAGTGATGAATTTCACTGAGCAACTCCTCCCCTGAACTTGCAACAGATAATCTTACAGAAGCACTTATGTTTCTCTCTCATTTCATGGGAGACATTCATCAGGTACTCAGCTTCCTAAAATGAAATGCGGTGATGAATGGACATATAAGCATGTATTCTATATCATGAAACACACCATCATCTGAGGTTATTGTTATGCCATGTTATGTGCAGCCTCTGCACGTAGGCTTCACTACAGACAAAGGGGCCAACACCATTGATGTCCATTGGTACACCCGGAAACAAAACCTCCACCACGTATGCAAACTCAGCATATGCTAAAGTTTAATGCTAGGGAAGAATTGAGACTAAACTTGTGGATTTTGCAGGTTTGGGATAATAATATAATTGAGACAGCCGAAGACAGATACTACAGCTCAGACATAGACGAACTTGTCGATGCTATTCAGCAAAACATCACGGTCTCTTATATATGCAACTTTGCAGATCTATCAAATAAACTTTATTATTTTATTCGAGAGTTGAAAGCATTGAGATGGACATTTCTTTTCTTACTTATGATGTTCAACAACAGACTGAATGGGCAGATCAAATCAAGGACTGGGAGACCTGCAATTCTACCAAGCCACCTTGCCCAAACATGTACGTTTCGTATCCACACTAGAAAAAGAAAAAACACTTCAAGGATTTGAGATTTTGCAGTCTATTGAAGAATTGCCTATGTTTCATCATCAACTATCACATGTTTCATTAATTTGTTCTAAGTCAGCAAGTTTTATCTATCATACACTGGATGAGGTTGAATGAATGTCACAGATATGCATCTGAAAGTATCACCGCGGCCTGTCAGTGGGCATACAAAGGTGTGAGTAATGGTTCGGTATTAGAAGGTATGTGATGCTATTGCCAATAGTTGGAGGATTCTTCAAACAATCTACATAGCAAATGACTAACAATAAGCATGCTATTATCTTGCAGATCCATATTTCCTGTCCCGTTTACCTACCATTCATCTTCGGTTAGCTAAAGGGGGAGTTCGACTAGCAGCCACTCTAAACCGCATTTTCAAGTGAATGGCTTCAAGTTCTGCTTGAAATTATGGGGACTAAAAGGAGTATAAGGTGAAGATTTAAGGCATAATGGGGTGACAGAGAGCTATCACAGACTACAATTGCAGTTCATGCTTGTATAGGTAGTTATATGTTCATACCCTACTGCTTAGCATCTTCTAAACTTGCCCAACAGTCCAGTCCATTGTCGCTAAATAAAGACATTCTGCTTATTGATATGCTTTCAAGAAAGAATACAATTCACCAAAGGGATAAATTCACAGATACAAAGTGAGGTGCGAAATACAAAGGGAGTGGAACAATATCCTTCAGCTTCTGATTGACAGGTATAGATGAAATTACATGCATAGATTGTTTGTCCCATTGCATGCGATACAGACACGGAGAGGGAATGGATTTATAACATATTCCACACTCCAGATCAACAGCCAGATATTTACAGACACAAACTGTCAAGTAGATTTTTAAACATGTACCGACTTTCTTATCTTCAGTGCTACTTCTTCACAACAAGAACAGGACACTTTGCGTACTGAACACAGTAATTACTCACGCTCCCAAGAATAGCCCTGTAAATTAGAAAAAGATAAAACATCACTTCAACAAGTTGTGATAGAATGAGATGGATCCTTGATTAATTCATCTAGTCAGAGGCAAAACAATGACATCTCCTCTCCCTCTGTTAATGTAGTCATGAGACTAACCGTTTGATTTTTCCAAGTCCATGGTCGCCTAAAATGAGAAGCGTGACATTGTTCTTTTCAACCGCGTCACATATTGCCACTTTTGGATCACCAACTTCAGTAATAGTCTCTGCACTAACCTGCAAGTTCACAACAGAGTGCAAACTCAAATTCTTCACATACAAGCTCATTCTAATGAATCCAAGTATCTCCTATCCTAATCCTCACATTGGTTCCAAAAAGAACAAGAATCAAAGGGAAATGAATGAATTACCCCTCGAGCGGCGCAAATCTCCTTGGCCTTCTCCAGGAGAGCCAGCGTAAGCTTCCTGTGTTGCTCTTTGACAGAATTCACAAAGTCTGGAGCTGTAATTGCAAACGCAACATCCAACTAATCCTTCACATATTGTAATATACAAAAAAAAACCCTTTAATTTTTCAATGCAACCTCATAAGGAAAACCTTTTTTTTCTTTAATTGAACCCGAATACATATTTAACCACCACGCCGCGACAAGTTATAAGGTCACTGGACAGAACCAGGGTGATAACAGGGGAATACAAGGCATCGAAAACCTTCAGTCAAGCTAAGCTGATAACAAAATAGATCTGATTGCGATACGTCAACATCAACAAAATTCGAAACACATTAGGTTCTACCCTTTTCCACTGACCCCAAAACGAACGAATTTGAGAGAAACGAAATTCCGAATAAACGTAAAAGGAATGATATTGAGAGAGAGAGAGAGAGAGAGAGAGAGAGAGAGATGAGTTCTGGGGTTTACTGGCAGAAACAGAGCAGTACATGCGAGCAAGGCCGAGATTAGCAGGGAACGAGGGAGAGAGAGAGAGAGAGAGAGTGAGTCTGCAGGGCAGTACATGCAAGCAAGAGATGAGTTTTGGGGTTTACCTGCAGAAACAGGGCAGTACATGCGAGCAAGGCCGAGATTAGCAGCGAACGAGAGGTTCTGCAGAGAAGGGGGTTGAGCCATGAAGATGACGAGCGGCGAGTTCACGAGCGAGTCCTTGAGGTTGTCGAGGGCCCACACGAGCGCGTGGTGGCTGCACTCGCTCTCGTCAATCGCCACCATTACCTTCCTCTTGTCCCCGCCATTAATCGCCTCTACCTCCGCCATATCTCCAGGGCTTAACAAACAAGAACCTCAGCAACCAAAAAGAAGAAGGACGACGCAGATCGAAAAGCAAGAATTTTCTGATAGAAACAGCAGACTTTTTGGTGTCATACGATGGATTTTATGGGCGCGTGAGCGTGCCAAAGGGTCGAAGAAAGACGGTGCCTCAGTGGCTTTCGAGGTTCTCGATAGATGCAAGCAATTGGTCCGTCATGGTAGTTGGGAAACAGGAGGCGGTTTTCTCTTTTTTATTCGAGGGTCAAAACGACCAGTCAAACTTCGGATTTTCGCCGCCTACAGTGACGAGCACAAAACTAGAGACAAAAGTGGATAAGCTTCTTCTCTAGCGTTTCATTTTCTTCTCTCGCATTATTTCTTGTCCCTTAGTTTGCTCTCGCCACGTGGTTTGTCTGCAGAAACGCCACGAACATGTCCTTCTTCAGCGTGGAAACGTCGGATGGAAGCAAAGGAAATCTATAGAGGAAAATCCATGGAACGATGGGAAAAATGGCAATTTGGAGCCTTCAAATACGTCTCCTATATGGGTTTGCCCCGTAAATTTGTTAATCTCGTGTCAGTATGCTCGAGATACTGTAGGTAAGTTTCTGGTAGCGCACGCGGTGGGGTTATAACTGTACCGATAATTTATGTGATGAGGAACTTTGCTCTCCTTTTGTGCACCATTCACTTTGGAAGCGACCGAATTCCGACAACAAAAATGAAAGAACGCATAGTGATCATGAGGATTTTGAGATGAAATTGATGCAGATTGTGAGAAGGTAAGTGGTGAACCGAAACAAAAGGAAACTTTGGAGCAAATGTGAAGCAGGGTGCAAGTTTCAGGGGAGAAACAGAGCCGTTCTCCTTCAGTTATGCGTTATATGTTCTTTTTCCCCACTGCATGCGTACCAAATGAACATTCATCATGGATACATTCAGACTATGTTGACATTGAACCTGGTCGATTCTCTTTCTATTAAAAGGAGCAATGTCAAGAGTTAGTGACGCAACGTTTGTCCATTTCAGTTTCCAATTCTCTCTGTTAGTTCATTGATGTCTGGAACAATGAATCATCTGTTTGATCAACTTCTACACCATCGAAACATGTCATGCTAAAGTTCTTGTCCTTGTTTTGTATGTCTAAATTAGTCATCGAGCGATTGCTAAGCTAGCCTTTGTCAGTGTCGAAATCTGATGAAATATGTCATCGCTATGAATTTGGATTTTCATTAGTTAGATTCTAATGGCATTGGCAAATCTCACTCAAACTTGTATACATGGTACTTGTGTGTTACACTCGATGTAAGCCGCTCTATTTCTAATGGTAAACATGACAACATTTAGCTCCATGCTCTGTTCCTCTTTCCATTTTGCTCTGTCATCTCACGATCAATGTTGCTTAAAGAATTGGATCGAATGGCTGAGGAAAAGGATAAGATTCAAGCTCCTTCCAACTTCCTTTTTTTTATGTGCAGTGATCTTTTTGCATGAACCACTCATAGTGCATAGACTATTCTTGAAACCATCAAATTGGTGAAAACGGTGGTCCTGCTTTTCTTTGCAGGAGCGACTAATATGCTCCTTTTCATTCTAATAATCTGAAAAAGCAAATCAGGTTTGCTCAAAGCTTTTCGAGTGTCATCTTATTCTCTTCTTACAACTGCACATGCAGAGTCGCGTCCTAACCAAGAAACCGTGTCATCTCAATGGTGTCTGCAAGAGATTTTATAAACTAGAGAAAGATACTCTTCTGCATAGAACATGACAATACAATCAATGATCAGAGCATTGTTAATCGGAACAATATTTGCTGAAAGAAAAAAAAAAATTTAAGTGTGAACATTTCTTTCACTAATAAGATAGACGGAGCAACAGACCATGGTGACAGCAACTGTGGTAATCGCACCAGGATTCTTGTGAACAGTGATTAGTTATAGACAGTCCTGAATATGTATTTACAGACCTGGTAGATTTAGCTGAGATGAGGTACTCTGCTAACTCTTACACAGTGAGGACTTTAGTACATATATAGCTGACATAAACCGATATAAGCAGTTTTGGAATGCTTATTCTGGTCTTCTTCACCACAAGTATCTGGCACTTCACATTATTCAAGCAGTGATCGCTCAGAGTCCCCAAGAAGACCCTGCAACGACCAACTTACTTCATCATTCTCACAAAACAGAACCAAGTTCAATGCTTTGATATGTGATCTAGCACTACGCTGTCAATTGTATTTAGCAATAGGATGGGAAACGTCAGCTAAACACTAAGAAGAAAATGGTAGATAGACGAAACGCTGGAGTAACAATATGGAATTGAAAGTGACAATATGGCACAAATGCACCAACTTTTCAGGACTGATATAGAAAAAGGAATATAACCTCTTGAGGATTCCATGAGATTCATGCCCCAGGATAAGAAGATCGATGTTGTTCTCGTGTGCTGCATTGCATATGGTAACTCCAGGATCTCCAGCCTCCGTGAGTGTCTCCACTTTCACCTGTCAAGACAATAAAATTCACCTCTTGAAATGCAACCCTAGGATAGATTTTCAGAATGTGATGTTTTATGGGTATGACTCAAATACAAGTTCTGAAAGATTGAGCAATCGGAATGCTGGCTTCAGAAGGAGCTAGATCATGAATTTGCAGCTAAACTTGAACAGACTTTTTGTATGAAGTAGCAGCCATATGTTTTCAGCCTAAATAGATGATCCATGGACGTCCCTTTCAAATCTGTGGATGCAATAAGAAAGATTGGTTTCACCGATAACACCAGGATTTGAAGTTTGCCGGGAAATAGTGGTACCCCATATTTTACTAGGCTGAAGCCCTTGCAGTAGGATGTTTTAGAAAGGTTAAAGGCTGAGGCTTCCTCAAATTAAATTTGTGGGGAAGTATTGATCACCAGATCTTTTTCTCCTCTTTTTGTGGCATAAGTTTATCGAGTGATAACCATGAACTTGCCAGCTCTTGAGACTGTCTAAATATTGACCATAAAACCATGATTAAAAAGATCGGGAATAATGAAATTCTTTCAGCACCCCTCGACTCGCACAGATGCCCTCGGCTTTCTTCAAGATTCCCAAGCAAATCTTCTTACTTTGTTCTCGTGCCATGCTAAAATCCTGCGAGGCTGTCCCATGTTCCAAAAGAAAGCAGAAGATTTTCATCAGATAAAACAGTAGTTTATCAACAGTTCATTAACTTCAGGAACAAGAGGCAATAACTGGGCATATGGTGAATGGAAACAACCGATAGCCTCCAACCATACAGTCTCTCAAAAGAACAATTAAAACTACTTGAACATGAGTATATCTGAAAAACGAACAATGGACGAAGAGGAAATGAAGCGGCTAATGTTGGTACTTGACCTGCTACGCCTTGAAAATATAGGCGAGCCAAACCAAGCGGAGCTCCGAATGCAAAATCACGGCTCGGAGGTGGCTGCGTGGCGAAAAGAACCAGCGAAGAACTCGTGATCAATTCCTTGAGATTGTTGAGCACCCACGTGAGGGCATAGTAACTGGAATCACTCTCATCTATGACCAGCATCACCTTCTTGCTCTCCCCTTTCCCTCCTTCCATTTCTCTGCAAGTTTTCTACCTCAAAAAGCCACAGCTTTGATCTTCATAACTCACTTCTGATGTTTAAAATTGTCTGTCATCAAAATGCACGCGACTTCCTTAAAAGGAGGAAAAGGTTAGGTACTATTGTTTTCTGGTCGGTCATCAAAAGGATAGGTACTATGGGAGGGAAGTTTCATCGCCACACTTTAAAGTACAATTAAGAACCTAAATCCCAACCCCGGGACCTCTGCTTAAGCTGTCTCTTGAATGCTAAAGCAATTCAAGTCCACCACACATGAAGGTTGCCCACCCGTGAGGATTGCCTACAATAATTCTCTATTGAGGCGCTCTTCTAGACTATATTCCTTATTTTAACATGTCGGTATTCGCACGCCTCACATCCCTTATAAATAGGTGAATATTTTTCTTTCCATCAACTAGAGAATACCAGAGGTGACATAGTAGGGTCTCTTACTCTAGGGTAGATCTCCCACCCATTTATTTTACATTTAGCCTTCTAAGGACTTGTTCGGGGGTAGAAAAATGATAGGTACTCCAAGAGGTAAACTTTATCGTCTCACTTTAAAGTACAATTAAAAACTTAATCCCAATTTCGGGATCTCTAAAGCAATTCAAGTCCACCACACCTGAAGGCTGTCAGAGGTCATTACATGTGAATTCTTAAGCAAAGCTTATGGGTCATTTGTTTGCATACTGAATCAAATAAAGTTGTTGACTTTGTCGTATGAAGTATGATGCACCTTGCAGAATAGCAATTACAAGGCACTAACGAGAAAGGTACAAGGCACTCACGAGAAAGGTGCAAGGCACAACATCCTCGAAGGGATTGGGACAAGTGGTCGGCAGGCTCGTTGCAAGGTCCCCCTTTTGGTACATCAAAGATCTTTTCAAATTTGCTGAGTGTAATTCAAATGTGTCAAACCAGAGGCACTATAGAAATGTGTCTAAAGAGTGCTTTATGCTGTGTTTTTTCTTGGGAACTTGACTTCATTGTCTATGTAAACGAACATCAACATAGAATAATCCCACGTTATAGACTGTTTGATACTCTCTTTCAATCTCTAGCCACAATATGTTGTTAAGTATCCACAAGATTGGCCAGTTAATTTTGGATTTGTACTATGTTTCATGAGATATCTCAATGTCCTCACTCCCCCCCCACAACCTCAAGGCAAACTCACAAGTTCACTCATTCGATGTTTGACTAATTTATTAATAAAAATTATGAATATTTTCATACCACGTGTCATGAGATCAACCGTATTTGTGGAAAACAAATATTTGACCTTTGAAGGAGCTAATGAAACTCGTATCAAGAAGAAGCTTGCATGGAGCTACTCTCACCATAATCATCTTAAAACGTT
This sequence comes from Angophora floribunda, assembly GCA_014182895.1. Classification (NCBI taxonomy): domain Eukaryota; kingdom Viridiplantae; phylum Streptophyta; class Magnoliopsida; order Myrtales; family Myrtaceae; genus Angophora; species Angophora floribunda. The sequence continues at coordinate 35,302,462 of CM024706.1, read as the reverse complement.
TTTCACAAGATTTTGTACCAACAAACATAATAATGAAAAGCTTTCAAAGTTTCTTGTTCTAAAACGACCTATCATTGAATCATCCAAAGCATGTGAAAATCCAACTATTCTTTCATGCATTTGATACATACGAGCTAGCTACATATATGTCATAGGATCACATGAATTCTATGTGAGACTCATGAATCTAACAACTTATGTGAAATAGACTTTATATGAATCAAGTAATAATTTTTCGTAAAAATCAACTAAAGGGATAAGTGCTCAAATTATTTACTAAATGTTGCATCATTCAAAATAGTCTTCTCTGTCTCAACTAAAGTATAGGGTACATGGAAAAGAAATTGGACCACATGAAAAGTGATTAAGCCAAGTCGCTAATAAATCATGATTTAAATGCATCCGTGCTTCCTTTTCTTTAAATGCAGTGCGATTTTTCTCAGCCATCAAATTTCAACAGATTCCTAAAATTGGAAGATGGATGCTTAAGTATGGTCAATTTCGGATCTGGAATATGATGTGACGTTTTTCTGATCTCCGCGGTCATCGATTTAGCAGTTGTGCTCTGCTACTTTCGGTGCTCGGATCGAGGAAAAATCAATTCTCTCACGTCATGAAAAAGCTTCTTTCTTTCTTTCTTTTCTTTTTACTGTTGTTAGCTCCCCTCGCCAATGAAAGTCACGGCCGGATAATTCCTGAACCAGCAAAAGGTTGGAACTTTTTTTTGACTAGAGGTTGGGACTTTACCATGCAGAAAAACAGAGTTCCGTCATCCTTGACATTATGGAGCTGAACAGAGGAAAAGGGTCCCGGGTTGATAAAGTAAAATCTACAGGAACTTGAGGATCATTAGTGACCGATGAGTGATGAGACTGATTGATGAAACGCCATCTCGAACACCATCATTAAACATCTACACATATACTTGCGATACCAAGAGTCGCCACGGAGTAAGAGCTGGAATGATATTGTATGTACAAGATATGAGAATGCACAAAGCATGAAGATTTGAGGGCTAATCAGCAAGTATATTACACGTCTTAAACATATATCACATTGGAAGACATCCATGTTCAACATTTTGATTAAGTAATGAAACAACACGAGAGGTTTACTGGACTATTGCAACAACCTCCCCAACGACATATTATATTCCCCATCAATCACACAAATTGGCGATGCTTGCAACTATGGTACGAGCTTCTGCCGAGCTTCTGCCGAGCTTCTGCCGACTTTAAACTTCAGAAAGAAAATGGGGGATGCTGACAGGTCAAGCTGGTTTCTTCACCACAAGGACAGGGCACTTTGCATTATGAACACAAAAATTGCTGACGCTACCTAGAAACGCCCTGTCACGGTAGGGTAGCATTGATAAGCATACGAGAGATGGCCTCACAAACGGCCCAGAAAGAGAAACGAGTAAAAGAACTCGACTAGATCCACAATAATTCTCAAGCATATCACTTTTAAGTGCGAAACACGGGATATAGACATAGCTTTAAGGATCCTAATAGTAAGGTGATTAATATTATGCTATCTACAATTTGCCTAACTAACCAAGTCTAAACATATCAGTCAATTGTAGGTTAAAAATTATGCAAAACGAAGTGGACAGAACACAACTGCAACAGAGCATTATCAATGGTAAAAGACACGATTAGAATGGACAATACGTGTGACCTAGTTTTCCATAAACATATCATGGCGCCATCTCATCACAAAGCTATAAGAATAGGTTGGGTCCAACTAGGTTTGGACTTTCGTGGCCATACTGAAGGACCATCTAGACTTAGAAAAATGACAAACCAAACTTAATTATAAGGGTCTGAAATCAAACTTATTAATATTGAATGGGCTAGTCCAGTTCAGTTCCAAATTAAATTGGATTTCTCTCTTTTCTTTATTAATCATTTTCTTATCCAAAATATCAGCATATTAAAAGGTGGCCCAGAACAATACCTAAATATTAAACATCAAACCAGTGCTACACAGATTAAAGAATCGGTGAAAATTAGTGATGGTTGTTGGCAAAAGGCTAGAACTACGAATGTTTTGCAACCAAAAAACGTGTCATGGGATGGCCTATTCAATTTCAATTGATCTAATCACTTTAGAAGCACTTTGACAACTACCTCCATATCCAAGAAAAGTGAAAAGGGAAAAAAAGAGAGGGAAAGCTTCAGTTTGGTTCTGCCGTTCAATATTGTTAGAGAAAAGTTCAGACTGAACCGAACCACCATGACACAGGTCAGTTCAGTCTGTTAATGGAAGATAGGAAAGCACACTCCCGGCTGAACGAAACTGGAAAAGTAAGTTCGGTTAGCTTTGGCCCTCGGCAGTTCAAACTAGCTTTAGCTGGGAACTATAAGACAGAAAAAGTGACCAACCTTTTTATTGCTCCACGACTATGGCTGCCCAGCACAAGCAACTGGATGTTGAGTTGATCAACTGCCTTGCAAATTTCCTCTTTAGGATCCCCAACTGCTGTCATCGTCTCTGCATTGACCTATTATAAAATTCATTTATCACATTAGACAGATATTTGAATTGGTATAGTTCCACGAATCACATCCAGAATCAACTTTGCAGAATTAAAGCATCCAAATCGTTATTGAAGGCAAGAGCTATGGATTCCTGATTGGGTGATTTGTTTGAAACAAAATGCTGCTTTCATGGAAGTGAACTGCTCAACTTGCTCCACAAATTAAACTTCCATGTTCTTCCAAAATGGACAGCTCAATCATCTGATGAGAATCTTATAACCAATCTTGACAGAACAAATCACAATCACATATGCATATTTACCACCATGAAATTAGTAATGCATTGGCATCGTTCACTTTGAAGGAACGTTTGCTTTTTCTCTGCTTAGACAAAATGGATATGCATGTTTTACTTAGGCAATGGATGATATCAACAAACCTTTTAGGTGTTGACTTTTGCACTCCCCCTCAACACCTATTATCTTCCCATTTATCATATCCTTCAACTCTCAAAATTCACAAACTTGAAACTTCAATTCAATAACCTACTAGCAATTTGCTCGTCTGTTGTATATCATCTCTATATCAGCGGAGGATTCTCTAGTGGATCAAGTGATAGTGCAATTCAAGTTCAACATGCTTTGCTATACTAGTGAAGGACTAAGCTGTCAGCTGAGCAGATCATCAGTTGGTTTCATCACTGTGCAACAGCAATGAACTTGGTCAACCTAGTGGTGCAAATCCTTCAACAACTGCATTAATCAACAATGATCCATCTCAACAAATGATGATGGATAAGACTAAAAAGAGGAAGCTATCAATCTATTCCTCTTCAACCATTCCACAATTGAGACAGACAAGCTATTTATGTAGCCAGACATTGATCAGTGAAGTTGATGTACTCAGGCTGTTAATAGGAAAGTTGAAAGATGGAAAAGGCTTCATTATTGAATATTTGGGATTTGTAAGATGACCACATATTGTCAGATTCATGCTTGGTTATCTCTTTTATCTTTTTATGTTGCAGCCCTTCATCCTTGGCTTGCTATTTAGCCAATACATAAAGTGCTTTGGTAGCTTTAACTTTCATCTTGGGCCTCTCAACATCATAGGATTTTATTGTGAAAAGCTGCTATTCTTGTAAGACTACGAGTACTTCACAAGCTGGACGTACCACTCTAGGGTCATACTCACAACTTAATGCTTGTTCTGGCTCTGTCTCTTGGAGATAACTCATTTGTCACCCACTTTGCTATTTGTATAACAGTTCACTTGCTTCCATTTCCTTTATTCTTCCCTGTCTCGCTGCACTTTTTTATATATAGATAAAAATAGATCAAGTTCACCGAGCAACCTTCAATTGGAGGAGAGCACATGCATATGAGGAACACTTCAAGGGAACAGAGATGCCTTCCAGCCAAACAAGCTAGAGACAGGAAATAAAGTTTTCTCTAGGCTTTGGTTAATGCCTTTAGTTAGGATAGATAGGTATTTGACTGGTGCAATTTTCAAAGAGCTTTTACCAAACAAATTGATGCTAAGATTATACAATTGCTAATGATAATCAACCGGTGACTTGTTCAGCCAAGACCCAGTATTTCCTAATTCATATAGACATCGAAATGATATGCCATCACAAAGATGAATAAATTGCCAATATGTATTCACTTGTGAATTTTGCTTTGAGCAATGAATCTTGAAAAGAAATGTGGATGAATGATCACTAGAAGAAGAGACTAAGCAAGCGACTGGGAGCATGAAAGTCAACACCCACATAAGATGTGTTAACTTTTGACCTGGGTTTACTTTAGGAAATGCCAAAGTGGGAAGTTGATAAATTAGGAGGTGGTGCAAGCATAGGAAGGCCCAGCGCGTTGTGTATGAGTTTTCAAAGTTAAACGAATTGTCCTGTGTACCCGACTAAGTGTTTCAAGTGAAGTCTTCTGTTACCGGGACCACAGTTCTTATGACTCCTGATTATTTTATTTCTTATGATTTCTTATTCCATATCGCACTCACGCTAATGTGTCAAACGAAAACAAGAATGTGGATTCGTAGTATGAATTTTTACAAACTATTTCGAATCAAACTGTGGTCCTCTCGCTTACCCCATGCTGAGAGCAGATTTCCTTGGCCTTTTCTAATAGGGCTGAAGTGAGCTTCTTGCGATTTTCTTCGAGGCTTCTAATCAAATCAACAGCTGCACAGCAGAAAGAATTATTAAAACCATAAGCATTTCCTCAGCTAAAGACGAATTGAGTTGGAAGAAGTCAAGGAGCACAGAGTATCCAGATATCTATACAAGATTTAAAAAGTGAAATTTGACCAAGCGAGCCACAAAATTCTAGCATAAATTAGGGAAAACATAACAAAGGAGCCAAGCGACCGAGGCAAATTGATGCAAGGAATTCCTAATCGACCGCGCTGATCAAAAGATGATCTCAACATAACAAGAATCCGCTACGATTGCCAGAGATTCAACAGCTTTCGAAAACCCAGCTGGTAGTTTTGATGGATCCACTCGAACTAAGTGATCGCGGTACAAATTCGAGAGAGAGAGAGAGAGAGAGAGAGAGAGCTTTACGGGCAGCTCCATAAGAAGCAGCATAAACGGAGCCGTAGTCAGCTGAAGGCTGGACGGAGAAGACGATGAGCTCGGAGCCGGAGATGGTGTGGCCCAAGTTGTCGAGAGCCCATTGCAGAGCATGGTGGCTGCACTCGCTCTCGTCGATCGCCACCATTATCTTCTTCTTCGCGCTCCCCTCTTCCATTTTCGCTCCCACCCTCTCGAATGATCAGCACTCTCCCCTTGTCAAGATCCTTTTTGGTCCCCTCCACGTTCGAACAACGCTATTTATGGTAGAATCCGACACTCATAAAACAAGACTGGTTCGGCTCGTCGTCCTTATCCTTGCAGGGTCGTCATCACCTACTCTTCCTAGGTGAATTCCAGAGTCCAATCCCAGGTGATCAGGTGGCTCCTGAACCACCGTGGATCGTGTAGACCAGAATGGAGACGACCAATCAGAACCCGAGGGGTGGAAAAGATTAACGTTGGCTCACGACAACGTGTTGATGTCTCAGATTCGAAGCCGTTCTTTCTCCCTCAGCTACCATTCAAAGCCGTGCGCGTAATTTTTGGCGGGTCATTTAAAAGTAAGCTGTGGGTGGGGCGGATTAGTTTGATGAGCGAAGAGACGAACCCTCCAGACTCTGAGAGTATACCGCGTGCGCACACGGCAATCTGTGGTTAGTTACTTCTGGACATCATCCTCCGGATTCGTTTCCCCAATCTAAGGGGAAATTTTCCAAAACGTGCTAAATCGGTGATCAATTCAAATTCAAATCCAAATCTTTTTTAACTCAGTTAATTTAATTTTATACATTTTAACGATTTTTCGATTTAGTTATAAGCATTTTAATTATGTCAATTTAATTTAACATCTTTTGATGATTTGTCAATTTAGTCCTGATTTTTTTAAGGATTTGCTAATTTAGTCATTAGCGTTGGCCATGCTGACGTGGATAATTTTTATAATTTTTTCTTTTCTTTTCTTTTTTCCATTTTCCCCTTCATTGGGCCTCAAGTGAGGATCGCCCAAGACCGATGAGGGCTACCCCTTGCCCAATCCGATGAGGGCGACCCTTGCCAACCCAAGTGCGGGCATCCCTCACTTAGATCGGCAGAGAGAAAAAAGGAAAAAGGAAAAATGAAAAAGAAAGGAAAAAAATTCATAAAATTAAAAAAATGGAAAAATATCCACATCAACACCTATTGCCAGATCACATAAAATGGTCAACACTCTGATCGACACGTCAACGATTTCCAAATCGAAATTGATCGAAAAAAATAAAATTGGCAAATTGTTTAAAAATTTTAGAACTAAATTGATAAAAAATTAAAAAAATTTAAGACTAAATTAAAATAAATAAAATATTTATGACTAAATTAGCAGTCATATGATAGGTTTGGAACCGGTTGTAATCAATTTGGGAATAGATTCCGAGTGAATACTCACCTAGGAACTAGATCAAACTAACCTATTTTGGAACAGGTTTTCAGAAATGGTTTTATAAAGTAGAAAGCCAAAACCCTAATTTATTTGTCCTTTGTCTTTCCTCAAAACTCCTTGCCAATCTTTTCTCTTTTTTAAAATTTTTATGGATGAATTGGGAATGGAGTTTTATAATTTATGTTTTATATTATGTGTTTAAATTTTTTATCGTATATAATTGTAAGTGACTATATATTCATCCTATGGAATATTTTTTTTTGGCAGATTATGATTTTTGTTGTTTATCTTTTACTTTGAATCATTTTGTTACTTGTACCCATAAAAGGAAAAATAAAATAAAATAAGTTCTAAAGTAGATCCTGGAATCAAACTAAAAAAACAAGATAGATTTCAAAACCGATTCCAAGCAAATAAGGTAAGTTCTAGGATCTAAAAATTAGGAACCAATTATAATGGGCTAAGTTCTAGGTTTCGATTCTAAAACTTACTCATCCCTGTAACGATCACCATTAATTTATGTTTTATTGTTTCTTGAACTCAAGGTTGTAAACCCACCCAACTTTCTCGGATGGTGACAGTGAAACCAACATTAAGATTTTTAGGCAAAAGATATGTCGTCACAAGAGCTTTTTATAGTTACTTAACGATCTTGGATGCCAGGTGTCGTATTCTTTGAAAGGACATTGGAGGTTTCACGCTTCTTTGCATAAGACGATTGAATTTGACGAAGAAAGACGCTATCTTATGAAGTTTCTCTATAATCACACGCTTCTTGCATCGTGGTTTATTTCGTCTAGCCCATGATCAGGTGAAGTCACGCATATCCATGTGCGCAATACCGCTGAATGCAGTTTGTTCCTCCTGGGACGATACCTGACGAATGATAAAATTGTCCAAAAAGTTCTATATTTATTATATGACGATTAATTTAGTCCTAAATATTTTAATTGTGTTAATTAATCAAACTTGTTATCAACATGTCAATTTAATCTTAAATATTTTGATAATTTGTTAATTTAGTTCTAAACATTTTAACTATATATCAATTTAGTCATTCCGTCAATTTTATCTGGAAATCTGATGTAAATCGCCGATAGTAATACTAGCCATGCTTTCAACACAATACATGAAACAATTAGTGTTGATGTGGGCAATTTTTTAATTTTTTTTTTCCTTTTCTCTTTCTTTTTCTCTTCCCTTTTTTCTATTGTCCCTTTGTCAGCCTCAAGTGAGGATCACCCTTGCTAGCCCCTAGTGTGGGTTGCCCTCGCCAGATCTGGCAAAGTCTTGCCTAAGAAAGGGTTGCCTTCATCGGCCCTTGGTGAGGTTGACCCTATAGACTGGGCGAGGGTGATCTTCACCTAAAGTTATTGAACTCTATTGACCATCCTGGGCCTCATCGATGGCCGGCAGAGGTGAAAAAGAAAAAAGAATAGAAAGGAAAAGAAGATAATTGCAAAAAATTTCCACTTAGCGACGATGGTGTCACGTAAGATGGTTGGCATTGACTAAATAGCCACATTAGAATTTTTTTATCAAAATTGGCCTAAATGGCTTAATTGGTAAGTTGTTAAAAAGTTAAGAACTAAATTGAAAAATTGAAAAATCATTAAAAATCGTAGGACTAAATTAGTAAGTTATCAAAAGATTTAGGAGGAAGAACACTAAGAGTAACACAACCTTCGTGCGCGTTTATTTTGGTATCAAATTTTTTTTTCGTTCACTTAAATGCCATAAGTTTGAAAAAACGTTAACTTGAGTGTCACTTCCAATTTGCCCGCGCCAGAAAAGCTAACATGGCCATCGATAAACAATATTTTAATTAGTTTTTTTATTTTTCTAGGGCTGACAAGTGCCACCGCTGACCCTCGCCAACCGCTGAACCCTCGCCGTTGACCACAAAGGCCCTAAGTGAGGCCAGCGAGGCCGTCATAGCCTTGCCCAAAGCCTTTGTGGCTAGATCTAAGTGAGGGCACAAGTGAGGCTATCGGGTCCTCACCAACCATTGGCGAGGCCGCGACGGCCCTCGCCAACTTTGGGCGGTGGGTCACAAGGGCTGCCCAGAGTTGGCGAGGGCCATTGCGGCCTTGCCAACGGTCGGCGAGGACCTAATGGCCTCACCCGCGGCGGCTAGTGGTGAGGACCAAGCAACCCTTGCCCAGATCTAGCCCACAAAGACCCTGGGCAAGGCCACAATAGCCCTCGGCAGCCGCGGGAAGGCCACGATGGCCTCACCCAAGGCCTTCACCATCGACGGCAAGGGTTCCACGGCCAGTGAGGGTCAACAATGGCCCTTGCCAACCTTAAAAAAAAGCAAAAAAAAAATTCAAAAAAAAATAATTAAAATATTATTCATCAAGAACCACGTCGTTTTTCCAACGGATAAATTGGAAGTGGCATTCAAATGAATGTTTTTTTAAACTTGTGACACTTAAGTGAACGAAAAAGAAATTGGCACTAAAATGAACGCCGTACGAAAGTTGTGGTATTCCTAGTATTCTTCTACCAAAGATTTAGGACTAAGTTGACACAATTAAAATATTTAAAATTAAATTAATCACCATACAATACTCTTTGAATAATTTTCCCCAAGAAATACATTTTGTTTTCCGTATTTGATTCATGTAGAGGCATTTGAAGATAGCCATCACGTTACTAGCCACACAAGACAAAAATGTACAAGAAATGATAAAATATCCAGGATAGCTTTCAGCGCCAACTTTTCAATAGGCTTCAATACCCAACTGCAGAAAATTTGCAAGTTCTCAAATGGTTTAATCAGGTTGTAGCAATCTACTGGAGCTTGCCCCAATAACCACCATTCCCACATGAAACATAGGAGGTGGGGCTTAAGAGGGTTAGAATAGAAATATTTAGTTTCATGTATGGATTTTAACTTACATGCTCTACAAAAGGGTAAAGTAAAAGATGTAAAGTAAAAGTCTGAGAATGAATTGAGAGCTAAAGTAAAACAAACAATAAAATAATCAGGTTGTAGTGAGTTTATGGACCCTTCCTGTGATTTGAAAGGAAGTGGAAAATAAATGGAGCGGCGATTGTGGTCACTGCACATTTGTCGACACGATTTCTGACTATGCTAATGCTTGCATGAAGATGCTCATGAACTCGCACAATATTCTCTCCACATCATTGCAGACCTACAGAAATCGAACTTCCCATTCTGGTTTCTAGGTGAACACTAACTACCCCGACATTCTGGCAGATCCATTCGTAGAAAAAAAAAGCTGAGAAGATACAATATTTGCCAAGCAGCTTCTCCCACACCAAGAGTAACTAAAGAGAACAACTCATCAATCAAAATGACAGAAATTTGCAATTTGCTGTGATTCCACTCATTGGAAAGTGAGATCAACTCAACGAATGCTATGCTTTTGAATCTATAACAGTCGATGCATCCATTACAGAAGGCAAACAAGTTGACTTCCCAACCAATAGAAACTGAAGCTCACACATCCAAACTCCAAATTCGCTAGTATGACATCCAGTCAAGTCTTTCCCCTGGTAAAGAAGCCTGATCTGGACTTACCTCAAATCGGGTAGGATATTGTCACAAATATGAATCATTCCCATTTTTCTGGGGTTATCAATATGCTTTGAAAGAACATGTCAAACCGTGCATAACGCTTACAGAGCAACTGTAACATTCAATATGCAGGAACACCTAACCTGATATTACCTGTGGTTAAAAAAGTGGAACTGCTCTCTACATCTCTAGGCACATGTACCCACAAGCATGCATGAGTACACAAAAAACCACTATCTCCATTAGTCAAATACCTATGAAACAGATCCACTTACACACTTTGACCAACAGAGTCTTTGAATTTAGACAAAAGAAAGGTTTCTTATTCTGTAGTCTCCCGTTTGGTCAATCTTGAATTGAGCAAGCACACAAATTTCTCCTCAAGTTGCTTAACTGCCTCAGTGCACGAGATTCTCCTCAGTGCACATAAGATGAGTGTTCAGCATAGAAACTGTTGTCATCATGTTAGAGCTTGTGTTTGGACGTGACAAGACACCATTGAAGAGAAGTAGGGATTCATGTGCCAGGACAGTTTCCGTGTATATTAATCAGTAATATCTACAAGTGGTGCATAGCAAATTTTTAGATGTTCCCTCTTGTCATTTGATGAACAGATACCGTTTACAGTTACAGAGATGTATTTCATAGTTAATTGGTTGATTCCCACAGATGCCCAACTACAGGAGTTCATATTGAACGACTAGATCATACACTCCAAACATAATTGAACTCTATGAGCTGCTTGTGTGGAAGGAAAGAGCTCAATTGACATGTGCAAAAATTCTTCCTCGCAGATGTCTATCCTAGAAGTAATTTTAGTAGCTTTTCTCTTTCCCTTCTGTGTCTGTCTTCATGTTTTAAGCTCAAATAAGGAATCTCAGCAAAAGGGAGGGTTCTTTAACCAAGTATTCTATTGCCAACTTCTTCTGCACATCAGTTGGCCTCTTCATGACGAATGAATTGGACAAACTTAGATCTGATTTCTTGTGGAATACGGATAGGATGATAGTTCTTGTCAAGCCAAACAGCCGTAGCCTTTGCTTCCAAAATAGGCTGTAGAACACGTAACAAAAATATCTCAGTGCCAAGACAAGATCTAGTATGATATAGAGAGATGTAGTTGATAAACAGACCTCATTGTTTGGCAGCCTGAAAATGAAGTGATCGAAGTATAAGCGAGCGGCCGATGAGTTAGAGACCCTCACCTTTACAATGAAACTGTCCCCACTCTGGTTCCACAAGAAAGGACAACAAAACAACTAGTTAATGGATATTGAATGACATGACGATCTCAAGCAAGCACTTCTGCATATAGTCATATAGTCGTTTATAGTGTCAAAGACAATGCTTTTTCAGAGTAAAATGTTCTGTTTTGTCTCTTTGCATAGGAGGGACCTGGAGTTTTTGAGTTCCTTACTGCCATCAGACAGCATATGTAGGTTCATCTGTCTCCCTAACAACATCAAGAATCACCGACTCTTTTTCTATTACCTCAGTGTACACATATAGGTTCTTCTATGCAATTGTGCCCTCTCTGGGACCATATCCCCTCATCTGCTCCTTAGAAATCCCCTTGAATTTCCCTCTCTTCTCATTAGCCTTGACCAAAAAGTGATACTAGCTATTGTCACATTGAAAGAGAATACTTCCACTTTTGAATGAATACACTAGAAATGCTATTCAAGAATGGAGACACCCAATATGTGCTCTTTAATATTTTAAAACTTTTGCTCAGCAAAAAAATAAAAAGAGTGAAATGAAATGAAAGGCAAGGGTAGAAAGAAGACAAAGACAAACTTTGAAGGACCTTAAATATCTCGATCTTTCTATTGTCTTGCCATTGTTGCCACTAAATTTAACTCTATATAGGGGCTAAATGTATATCTAGGATAGCTTAGGACCAACATAAGAAATTATCGAACATTTTGTAGGGTGAATAACGGCACTGATTTGGATCAAAAGTGTGTAAAGTCTGCATAAATCAATTTAAAGTTGAGGAGGACCCCAAAGAAAGCAAGGCAAGATATACCGTGATTCAAGACTAAAATTTATTAAATTAATCTTGAAGTATCTTTGCAAGAAATTACAAATGAAAAACATACTCTTAGAGGAGCGAGAAATTTGAGTGACAACTCTGATAATGCCAGTGCATTACCAGTTCTGGCCACAGCATCAGCACTTACACCAATCATTTCCAGAAGCTCGTGTCGACCTAATTTGAGACCAAAATAGTTAGTTCTGTTGTTGAATCATCCGCAAACTTGTTAATCTAGTCGAATAAAAGAAACTATTCAAGCTGCACAAAATGCCAAATCATCAGAAGGAGAACCTTCACCTCTCAGTTTCCAACCACAAAACAGGGTGCCAAAACAATGCCTTTTGAGATGAGTCATTATTGTCTAACGATTAGCATATTCCCATCCAAGGAAAGAAGCTCAATTAGAAAGAGAAGTAGGCAGCAATTTGTGGAAGTATGAGATATTGGCTATTACTAACCCTAGCAGATTACTATAAATTGGACTAAAGTTCTCCTTTCTATCACTAGAAAGTCAAGATCACTTCCAAAACTCTCTGGGTAAATTGCATACAAATGTTTCCTGGTTTTGACATATGAATTCCCAGAAAAAGGAGGGAACCGCCAGATCACAAAAGGTATAGCAGCACAGCCGACAAACTAACGTTATGGAGATTTGAGAAGATTGTTATCTAACGAGACTAATATCTTCCTAGCCATTTTGTCCCCTTTTCGTGAAAAACTCTAGCCTTTGTCCCTAGACTCTCTTGCAAACCACAAAGTAGGTCACAACCACAAATTTTAACATTATTCCCCTAAGTTATTCTTATCAACACTACTTGAAGAGAACCAACTCTTTAGTCACATTATTCTTACTAGCCTTTGCCAGATGCTACTCAAATGAGGTGACATGACTAGGAGACTGAATTTATCCCCTCCTACTAAAACATTCCTCGAAAAGAATCTCAACCGCACAAGGGGGCAGGACTGGACGCTGGAAATTCGTTTGCTTTGTAACAGTGTCATCTAAAAGGCAAATGATTTAAAGAAAAATTCGTGCATAACTCAGAAACTACGAGGCTCACCATGTTGACAGTAGCTCGCGTAGACTGCATTGTTCACCACACCATACAGATCCAATTCATAGTCACGGACCTTGAGCTCTACATCAACGAACCCACTCATCCTGCGAAAAACGAAAAATAAAAAAATTGCGAACCTCATCAATCGTCATCGCAAACCCAATTAACGCAAGCATAAGATTCATCATCGCAATGCCCAGATAAATGCGTTTGACAAGAGTGGCGAGTACCCCGTGCCACCTTTGAGATCAAGAAATGCCGACGGCGCGCATCGGCCCCTCGCGGTGGACAGCGGCCGGAGGCGCGCCGGCGTGGGCCGGGAGACCGGGAAGGCCGGCGGGGGACGACGAAGAGGGAGCGAAGCGGCGCCGGCCCCGGCGCGGGACAGATGGGTGGTCGCGTGCGCGGGCGAGGCCGAGGCGAGAGCTTGCAACATCTTCGACGGCGCCGGTCCGGACGAGGAATGGACTGTCCGAACGAATCGCCTCTTTTTCACATTTTCAATTTTCAAGTCAAAGGGCTATGTCGGCACGATCCATGCGAACAAAAATTTTAGGTGGATTTTCGCTCCGGGGCATCACCAAATCTCAACGGTTCAATTTAACAAAAGGCGTACCAACCGGACGCGTACAGCTCTAATGGGCCATTTGGATTTGGACTTAGGCCAACCCCAACCAGATATAGGCCCATTATCAAATGGGCCACAAGTCAGGCCCAATTCCAACAGGGCCGCTTCTGATTAAGGACGACGGCTGGTCCGATTAACTACTCGAGAAGTGCCGCTTTGATTTGAATGTGTTCGATATTCTCATCCTCCCTCCGTGAACCCTCTCTTTCCGGCTTTAATCGCGACAGCTAGAGTTCCGACGTCTTGCTGAACCACGAAAATTTGTATTTTCAAATGTCAAATATGTATTTGTCAATCCGTTGTACTTATAGGTTAATGGCTCAAAATGACTTTTCAGTCCATATCCTTTTAGTTTGTTGTAATTTTCTTTGTCCTTTATATTGTTATGATTATGGGTTAATGGCTCAACAAATGCGAGCACAACCAACATGATTTTAGTATTGTTGTAATTATGGATCAATGGCTCAACAAATTTGAGCATAACGAACATGACTAGTTACTAAATGGTATTTAGTTTATGTCGATTCAATTTTCTATAGCAGTTTTCTTTTTCTTTAACAAAACGCATCTTTTTAGTTCATTGGTAGTTGTTCTCTAGGTGTGCCAGTTTAAAAAAAAGATTGATTAAGCCATGTTTGCATTGTTATATCTTAAAAGGCATAATTCATAAATCTTTAAAGCATCGTCTACATAAATTAATCACCTTAATGAGATTTAGTAATTCATACACCCTCCTCTCTAATTTTGTCACAATTTTATAACAATTTTGTAAGTCCATATTTGATTTGTAATTCAGTCCCCTTTTTCAATTTGTTATCGCTTTCTCATAGTTAAGTTTTCAATTTAATTTTACTGGTTAAGACAAACATGGTATTATTTTGGAAACAACATGACCTATTTTGGTTGTTTCCGTACAACAATGTTATAGAGGAAGCAAAACCTAAATGTGCACTATCTATCGGTAATGTCATATTTACTGGAAAAGGGATGTGTGTTTGTCACCAATGAAAATACAAAATCAAGTGATTGGTCTACGACACAACTCCAACAGAAAATACCGCACCATACCAAGGTGATAGCAATTAAGTACTAACCCATCTGGAAAACCTAAGCAGATAGGAAAGAGTAGTCCTATGATTCCACCAGGCTAAAAAGCCCCCAAAACGTGTCTATACCAATTTCGGTTATACGGAGGATGGAAATCCTAGAATGTTTGGTTCCAAACACTACCATCTTTCAAGAGGTTAGCCCAATAAAATTACCCATATTTCCCCACTCGTGCTTCCTTCAAGCAAAGCTCGTAGCTCGCAAAGCCCTCCTTTGCTTGACAGATTCATCCTTGTAAAACAAGTGTGTGCTTAGCCTCACTAGTATTTTATTGATCCTCTTATTTTCTCTCTTTAGCTTTGTAGTATTCAAGCTTTGCTCTGTTTCAATTTGCTTTGCTACGAAGTTCATAGTTTTCACATATATTTTTGGGCAATCGATGCAATTTTTTTTTTTAATAAAAAGAAAAACGGCCCATGTGTTCCGTCTAAGTCAATATTCACGCGTTCACTGTTACTCTTTTTTGGTAAAAGAAAATAAGAGAATTCACGATACCTGGCACGTGGTGATGGATTCTTCAAATAGCTGGAATGGAATATGGTAATTGACTCTTTATCAGGAATACTGTGCTTGATAGAGAAACTCGATAGTTTCTAGGGCTCAATAAGTTGCTTCTTCTAATGCGGTCAATTATCCTACCATGCCTCCACCTATCACACCAAACCATTTGTCGTCCCTTTTGTGTCTACAATGCCCAATCTAAATATGGTATTAGAACTTGACAAAAAAAAATTGGCATTAAGAAAAATCAACAAAAAAAAGTATCAATTCAATCCTAAACTCTTTAATTTAGCCAATTTAATCAAACATTTTTTACAATTTGTCGATTAATTAGCTAGAAATTATTGATGTGGATGCCGACCGTCTTTCATAGTACAACCAACACCGATGTGCAATAATTTTATAACTTCTTTTGGTAATTATCCTGAAAATAGATCTTAAATTAGCCTTAAGATGATTTTCTATTCAATGGATCATCTAAAAGGTTAATCAAACTCACTCAATAGCACTAAATCCAAGTGCACTAGTACTTTCTCTTATTTCATAAGGACACAGACCACAGGATAATTATCCAAAAAATCCTAAATTTATTGAATAATAATTAATTCGGTCTCAAACAATTTAATCGTGTCAATTTAATCATAAATATTTTAACGATTTGTCAATGTATACCTTTAGGCCAAAATTGACTGTCCTGCAATATGTAATGCAACCAATACTAATATAGACAATTTTTATAATTCTTTTCTTTTTCCTTCTTTTCAATTTTCCCTTGGCTAGTAGCTAGCCATAGGTAGGGGCTGCCCTCACTTGGGTGATACCCACTTGCTGCTAGTGATCATCCTTGCCTATGCCAAACTTTGCGAGCCACACTGGAAAATGAAAAAAAAAGGAAAAAAAACAAAACATACAAAATTACAAAAAAATTCTATGCCGGCGCTTATCGCGCCACATAAAATGGTTGGCATCCATTTTAGCAATTTTTCGGTCAAAATTGGTTCAGAATGATCACATATCGGTAAATTGTCGAAATATTTGAAATTGAATTAATAAATTATCAAAAAAAAATTGATTAAATTTGCACAAATGAAAGGCCTAGAACTAAATTGCCTGCCATGCACTTAATTTAAGATTTTTCGAACAATTTTTCTTGTCAAACACATAAAATTACATCATGGACCAACAAACACATGAATTCACATCTAGAATTAAAAAATTCCAATCCAAGCAGCAATTACTGAGACGAACAAAACAAAATAGCAGTCAACCTCGGCGTCCATGTCATTGAAAATTCAGAGTCATAACTTTTTAGTCACAAGCCGATGGAATAGATAGCCATAAACAAAAAGGTTCGTGCATCATTGGGTCACCCATCAAACTTGGGGAAATGACCATTCGAGGGTTGTGATCAAATAGAGAAAAAAAGTTACACTCCGTAGAATTTCAGACGAAAAGTCCGTAAGCCTAAATATCAAGTACAATCAATCGGAACCGATAAAGGATATATATATAAATCTCCTAAAATATATCTCCAACATTATTGACGGATCGAGGTAGACGCACCCAAATCGAAAAGGCTCCCAAGTGACTAGTAGCTTTCAGTCATGCCATTCATAGAGCAATGCTCGTCGTCTCTCCCCCCGTCCGTCCGTCCCCTACCCCACGTGCACGCACGCATTACATATGTCACACATTATCTGCGCGCACGCGCAACGCCGATCGCGAATTATTGTACGAGAAACGGGGGCCTCTCAGCTTTGCTTTTCGCATGAAACATGGACAACCATCTCCTCCAACTGAACATATTTGGATAAAGGACAAACCCTCATCTCTCTCTCTCTCTCTCTCTCTCTCTCTCTCTCTAAACTTTTGGGGAGTACGAAACGTGGGCACCCCACCCGCAATCAGCCGCGAGCACAATTATTGACCGTCGCGCAATGCACCTGCCCTTCGATTTTGCGTCCGCATGTTCGGTGAATCGAGCCCCCACCATTCGCCTCGGAGATGGCATAATTCCACGCACCGCACCAGATCACGCGCAACACGACACTTACAATAGGGTCTTGGATGAGTTCTGAATCTTGTTCGTGTCGAAACCGTGTCGGCAGCTCGTGTTTGGTCCTTCTCCGATTTCATTGGCGAAACTTAGTCGATCGTAAAGTCGTGCAATTGTACAATTCGTCTTGACATGAATGGCGTCGGACTATGGTTAACCTGCGTTGGTTTTATGTTCCTTTTTCTTTTTCTTTTTTTCTGTCAAAGTAACTTTTTATTGATTTTCATGGAAACATAAGAGAGAAACATCGTTTAGTGTGCCAAGCCGGAGTCCTGGGTACCAAAAAAAAAAAAACATCACAATATAACTGCAAATCAAAATATTTCTCGGACAACTTCGAAACAAAACAAGATCCATATAACAAAAGGAAGTATCAGAACAAGGTTATGAGTCATCTGCTCAAAAAGTAGATATGGGATTTCTTCAAATCAAAATCGGCGGCTAATCACCGAATTTGTTTTCAATAATGAGCATATACCGAAATTTATTTGCCTTTCGGCACCACATGTCTAGGTTTGGCATCCCCACACCATTGAGATGCTGAGAAATAAGGTGGAACAAGCACAAATCTAACACTTTTGACATCTAAACATTTCTGAAACTCCTCCAATCTCCTTTGAAACTAGACTTATATACCAACAAAACTCGAGGAAAGCAAAACCCAAAATCACATACAAAATCTAGATTAGATCGGGATTAAAATCTCCTTGAAACAAGAGAGAGAGAGGGGAGAGGTTTCTAGATCTATACTGGATTAGAAGAGAAAAGCCTCACATAGCGAGATGAAAGCAAGAAAAAGAGAACAGAGAACCAAATCAGCCAAAGGAAAAGTAAAAAAAGGAAAGGGGAGAGTAATCTAGCTCAAATCCTCTCCTCCATAGAAATTGAAGAAGAAAGCTGTGTGAAAATTAGAGGGAAAGAGAGATGTTGATGATGTCTAGGGCATCCTGTTTGGTTTTAAGAAAGTTGATTTTCATATATATCTATTTAGGATATGTTTGTTTCGCGAAAAATGAATAATTTAGAAAATATCCTCCTAAAAATAATCTCTTATATTACTTAAAAAAATGAATGAATAAGAAATATTTTCATTATTTACGAAGATCTTTAAATATGAATTGTCGTTGAAATGAAAATATTTTTCATTCATTAATTATATCAAGCAATATAAATAATCATTTTTAAAAAATATTTTTCATATCATTCATTTCTCAAAAGAAAATAAACGGAACATTAAAGACACTTCCGGATGTTTTGTGGCTTTTGTCATCACAAGAAGGTCAAGTATTACCTACCCAATCAGCATATCCCGTTAATCAAGACGATGCTAGAAGATTAGAAGTCCAAGTAACTTCCAAGAAAATTGTCATCGAGTGTTTGATCATCCATGAGCTAGGCAAACCTCACCAAGATACTGGGAATTCTCTCTCCACACGAGGTGCGTTGAAACAAAGCAACACAACATGAGCCTTTCGAAGTAAGTTCATTCCATGGTAGAAATTTGACCATGGATTCTCGACCCCAGACCCCTTTCACCATGGGGCCAGTCACGTTGACGGGGACGGCCTCTGCTCGAGCTGACATTAACATCTTGGCAAAGCGGACAAAAGAAAAGTCAAAACAATCAAAGCTCGACCCTCTGTTTCATTCATCTAACTTAACTTAAATCGGATGCTCAGACGGCCTCTCGTCTTCTAAATACTGTGGCTGCACAAGGGGGAAGTTCGTGACTTTGTCTTGGTAGGTCAAGAGGACCCCCCCTCTCTCTTTCACCACAAGTCGCTCTCGCACAGTCAAATTTAGCTGCTTCGGATCAGAGTAATGGCAATCCGAAATTCCATGTTTCTGACCAGTTTCTTCCCATTCGCTCTCCCCATCCCCAGATCTGTAGCGATCGGGTTAAATGCTGAAAATTCCTGTCTGGAGAAAAACCAACTCCTGCTTTGACGTGACCTCTACATATATGAGAGAGATTTTCGGCTCTTCTTTCTCTGCTTTTTCCTGATATTCCAAGATGGTAGCTTAATGCCGCCCCTGTTGAGCATACCCTATAGTTCCACGTTTACTGGTATGGATTATTATTTTCGTGAGTGATTTATAATCTTTGCCCAGTCAACCACGTTTCTCACCTAGAATCTGGAAGCATTAGGAGGAAAAATGGAATAAATCATACCTCGGAAGAAACACACCAGAGCCCGTCCGTCCGTCATCCCTCAATGGTCCTTTTCACCGAGAAGGCCCACCAAAGGTCTCGGTCTCGTTCCCTGTTCTCCCCCTTTCTCTCTCTCTGTGTGAGTCTGTGTGGCCCTTCATTTTGGGTTCATGATGACGCTTCACTTCATCGAAAGCACATGCATCAGAATCGAACCGAAGAGCTCGCCATTGATTGCACAAAATTTGATTTAACCGCTGCTGGCATGTGATGTGAGCTCCACGCGGAAGAGTTTGATCAACCACTTTTCCAAGGAGGGAGAAAAGTTTCACTCATGCTATTGGATCCACCGTGTGGACAGGACAAGTTGTCATATGAGTATAATACATGTACTAAACTAAATCGTCATTGATGATGAGATGATCCCACGTGAATTTTATAGGAGTCTCGTCATATCTGATAATTCATATTAAATTTTATGAAAATACCGAAAAGAGTAAACGATTCCATAAAATCATATGTATGATTTCATCAGTGCACTATATGTCAGAAGGACAATTCCCTAGCCCATCGGTGTGAACCTCATAAAATTGGCACCCATAACAATAGTACTGTGTAACTAAAGTTCTACTTTGGAACCAAAAATCTCTACTGCTAAAATTTTCTTGGATCCATAAAATATTCCACAATCCTCATCACATGCTTTTTTGAAGGAAAAAGTCACCAAATTTACAGGAAAAGATTCATCCTTGCCCTCAGTGAACACAAGAATAGAGGGTCCGTGCATTGTTTTCCAAATCTGCCGCCTATTCGGGGTAAGAACTTATCGGCCAGATGCATGTTCTGACCCCAAAGAAAAATTATGTTCCATATGACTTTGTATATAAAGGCAACGGAGGTGTGGAAAAAGCTCAAAAAAACAAAGGTTTACTTTACTGTTCTAGTCTTCTACTTCTAGTTTGGAATCATTAAATTCTTGGTCTCACTTTCGCTTGGTCCATCACTCCAAGAGTTCTCCACAGAAACTTCACAACCGTCCTCTGCTCCCACACCAACCTTTGTATGCTTGGTTTTACTAGGACTAGGAGGATGAGCACGTCCGGAGAAGAAGAGGGCGACCTGCGAAGGGGGCCATGGACTCGCGAAGAAGACAATTTGCTCATTCACTCGATCACGTGCCACGGCGAGGGGCGCTGGAACATGTTGGCGAAAAGTGCAGGTAAAAAGAGGCGAACCAGAGTATGATAATTTGACAGTCATTTGTGTTGGCATCTAGAATGTCTAGATGTTGCAGAAAAAGAAAGGTATGGTGTAAAAGAGGATGAATATGCTGTTCATGGTTTTTAGGATTGAAGAGAACTGGCAAAAGCTGCAGATTGAGGTGGCTGAATTACCTAAGACCCGACATCAAGCGCGGCAATCTCACCCCGCAGGAACAGCTTCTGATCCTCGAACTTCACCACAAATGGGGCAACAGGTCAACATTCAATTGACATATTCCTTAAATCATTTCGTGACATAGGTTGTAAAAGAAAGTTTGTTCTTTCCTATGATCCTTACTAATAATATGTCACATGTTTATTTCTGTATTTATCTGTTTAAACTCGATGACGACATGTTCGATATTCAGGTGATTTCATTGTTCATCACATGTCATAATAATTTGATTATTGGGCGGATTTGCAGGTGGTCGAAAATCGCGCAGTATTTACCAGGAAGGACAGATAACGAGATCAAGAACTACTGGAGGACCCGGGTGCAGAAGCAAGCGCGCCAGCTCAACATCGAATCCAACAGCGAGAGGTTCCTCGATGCGGTCCGGCATTTCTGGATGCCCCGGCTGCTCCAGAAAATGGAGCAAGCTTCATCCTCTGATCAAACAACAAGGACTTCTGACATGAGCATGAACTGTTCTGTTTCTGCGTCTCCAGTGCATTATCCTCCCTCCACGTCCCCACCCAGCAAATTGACCCAGAACTCGAATTCTTCGATCGAAGTCTCGAGTTATCCGATGACCGATGCAGATATTACTCCGAATGTCCTGCTAACGGGGCAGACACCTGAAATTTCTGAAGGATGCTCAAATGCAGATGCAGTAGGCTTTGGCAACAGTACTGTATTCAACTCTTTACTTGCGGAGGACAGTTACTTTGGGGACGGCGCCGGCTATGACGTGCACGACTATCCCACCATGTCAGCGTTGGGCGCTGGCAACGGGTTTCTGTCACAGGGCCACGTGGAAGGAAGCAACTGGGCGGTCGATGACGTGGCGGATGCATATTGGACGGTTGATGACATATGGAAGTTTAGAGACTAATGCAGAGCTGGAGGACAGTCTGGTTATTTATGCATAGACCCACCCCCATGGATCTTTCCAATTGGGTTTACAATTTTTACTTATGAATTTATCATAAGCTTCTTCTGTGACACACAAGAAGTGGGTTCGATTTTGAATTGCGGATGATGTTAACAGTTCTCGTCTTGTGAACATTTATGGCATGACCTTAGCACTCATCCAAGCAGTGCCATAACATAGGGGTTTTGTCACACTTTACCTTGGAATAATGTTAGATCATACCATCATCTGAATATGGTAAATAACCTTTTTATTGACCAGCCCCAAAAAAAAAATGAAAATGTAGATGATTGTTCTTGTAGTATATCAGAATGTACCGTGTCTTACCATCTTTTATGCATATTAATTCTTCCATTTATCCTGGACATTATATATTCCAATTCTGACAGGGGAAAAGAACATCGAGGACCTTGATTTCATCCCGTATATCACGATTGCCCCTGAAATTTATTCGACTTCACTTCGCCCCCCACTTACGATCATATCCCCTCAAACCCTCCATCTCCACTGTATTTTGGGGCAAATTGATACTGGCACAAGTGAAGAATAGGCAAAGTATACCTTTGACATTGTCAAAAGATTGGTCCCTGTTTGGTCAACAGGCCCGCCGGCCAACAACGTTCTTCTCCGGATAAGTCGGTCTAAGTGAACTTCTTCAATTATTCATTTGCTGACCGACTGGATGAGATCAGAGGTCTTGTCTTTTCGAGGAAATGATGGAGAGGAATTTCGACACCTTCAGCCAACCCACGTTGAGCTGAGGTGGAGTCACATCGACGGTGGTGGCAGCAGAGAATTCCTAGGCTAGGCCAATGCATGTGTGTTGTTCGAGCGTGCATCTTATGTCGTGGTGAGAGCACTTACGAAGACCCCCCCCCCACCTGCACACTTTGCACGAGTCGATGAAAGAGATCAATCGAACATGGTATGGCATCCTCTCATTTATTTTTTTGTCTTTTTTTGTGCAATTCGAGGCGGGGAAAAGTCTAAGTCTATGACAACGTGAACCGTCTCAATCAGGCCAAATTACATTCGATCAATGACAACCCAACCTATTTCACGTGAATCGAACCTTCACGAGGAATACTCAAGTAGTCACAAGGCAACAATCATTTGAGAAAATCATACTTGTGAATCGTCTAAACAATGCTTTTCTCATTTGATGTAGGATTTGAATGTCATGATATATTTCCGATATAGTCACTCGCTATAAGATATTCTAAAAATGGTGATTGGAAATTTATTATGGCATATGTTCATATTCAACTCTGTCAAATGTTTTCCACTTAATAATAAATCACACACAAACACACAAACCCCTGAACCCAACTCCCCAACAACCCCAAATGTCAAGAAAGACAATAAACGAAGCCGTCGTTTATTGTTAATACACAACCATCATTCCAGCTCAGAAACAGTACAAGAAATTAATGGATGTCCTCGATATTGCTCGAGGCCAGATTTCAAATTCAATAAGTCAAATGAAGGGAGTGGTGCGGTATGTTTCTGTTATCGTCGCGGCTGTGATCTGTTCTCAAGATTGAGACCACAATTTCAAATTTCACGGCCAATCATGAGTACATCCGGGTAGCTTGTACTTGATGTATTGATGATGGGTCCAATCTTTACAGTTTGCAACAGACACACCGTTCAAATGAGATAAACACTAGAACGAAAATGTCTGTCATGATCCTTCTGTCAAATCAATCAGTCGCATGAAAGTCCCAGAAAAGCTTAGGCTCCAAAAGAAGAGTTTCCCACTTCGTTTATGAGGTCGAAACTTTCGTGTGCGCGGCGTACAAATGCTCCTCTCGTGTTGGCTGTCATTCACTTCGCCCCCCGTGATGAGCAGATCAACCACTCGACTTACATGCTGCCCAGGAATTTCACCCATCACAGCCAATCGATGGAGCGCAGCCGAGAAAGTTCAAAGCAATCAGAGAACGTCCACGTCCAAAACAGAAGGCATCGTTTCGGCTCCTCGTCCGGTTCCGAGTGCCTGCTGATGTGCGCTTGACTGCAGCCGAGAATAATAGTCGGGTTGGACAAAATCGCAAGCAACAGATCTATATCCATCGGCTGTCGATGCCTCTCTTAGCGGCAATCAAGCAAAAACTACAGCCCAACGACCAGAATAATCATAGCAGTCACTGTTGATTTTGGCTCGAAGTTAGTCTCAGATTGATTTGAAATCTCACCCGTAATTGCGTTATAAGGAAACTCGAACCATATTAGGCAAGTCGAAATTGGAGTATTGCCTATAGAATCATGAGTAATGCAAAAGGCGAAATTATTCCAACCGTGACATTTTTTTTCTTTATTGAAGTCAAAATCCATGTTGACTTCCAAGAAAGATTCAGTTTTTTGTGCGCGCGTGTCCATATACACATAAATATATCATGAAATTTTGATCTCTATTGCGTACAGGGAGTATGCTAAATACGTGCAAAAATTCGTGAGGGACACGAAGAGAATCAAGCGTTGTCATCAAAGTTGAGAATTTGAAAGAATTCCTTTCTTGTGATTGATCGTGGGCTCGGGTTTGATCTAAGATTGAGAAACCCTTACGAGCGAGTATAATCTCGTCAACATTTATTCATGAAGTAGGCTCGCTGCCGAACCGCGTATATCCTGCATGCTCGGAGTGTATTCTGCAAAATAAATATCTTATTAAAACCATTTATCCATCCACGCGTTCGCGTCATCTAATTCTGAACCGGCATCAAAGATCAACGGAACATGATATTGCGATTGAACAATCCTGTTCGCGCACACCCTCTAAAGATGTTCCTTTTGTCTTCGTGGCTTGATTTTCCGAGGAAATGGAGGAGTCGCAATCCGCGTCACAGAGGTACAAATTCAAAGGTAGATGCTTCCGTTTGAAAATTCACATCTGCCACAGTTGCCAAAAGAATAAACAAGTAGAGGCCGGCACCCAAAAAAAAGCAGAAAAGAAAGAAAAAAAGAAGGAAAAGAAGAATAAACGAGGGCTCTAAGGAACTTCCTTCCAGAAGAGAGACAGAAAAGGAGAGTAGAACATCGGGGAGTCGGGGGTACGAGAATCGACCGTAACAAGCAAGAATAATCACCGAAGTTTGCAGGAGCATAGAATAATATGTCATACGACGAATTTGTAACGAAATTGAGAAAAAGCATGAACAGGACGGACTGAGCAAGAGAGATGGCTCTTGCTAGCTGCTATTCTTAGAGGAAACTCCAAATGCCAATATGATTCGGCAAAGGAAGGACATAATTCTACTACATACAACTCACTTTCTCTTCTCTCTACTCTGCGAGAAAACATGGTCGAATTGAAGCTTTTGATTTGCTATCGTGAAAGAATGCAAAAACAAAGAGATGATAATAGACATGATTTTTCGATGCCGAGTATCTTTTGTTAGATCATGCTTTAGCATCTTTTGACCCGACTTTGCAAACATCACTTTGTATAAAGACGAGCTAAGCACTCAATCACTGAGTATGAGCAAATTGTATTGAGAATCGGGGTCTTCTAAAGGTACCATGTATCTGATTGTTTAGATGTTAACTTAGGAGTTAAGAAAATCACCATCAACGTTGATGAAGGTGAGTACTGCCATACTATCGAGTACAATATTCTCCTTGATCTTTCAATCCAAGTAAAGGGCAAGATTATTTTAAGAAAAAAGAAAACAAATAAATAAATGAGATTGAGCAAGCTTAGACTCTATTTTCTTTGAAGAATGATATTATGGAAGAAAATTTACATCTTAAATTTACCCTCTTAAGAGGAGGACGCATCAATACATTACAATATTCAAAAAGACTTGACATTTCTCCTTCTATTTGCAATTTTCTTTTTCCATGTTTCTTTTCCTTTTTATTTCCTTTTATTTTCCTTTTCTTCCATCTTCCTTCAATTGGGTTCTCGGATTTCCAAGGGGCGTTTGAGTGAAGTTAGGGTATTGTCCGTGCCACATGTTAATTTATACTTTCAGTTGAGCTATTGACGTCGCTTATCAAATTAAGGGGGTAATTCAGTAAGCAAATTAACCCCTTTAATAGCAAAGGATATCAATACCATTCTTTTACAAAACATAAAAGAACTTTAAATCCTTGCTCGACCTATCACAACGGATCTCGAATCAACAAATTTGTTAATAATTTTGCCATTTAACTTTGATGAGCAAAGAGGATATGTGAAATTCCATTCCTTAATCAAAAATCACCGCAGCTTTCCCGTGCACTTACGCCGCTGTCTTGTGATGGCAATCAACCTGTCCCATGAGAAACCCAGAGAGATTCCAACGTCTGCCGGTAGGAAAACGCATCATCAAAGTTGATGTGAACGACCCTGGGGCGATGCTTCTCTAGACCAGCACATGGCAAAAGATGGGGTAAGCCTAAATATCAAAAGGTGCTCGCTCCACTATTTCGATGGCCCCTTTTTAAGTCGCTGTGCACCCAAGTCAGATCAGTTGGCTCCATTGGATGCTAGGTATTCGAGCATGTGACCAATTGATGTGACTAAATTACATATTTGAGTTTGTGTTAAGAAACATGGAGGCAAGTCTCACTCATGTTTCTCGTCACCATCTTTTTCAAGACTTCCAATCAAATCATAAAGCTCTCTCTCTCTCTGTCTCTGTGTCAAAGATATTAGCGTGAAGGAACTGCACTCTCTTTTGGCTTTTTAGGAAACAGCTTTAATGGTTTTTTCTATCGAGGTGCTTTTAGCGCCGGGGAGAATACGGCCAGCTTTGAAGGACAGCGACAAGTTCAAAATGAAGATCAGAAAGGGTCATTTCCTCTGTCGAGAGGAGAGGTTAACGAGTTACGTAACATGACTTCTGCAAATCATTTATCATCATATCAGAGATTCTGCAAATCACAATAAAATTTGTTCATGCGAAACACGTTCTTCCGGCGAAGGATATTTTACCTCCCTTTTTTCAGAACAGCTCGCGTAAAAAACTTGTTATATGGATAATACATTAGTTCAATTATTGCGCATAGACAATGTGATCGGCAAGCGATAGGTGGGAGCACGATTGCAGCTTTCGACTCCTCAAAGAATCTACATTGCACGTAGGGCACAGCCGATGGGGCCCGATCCGAGTTGCTATCTGCTGTCCATGACAAAGCTTGCTTATGAAACGACATGGGAACTTATTCGGACATCCCAATTTCAGCTATTACACGTTTTGCTTTCTTGGTTTAGACCTTCATAATTTGAGGGAATCTCCAATTTTCTAAGCTTAGTTGTGTGTGAAAGCATGAAATATAGCTCTTCATTTCCATTGGACTCCTTCCTCTCAACTTCTAAATCTTCAAAGCAATTTTCTTTTGGTCGAAAAAATTATATTCATTACTCAAAATACAAAAGTACGTAGTTTTCATGACAAAACAAATCACAATAGAGCAAAAATACTGAAAAACAAAACTAAATCCATAAAATAAGGAGAATCAATGGAGCACCAGCAAAGTTAAACGCATACTCGTTTCACAAGAACCGATCTATTAAACATAATCAACGGCAATCATTAGCTCATCTTTGTTTGTGATGAGCACACGTCAAAAATTCCCTCTCCAAAATTATGACGTTACCGATTGGTGGTGCACACCAAGCTTCAATTTCCTCTACACTATCGTCGTAGAAAGATAATCAATATAGATTAAACAAACAATTCTAACACGTAAAGAAGTAAATTTTCATAATTCAACGAGACGTCAAACCACTTATGATCATCGTTGAGTCTAGAGGCAAAGAACTTGTACATAAATAGAGTAGAGGCATCAAATTCCCAAAAGCATATATATTAAACTCCAATTTCTAGATCAAGAGAGGATAACACCCAAATCTAAAACTAGATCCGGAAAGTTTAAACTTTCAAATCAAGAATTAGGTTGGGAGAAGAGAGCTCTCAAATTAAATTGGAAGAGAGAAAAAAGTGAGAAAATAGCAATAAAACAAAATCAACAAAAGAGGAAGGAAGGGTGAAACTAGCTCAAACCCTCCCCATGGTTGAAAGTTGAAGAAGACAATGGAAAAGAGAGAGAGAGAGAGAGAGAGTGAGAGAGAAAAGACTTTTTGACTCCCCCACTCATTTTTTTTTTTGTCCTACTCTACTTCTATTATAAGTCTCACTTTCAGACTTTTGCCCAACCTCCTTATAGAGCAAAAGAGTTAAAACCCACACCTAAAATTAAATCATTTTCACCTCAAACCCTATTGAGAAGTGAAGACTCAAAACCCCCCACCTTCCTTTTACAATGTGGGAAGGGCAGCCATTGGAGCAAACCCCATTGATTCCCCACTCACTTGATTGTGAGATTTTTCTTCAAAGCAAATTTAATTTGTACTTTTCATACCTATCTATATCTATTCACCTATTTTCTATGGTAGAATTGTAAATTGTGAGTTCTTAGGGGTGATAATTACCAAAAAAGTTTTAAACATAAACATATTATACTCATGCCAATTCAATTCAAAACATTTCAATTTAGTTCTAAATCTTTTGATCAATGTAATTCATCTAGTTAATTTTGTCCAAAAATTACTAACGTAAATGCTAGTCGTCCTACGTAACACGACCGACGTCGACATGGTCAATTTTTCTTTTCTTTTCTTTTTCCTTTTGTTCTCTTTTCCTTCTTTTTTTTCCTAAAGCCCTTGTCGGCCACTAGCGAGGGTTGCAACCCTCACCTAGAGTTGTAGGCAAGGCCAACCTTGCCATAACCTCACCAACCTCCGGCAAAGGCGACCTTGCACAAACCATCAAGGCCACAAGCAAGGCAACCTTGCCCTCGACCGCGATGGCCTCATTGGAGCTCACTAGCCATAGTGAAAAATAAATAAAAAATAAAAAAGAAAAGAAAAGAAAAGAAAAGGGAATTGAAAATTTTAAGAATCGAAAAACTTATGCACATCAATGCTAACTATGCCAAATAAAACATAAAATGTTCACGTCAACGATTTCCTATCAAATTTGGCCCGATAAATTAAATTGGCAAAATTTCAAAGGGATTAATATTTTATTAGTCAAATTAAAAGGTTTATGACTAAATTGACACGAGCGCAATAGATTTAAAGCTTTTTTGATGAGTGTCCTGTTGTTAGCTAGAGAATCTGGCTCAAACCAATAATTACACACCATGCAATGTTCAGAATGATTTTAAATCAATCCACCATCTACAACCAATAGCCCTTATCCCTCGACCACTCATAGTCGATCGGAGGGCACTCGACGCTGCCTTGGAAAGTCATTAAGTCAATGTAATAATCTCTCCAATCAATGTCCCCTAGCATACCTGAGAAAAATGTTGTTCACGACTTTCGCTATTTGCTCGCCAAGTCGAACTTGGTGGGACACACAGTTAGAAGTGACATTACATGCAAAGACAGAACAATGTTTCACCAGCTAGCATCTACACAGGTTTCACATGGAAAACGAATACTTAGTTCGATCAACCAATTGTTCTGATTTATTTTTTGTGGTCATAAACTAATTGGTTCTGATTTTGAATGGTAGAAACTTGTGGTAAGTTCAGTCATTTAAAGAATTGCAACCATAGTTCACAAGTTTGGAAGGGGCTTGCAGTAAGATTATTCACAAGATTTTACTTATCAATCATTGATAAAGAAAACCAAGAACATAGCCTGCGTGAAATATCACTCGAATGGACCTGTGATGCAACCTGCGAACAAGCTTGGCCTGTTTGATATTATGGTCAGACTATCCACAACATATAAGCCATTCACGTGAACTATGCAATTGCCATCTTCAACATGCCCGTAGCACTACCCCTTTCCTTGGTGACTCATATAGCATGTTCACTGAAACAAGAGTACATGAGCAAAGACAATTTCAGCTCACTCCCTAGGACATCCCATCAGAATCAAGATCGAATGATGCATGATTTATGGGACCAAAGAAATAGGAATTTCCGGGATGAGTGCCGAGAGAAAGGATGTTAAGCTGGCTATAGTGATTCTTTGAACTTTCTGGCAGTCAAAGGAAGTACTCCAGAATTACTCTTGTTGAGTTGAAGAGGTGCTGGCAATGCTAATTAACAATCTTGGGGGCAGCAGCGAGCATTGCAGTCTCACAGAGGTGATGCGTGGCTGAGCAGGTGGAGAAGAGGCGGTGGTGAAGGTGAGCATGCCTCAGAGGAAGCCATGGCTGACAATGGTGGAGGTCAAAGTGGTGATTGTGGGAAGCGACAGGAGATTAGAGGTAGTGGAGCTAACACAAGAAATGATGGCCAAAGAAGTAGGTAAAGGATTACAGAAGTGGAGGAGACCAAAAAGTAGAGATGATGGGGACCAGATGCAAGCTTATCCAAAGCGAACAATGCTTCTGATGAACAGGAAAGCAAGATTTCGCCTTCAAACTCATGCACCCAAAACTATATGAAGTAATAGAAACCACCCCTAAATACCCATGCACAGTTTTCTTTCTTCCACAAATATAAAGCAGTTGAGCTAACTGAAGAGGAAAAGGAGTATTCCATTTTTTATGATACTCATGACAATCGCATGTAACAGTAACTTCCCAACCATTTGGATTGCTACAAGCATAGCAGCAGACAACAGAACTTTCATCTGAAGACAACAGATTTCAGTCAAAAATGAACAAAATAGGTACATCATGATTAATTTAAAGATATACGTAGTAGTCCTGTGGATAATGATTAATAGCCTGTGGTTAATAATCAGTGCAACTATTTATACATCTGTAAAGTATTCAGACCTGTGCATCTCTAGTTGCATCTCATGGACTTTCTAGTCCTATCATGACAACCAACTTTCCACCTTTACCATAGCTATCTCGCAGTGTAACTGTCCGGTTGAAAACAAGTTTCTCAGACGTAGAATCCTCGTCAACCACAAAATACCCTGCAATTGCAGATTGTAAATACAACGATGATCAGACAATATATGAACAGATTTTCAGCCCTCCTGAACAAGGTAAACATCATCCAAAGGTATATGGGTAGAACATTAAGCCAATCGAATGTAGCACCTTCACATAGCTTTTAGATGGATGCAGCTGTCAGACTAATCAAGAATAAACAGGAAGTTTCATCTTTTCTGAGAGAGCAACCTAACCTCGGTACTGTATCACTCATAGGGATCCGTGCACCAATTCGTAAATAAGTACTTCGTGATTGTTCTTCATCATAAAAGCAATTCAAAGATTTTTTTTCTTGCCTAATGCTTCTCTGATTAAACTTTTCAGAAGTACATCATCCATGCAACATCTCGATCCATCATGAAGCTATACCACTTTGGTAATCTCTACATATCCTATGATAACACTTGCAACTGCTCTACCAGCACCCAACCAATCACTAGAAGCGATGTACTTGGATGAGCCCAAAAATAAAATCAAATAAGTTTCCACTAATCAAAGCTGTGCTGCTTCTAAAGGGAAATTAAGAAGAATAGTTGAATATATAATCATATGCAAGGATTGAGAGAGATTGCAGTATCTCCTCAGAAAAGCACTATTCCCAGCTTCAAATGCAGAATCCACATCCTTCACTGATGCCAAATAGACCATATGCCAGTATATTAATGCCACAAATAAGTCCCAGCACATACCAAGCCTTTCAAATTGAAATCTATCTCCCACTTTAGCTTCTCCAAGTGAAGGTACAGCATATGCACGTGGGACCACAACTTTTGAATGTGGGTTGAGATCATCAAGCCAATCTTTACCAAGCTCAGCCAGATTCTAATTCAGCAACAAATTCCAATAACTATTAATTATTCACATAAAACAGATAATACAAGAAGAATACACAAAATTTCTGACAGTAATTTCCAACCTCTGACAAAAATAGCTTGTCAAACAATCTGACTTCCACCTGAAGTGGATCAACACCATGAGAAGGTTCAGCAACCCAGTGAAGCACCCCCTTAAGATACATTTTGGAGGGGAAAAAAAGAGAAACAAGAGTCAGCACCACAAAGTATTAACAATAACCATTTTTCTCAAAGCAATTTAAAAGTAACAGGAAATGAACAACATTAAACATATGAACCTTAGGTTTTGTTTTCTTAGAGGGATCATACTCAGCACGAATCTCAACAACTGTTTCCTTATCATCAGCTAGGATAACATCTGTGCACTTTATGGGGAATGCGTACCTACCATCACAAAAAACAGTTTGAGCATCAAGCACACATTTGATAAAGTTGAAACTTCAAAGCAAACAATCTAATGGGTGCATACCTTAGCATCACCGTTTTACCAGGTGCAAGACCATAGTAATCTTTTGAATCCTTCATCCGAAAATCTGACTGTTCTATGTACACTGTCTTCGAAAAGGGGACCTGGGGAAAATATTAAACAGTAAATTCGCTTCACAAAATCCATCTGAAAGCAATTTTAGCAAAATTATGGATGTATACAAATATCAAATAGTTTACCAAGTTCAAATGTCCAAAAGAAGTACTAAAGACCAGACAAAATACTTCTCAAGCAATCACACAACATAAGTTAGACCAGAAAATCCAGCCATATTTAACTTATGGCTGCATTTAATGTTAGTTACAAATTCCCCTGTAGTTGACATGCAAAAAAGTTCAAACTTATTAATGAAATGCATAAAAGCATCTGTGCGCAGTATGCTGTGGCCATTACCTGGTAGACTGCAGATATATCTGTTTGAGCATCGGGCCATTTCTTTGCTTCAAGATCCATCACACTGCCAGCATCCAAGTTGGTAATGACAACCTTAATAGAAAAATAATAATCAGTAAATGAAACAGTGAAAACAATTATTGGTCCACATAAAGAACAAATACAGCACACACCTTAAGTGGATATAGAACCACCATGGTTCGGGCCGCTGTTTTGTTCAATTCTTCTCTAATGTGATACTCGAGGCGATCCAACCGTATCGTGCTACCATCACTGTTGAGAATATAGAAACTTTAACATAAGAGACAACCAATGTGATATTCTTTTATGTTTTTCATGTTGGCTCCATATTTAACAAAATCAACCTTCTTGTGATTCCGATTCCTTGAACAAAAGCATTGATGGAAGTTGAAGTTACACCTCTTCTTCTCAAACCAGCTAGGGTCATCAAACGTGGGTCATCCCAACCATCAACAAATTTCTTGGTCACTAAATAATTTAACTGCAACGTAACAAGAACACGCTTCATACATGGAAAAGGGATTGGCAGCTTTACACTAATCAAAAACTGCCCAAGGTTCAAATTTCTGCCTCACCTTCCGCTTTGACATTACGGTATTAGTGATATTGAGCCGTGAGTACTCCCATACATAAGGTTGGTATAGGTCTAAAGCATGCAATAGCCAGTAGTAGGAAGCACGCCGCGTCTCAAATTCAAGAGTACAGAGCTGTTGACGACACAGGTCAGAAGACAAGAACAATTAACAGGTGCGAAGCCCAGAAGGAAAGACAAGCCTAAATGACCAAAGACCACATTAGCAAAAGAAAATCATTCACATATCCTTACTGCTTTGAGCATCATGAAAATGTGCAATCTGTCCAAGTCTAGTAACCAACATACAAATATACCAAGCATGAATAAATCTAGTAAGGACCCCTGAGGACATTCATATAATTTATTTCTTATAAGACAAATTAATTATTGTCCAAAAACAATCAAATTGAAAGTGCATATCTACAAGGCTAAAATGGATAGATCTATTGCATACTTTTAGGCCATTAATCAAAAACCTACTTCAAGAACTTCTGGAAGAAGCCATTTTCAAAACATGCAAAATGGTTTACTCCCTAGATGGAGTTCCGGCAACTACAAAGCATACATTCATGAAAGGGATATTGACAGATTTAAGTCATTGAATGAAGAGCCTCAAAGGTGAGCCATCAATCAAGACAGATCCCACTTTCCCTTAATAGAAAAGATACTGCACCTTATCTCAAACCTGAATATAGATAAAATCATAGCTTTAGCCTCAAACATAATGACAAAATTCCAATTTAATTATCTTGACTCTACAGGCCTGCTCCTCGTTCGTTCATAATCATATTCAATTATAATAGTTCGTGCTATCTAAAATGTCTCCACATAGTTCTTCATTAATTAGCTGAGAATAAAGCAAAGAGCAAAAAAGTATCTAACATGCCAAAAATCCAGAACCAAATCCCATATCCCATGGTTCATTTACTAATGACTTCTAATGCTGCCGTAAATATGCATGAGTCCACATCATCAACTTAGTTGGTATTCACATGAAATCCTACATTTTACTTAAGCAGGACACAGGAGGTTTTCATCAATCCGTATTACGCATTTCATTATCCCCAGATAGAGGAGCAAAGGAAGTACAACTAACATAATGAAAGTGCCCCTAACCAAAGCCTCGGCTTCACACATCAACTATCAAACTTAGACTTTCTCTTTATGGTTGCCCATCCTAACCTTCCTGTCTCATTAATATATTTGAGGACATAAAACAAAAAGTACACACACCCATCACTACCTTAAAAGCTTCAACACCCAACCTAATCACTGACATTTACACTTAGAATGACGCCACAGTTCCACTTCACTATCCTAACTCCAAATGGAGTCTATCCCCAAAAGGTATGCCTTCATTATTCTCTTATCAATGGTAGAACTAATATTTGTTCAGGAATCATCCAGCAAATGAGAACACCATAG
Organism: Angophora floribunda; assembly: GCA_014182895.1. NCBI lineage: Eukaryota > Viridiplantae > Streptophyta > Magnoliopsida > Myrtales > Myrtaceae > Angophora > Angophora floribunda. Next base: position 35,267,872 of record CM024706.1, on the reverse strand, counting down.
AATTGATGGACTGAAGAGATACAATAAAAAGGAAACAAAAAGAGACATACCGAATGGGTGATATTTTCAAGGGAATCCACGATGCAATGAGCGTAATCATAGCTTGGATAGACACACCATTTATCTCCAGCATGAGGATGAGGAGTAAACTAGAGACAGTAAAACCAAAATGTCAATCACCGAAAACAAACATAAAAGCAAGCTATTAGAGAGAAATTAAGTATGAAGTCATACCTTTATACGATATGCAATGAGATCATACATATTAAAGTTATCACTCTGCATATCCTGCTTCATTCTAAGTGTTGCTTTGCCTTCCTCAATCAAACCCCTTCTCATATCCTCAAAGAGTTTTAATGACTCTGCAATAGGTCTGTCCCTCCATGGACTATTCATCTTCTTTTCCCTATACTCCTTTATTTCATCCGGGGTCTACAAAAAAAATTCAAGCAATGAAAGAAACTGAGATTAAATCAAGAATGGATAAAGCACAATGAGAAGTGCCCAACACCAGAAAATTCTTCAACATCTATAAACACTACAAGATAGAGAAATTCCTCAACATCTTTATAGGAAAAAAGGTAAGTGACTGTTGCATAAAATCAATAAGTGCGACTGTTATAAAATTGCTTCTACCCAGAGCAGCGAGAAGATTTTAGCAATTGGCCAAAGGGAAATCAAACGGCTCACCTGATGATCAACATAAGCATGACCCCTTTTTATAAGCTCCACTGCCAGATCATACAACTCTTGGAAGTAATCACTGGCATAAGTGATCTATCAAAATACAAGTTATATCAGATTTTTCTCCCAGTATAAAGGCTCGAAGCACAAACCAAGTTCATGAATGAAAAATAAAAAATAAAAAAATTCACCTTGAAAGGTTTCCAACCCATCCAATCAACAATTTCTTTGATATGATCAATGTACTCTTTCTTTTCAGCTTCCGGATTTGTGTCATCAAACCTACAAGTGCCATTAGAACATAATGAAGGCTAATGAACAAGACACACTTTTCAGAAAAATACAAGGGAACGATTACATAATCCATAACAGAGGCTAGAGGAAATCAAACTTGAACACCAGCACAATAACAAGTAACTAAGTATATGCATCCTAAAGCTACAATTTAAAGAATTCACAGAGTATAATAAGACAGCTAGAACTTCACTGGATGACCAAAAGGCAGTGTGGGACCTTCCTATTGGAAGCCATAAATGGTGGGTCATGCAGAAAGCAGAACATCGATGCCCTCAGATTTACAAAGAGTGCTCCTTGTGTGTGTTTTAGGATAACACTTACCACGCATTTCAAACGTTAGATGTTATTTCCTCGGTAGTTACTTCTTTTTCATTCAAGTGTTTTAACACTAAAATCATTTCTCCTATCCAAGAAGACTGTCTTCAATCTTCAAAAGAATTTCACTTACATTAGATAGAGTTGAGAAGACTGGGGCAAGCAAAGGCTATAATTTCTTGAGCCCACATAAAATATGGACTTGGAGAAATTAGTGAGAGAGTCTCCAATCCATCAAAACTTGAGCCTTCAATCTTCAAAAGGATATCACTTACAGTATATTCAGTATAGAAAATTGGGGGAAGCAACGGGTATTAACTTCTCGAGCCCAAAGAAAAAAAAAATTAAGTCGAAGAAGTTAGCTAAGCATTCCTCCAGTCCAAATCTCAAATGCATTTAAACTTGAGTTAAGAATTTAGTTTCCTTAAGCGGCTAAGAATGGCTTTCAATATTTTGGAGCTAGACCACTCTCCATTATCATTAAAAGCAGACACATCTATATTGGCATAAGGTAAAAAAACATGACCATTATATGCCAAAACCTCTTCTTCTTCTTTATAGCAGTTACCCTGCCTCCCTTAATTCCTAGGAAGAAATGTTTGGATAGAGAATCATAATAAGCACAATCTAAGCATATCTAAACTCACTCCACTGGGCAATAAGGTTTGACAATCCAAGGAATTAGAGCTGCAGCAATAGTGAAACATTAAGCAAACAACTCTCCCCCAAAGTTGCTCAAGGAGCTCATTGTTCATGAAAATATTCAACAATTTATAGGAATCTTACATTTAGTTCAATGAAAATGGACAGTCTATTTAAGATAAATTTCCACCTTTATTGCCATTAAAAGCCTGATAAACTAATTCACTGAGTGTTAAACAAACACATATAAAGCAGCCAATGCTTAGATTGAACTATTTGTTGTTTGTCATTCAACTGTCTGGAAATGAAATACTTTTCATATGTTAGGTATTCTAAAAATTCAACTCACATGGATGGTCTAAAAAGATCCACGCGTGTGCTACATATATTATAAGTGGGAGGAAGGAGCGAATGTATTTATTCTCACCTTAAATAGCAGCACCCAGATCTCTCCTTAGCCAGACCAAAGCTAACAAACATGGCCTGTAGTCATCAAGGTCACAAAGACAGCCATAAGCAAAACAACTAGCAAACACAAGTCTGATTCAACAATAAATCAGTATTACCTTTGCATGACCAATATGTAGATACCCATTTGGTTCAGGAGGAAATCGAGTGAAAACTTTTCCGCCTGTCACTGTTAAGTGCTTGTTAAGCATTTCTTTTGAATTGCAGCATCTCAACACACGATCGTCGCTAAAGAATACCTCAGTGTGCACCTGATAATTAGAGGAATACAAAGTATTAGGCAGATATTTGTCTGATCAGACTATATCAAAGAATGGAAAAGCAATTAAAAATATGCTTGCACATGATTTAATTGGAGAGCAAGCTTCCAGATATGCTCAGCACTCAAAATAAGTCTATTGAGAGAAAGGAAAATAGAGTGAAAAAGAAAAATCTACCTTGAAATTATCCTGTGGCTGTGGAAAATCCTTAAACGGATTAAGTTCTTCTTCAGAAGGCTGCGGAGCAGCAACCACTGCAACTTTCTTCTCCTACAACTCAACAACAGAGAGAGAATGAAAATAATGACCTCTCATTAAAAAAGAAAAGGCAAACTCTACATCCTGTTGTAACCCCACCTCAACTTTCACAGGCTTTTCCTTCTTCTTTGCAGGTTTTTCATTATCTGCAGCAGTCCTTTCACCCAGCAACTCGTACATTTTTGCATCTATGATTTGCTATAAGAAGACAAGGGTACATTAAGAATGAGAAATTTAACAGTGAGGAGAGAAAAAGGGGGAAAAAGAATAACATCATAAGTTTGAACAGGAAATCCAAAATCTAAGACGCACCTTAACAATCTTTTGGTCAGCCCATGGCAGCGTTTTTCGAACATGTCCAAATAATTCACCCACTAAAGACAAAGGGAAAATGATTATATACTGTAATCCAAGAAGTGTATTTTCTTGTCATGAAAAATAATTGAAATGGACAACACTGCACATAGAAAAGGATATGCCACAAAATATGTGTAAGAAACAGCACAAGAGCTTAGTGAACACGCTGAAAGGCGCAACAAAAATAATCCCAGCATTTGAATTCCATAAAAATTTTACTAGCTAATAGGACCTATAGAACCATCCATCAATTCTATTTGTGGGAGACCCCACCCCACCCCTGAAGAGGAAGTTGACAATAATGGACACTTCTGCAACCGATACATATATATTTGAGGATGTTTAGCTCTTGTAAAGTAGTCAGGGCTAGAAAATGCTTCTAAAGGGAGAAAAAAGCACATCAGATACTTTAGGACAATATTTTACAACAAGAAATCAGAAGGTGGAAATCAAAGTGCTGGGTCATCAGAGTATGACAGAATTCAGCCTTTTGCTAATAGTAGTAATAGATTATCTCTCACCATTTGTTCGATAACGCTGCTCCAAGATTGAGCTCTTTCTCTCTTCAAAAATCTCACTAACAGTCTGTTTAATATCTTCCATGGACACCTCCACTCCTGCTTGCACAAAAATCAGCAATATGGTTAAACAATGCACAAGAGATCAATCATAAAGGTTAAAATTGTTTTACATCAAACATAAGCATAATCATGTGATGGAGGCGTAGTGTTTTGCAGCCTGAATGAAACTGCCCAAAACACACAAGACACCACAAGATGCATGCCAAAACAGCATATGAACAAATTGAAAATCTTAATATTCAATTGGGATTCATAAGAGATAGCAGTGCTTTGCATACCGACACCACAAGCTTCTTCAAACTCATGAAGCTTAAAGCTCTCTGAACCAGTTTGGGAGAAAAATGAAAATGCAGCATCTAGCTGAGCTGTAGTTTTAATCTGCAGACAATCAAGCAGCATGAACAAGAGGTGAATTATTTATCTGACATTTTGCCAACTTCACAATTATTTATCTAACATCTTGCCAATTAATCATAGTTGGGACGTGAGAAAAAATCTGACACGTGCAAAAGTAGTTGAAATAATACCCACAATATACAGAGATATAACAGACTCAACCACACAAAGTTTTACATTTTGTCCTCACCTTTGATGACACAACGTACTCGAGCAATGTGGGACGGTGCACGAAAGCATTGGCAGGGTACTTCGTAGCAACCTGCAGCAAAGCCATCACAGACGAAAACAACAATTAAGCTCGCAAACCTCTTCCCGCCCGCTGAACACCAGAATCAACTAAATTTGCGATCGAATTCTCTCAAAACAAACGCATCATTGCCATAAATTGCTCCCTGATGAACTTAAAATTTGTCGCAAGCTGAATCCACGAAATGCAAACTCACCGAGTAGAGAAGATTCCCGATGCTCTTGTCGCATCCATCCGTCACAGAAGCCTGAAGACCCAAAAAAAGAAGAAGAGGGAAACAACAAAAGTTCAGCGAATCGATCGATCCACAGCTAAGTTTTCACAGACTCCACGAGCTCGCGAATCATTTACCCGCCTACCCACTCATCTCCGATTTCTCAACATGCAAACCGAAAGCACGACGAGATTCAAGCTCACGGCGGTACCTCGTGGATGACGGCCGTCAGATTCGCGGTGACCTTGTTGTTGGCGACGGTGTTCTTGGCGGTGCGCTCGTCGAGGCCGATCTTCAGGAACAGCTCCAGCGCCTTGTCTCTCGACTCGTCCTCCTTCACCATGTTCGCCGTCCGGGGCTGCGGTGGCGGCGGCGGCGGCGGAGGAGGAGGAATGGCGAAGCAGGAGGCCGGACTCGAGCTCTCCGGGTTTTTCCCTTCGCCGGAGGAGTTATTCCTGCGTCCGGTGAAGGCTTAGATGGCGGTGATGGAGACGAAGAAGCTGCGAAAAAAGCATACGCTATAAGCCCTCCAAAAAACCTAGCAAAGATTTGGGAGGGGAAGGTACGGGAGTAATTTGAGAGAATCTGGAGGGGCAATTTGGGAAGGAGATGGATGAAAGATTCAGATTCCTCCTCGTTCCTGTGACGATATTTGAGGAAGGAAGAATCGTCGGCTGCTGTTCATTCTTTGCCGAGGACCCGTGGGACTCAAGCAAAGCAAACGGTATCCGAAACCATTGACTTGACTCGTGACCCGCACGCAGTCGCGTTTAATATTCCTAGTTCAATTACTGCAACGGCCACAAAAAAAAAAAGGTTCAATTAATGATTTTCTCACTTTTACAATTGATGCGGTGTGATTATGCTTCCTTCAATATTCATACTAATGTAAAATTACGTGACATTAACATGGCGTCTATTTGAGTATCATATAACCATTGAGGTTGGTCACTTTTTCTATATAGAAAGAGGGTGATGAGAAGTTCAAATCTTCATTTTCTTAAGAGATCAGAATAGGTACGTTTTAATTTCAAGTGTGAATTTCGATTCTTACTTCTTATAAAAAAAATTAATTGTCTAAAAATGAGTTAAGAATTATAGTAGAATAGACAAAAAAAAATTATGTACCGTGTTGATATAACTTGAATTAAAAAAAAAAAAAAGACATTCGATAGTTTTAAATAAAAAAATATATTAGAAGGGGGCAAATAGGACCAAAGGGTCGGAACTTGTTCAATCCTCTCCCAATGACAGCATGGTATCGGGAACAATTCATTGCTGACACGAAGGACCAAGTGACCTTTCCAGACAATTGCAAAGGTGGAAAATATCATAAATTTTTTTTGATTTAATTAAAATGAAAAAGTGGGGTAAACCAGTTCTATGGAATTCACTGCATTTATCACAATTAAGTAGTCTCGTCGCCTCTCTCCACGACATTGGCTCAGAGTTATCCAACCCTTTGCTTTTGGCTCACAAATGATCGCATTATGTTGTTGCAAATAGAAGGTCACCCAGCCCCTGAATTTTGTTGCAAATAAGGATGTCAGTAACCGAACCGAAAACCAAAAATCAAACCGAACCGAACTGAAATTTCATGCATTTTTCGGTTCGGTTCATTTTCGATTCGATTAACTGAAAAAATTAAATTATTTTCCCTGGTTTGGAATCTATCTAATTCGGTTAATCGAACCAAATTGGTTAATTGAATTAAACCAACCTTTTAAGGTACAAAATAAAAATCGTTGACAAATTGAAAATCACTAAATTAGAATCTCTCTTGTGCTCAATCAATTGTCTCCGTCTCTCTCTAGTGCTCGGTCTGTCTTGTCTCCATCTCCGGCACGATCTGCCTCTATCTCCAACATGATAGGCCTCCACCTCTGCCTCTGGCTTAATCCATCTCTGTCTCTCTCTCTTGCTCGCTTGGTCATCTCCGTCTCTCTAGCTCAATCCGGATGGACTCAATTGGCTGAAATAGCAATTTGCTTGTCAATACATGAAAAAGCAACTAGATGGACTCAGTTGGCGGGTTGTGCAAGATGAAAGAGTAAATGTGTTGTGTGTGAGAAACGCCACTGTGGATGAACTCAATTGGCAAAATTTCTCACTTTCACATGCCCCATTGTTGATTGAGATTAGTTGGTCACTTTTTCAAGGAGTGATGAAGGTAGGTTGTGCAAGACGAAAGAGTATATCGCTTTTTCAACCAATCATATTTGATTGTACAACAAGATCTAATGCTTTGAAACATTTGAATATTGGTGGTACTTTCATCACATTTGAATTGATTTTTAATTGTCACAAACGCTTCATATGAATTGATTTTCAAATGTGATTTCTGGATATAATAATTGATTCAAAGCCTAAGGGTGGACATGTAAAGAGCGGATTTTGTTATTGATGACGCAGAATTCTTGCAAAAGGAGGACAAATAGAGAGAAGAGGAGTTCCTGTAATTGACGTTAGATTTGGAAAAAAAGTCAAGAAAAACTAAAAAACCGAACCGAAATTTTAGTTCGGTTCGTTCATTGCATTTCCTTATCAGTGTAGTTTGGTTCGGTTTTCTCGAAAAACAGAACCACTTACACCCCTATTTGCAAATGGCACCACGACCCTTTACATCTCACAATCCTTGCCTCGGCTTGGGGAGGGTTGCAACTTTTCAATTTTTTAACTTCTCTATTTTTTTAAGTTTTTTTTCAAGTAAAAATTTATGAAGGGCATGGTGCCTAATTAGACATTAGATTCTCCTCATGTGATCGTTTGCTTTAGCACATAGCCAAAAGTAATAATAAAAAAATAAGCGAATCGAAAACTCTAAAACTTACTTAAAAAATATGATTAAACCCTAAATTTTTAAAAGAATACAATCAAGTCATAAAATTTATCATATTGATACAATCAAACCCCTTTATTAATTACGTTTAATTTGACTAACGAAAAATGTTGACATGATTTCTTTTATTATTTTCTCAAGACACGTTCAAAGGGATAAGAGTTAACGTGGCATTTTCTTCGTCTTCGGGCGGCATCTCTTTTCACTGAAAAGAATAATTCTGAACGAGAAACTCAAATATCCCACGTCATGATCCACCTGAACCAGACCCGAGAGCTGGATTTAGTTGCCTCGCAGAAGGATCACCAAAGATGTCACCGGATCACAACGCGGGCCAATGCACCCGATATATAAATTGGTCCACTTGGAAGGCCGCCCAAAAAAAAAAAAATTACGTGCTTAATCTTTTCGGGTGACGACGACGAGATGCCTTGTCCCATCTCTGCGTATCCGGTCCTTAATCACCGGATTGCATATTTATAATTTATAATGCAAACGATGCTTTCTATTTTACCTCGCCTTTTTTAGGAGAAATTATCAAAAAAATGAGATATGTGCATCACTAGTTCTATAATTTATTGCAAACGTGTAATTGAATTCCAAAACCTTCAAAAAGTATAATAAAATCTCAAAACTTGTCAAATTGGTATAATCGAATCATTTCATTGACATTGTCAATTTATTTAAAGGAAAATACTAACGTAGCATTTTTAAATTAATTTCTCTCTCCTATGTGACATTTTTTAATTATTTTTTCCTTTAAATATTGTATAGATAATATTAAGAAACCAGAATAGAGTTAAAATAATTTGAAAAACAAAATTGGAAAAAAGAAAAAGAAAAAAGCAGGGACTTTGTGGTGGATACCTAGCCACCCATCATTGGAGGAGCTGATGAAGGTCGCTGGCCCAAGGCAAGGGTTGGCGAACTCACTGGATCTAGGTGAGGTCGCCCATATTTGAATGCCCTCAACCTAGACTAGGCCGGCAAAAGCTCACCTGGAGCAGTGAGGACCTTCCTGGCCCCACCCCTCCTCATCGCCACCATTGCCTAGGGCCTGTGATCCTAGCAAGCCCCTCCAACAATGAGCAATGGTGGCAACACCCAACATTAGTCTTTGTCCTTTTTTAACTTTTTTTCCATTTTTTTATTAATTTTAGTTTTTTAGTATCATTAAAATAAGATTGAAGGGAAAATTTAATAAAAAAATGCCTATGACAGAATTTAATTTAAAAATGCTACATCAGCAATTTTTTTGTTAGAAAAATTGATAGTGTTAACGGAATAGTGACTTGATTGTAACATTTCACAAGTTTTATGATTTGATTACATATTTTTTAAGTTTTAGAATTCAATTACACTTTAGTGACAAGTTTCAGAATTTGCAGTATGCATATCCCAAAAAGAAATCCTAAACTTATCGCGCTCGTGTCGATTTAATCGTAAACGTTTTAATTTGATTAATTTTTTCTTATTTTTCTTTAGGGCCAATTCACCTAGAAAAGTAAGTAAGCTTCTAATCGAAATTCTTGTTTTCTTTTCCTGTATTCGAACGAACAACGGACGAAGTCCTTTTTACCTATACTTAGCATATGCCCCCTTCCTCGGATCAAGAGGCATCCGACTATTGCCATGATTAGGATTGCCAAAGCAACACTTAACGCCAGTTTCATATTCCCACTTGCATCCCACGATTTGACTAGAAGAGAACATCCCGGGTTCTCTTAGACTCGACCGTGGGCCTGGCAGCCTACGGGCCCGTCCAGGCTCGGCCCGAGCTATATGGGCTGGAAGGCTTTTTAGGCGGGTTTGGACGAAGACGTTTGAGCGCGTTCGAATACAAAATTTGGGCCCAACCCAATTCGTGCCTACTCGGTGATCACCACTGGAATCTCTCCATAAAAGACCGTTAATGTTATCTCCATTTTCTCGCCCCGAATCCATGGCAATCCCGTGGCTTAAAATGCTTAAGAAACGAGTGATGATAATACTGCACGGTCATCCCAAGTATACCCCATTGCATAATGTTTGTTTAATGTTCGTGTTTTTGGCCGTATGATGTTGTTCCTTTCCGTCCGTAGATTTTGCTAATTTATATAAAATACAACCGGTTATATAGGAGTATAGCGCAATGCTTGTTTAATCTCAAGCTTTTACTTAGAAAGTTTCCACGAAAGCCTTGCACATAATATTACATCGTACAATCCTAACATGTTTGTATATAATTTTTGCAATCTATATTTCATAAGATGAATTGTTGTGTAATCTACTAAATATCTTGACTTTCATTTTAAACTTCGACCTTTCTCAATGAAAATATTGTCATTTCTCTCTCCGAGACAGATGAATATTTGGAGCTCGCTCATTTGCCAAAACAAAAATTAAGTGCTGAAAATTTTAAGTATAGAAAGTAAGTACTAGAGTCTTTATACCAAGAAAATAAGGCTGTTTGATAACAAATGAAATAAGTTATCCATTTGATTTTTTTGACTTAAACCAATCGATTAAGTTGCATTTGCTTAATGATTATCAAACCTGCGTAACCACAATAAATACCGAAAGTTCAGCACATAATATGGTTATAAAACACACTTCTCAACAAAGAAAAAACACTTCTCAACCATTAATTCATTGAGTGATAAATTTCAAGAGAGCTTCTTTCATACTGATCAATGATTGAGATATTTGAGTCTCTGAACATGACTACAAACTAAGTAGAAGATTTATGCTCCATTTAAGACTATCTTTATCCTTTCTTTTAAATACCTGTCAACATCAATGACATCCTAATCTTAATCCCTAACTTTGCCATCACAACATCCTCCCTTCGCAACTCTCAAGCCACTCACCATCAAGAACAGACCCAGCTGCCATATCAATTGATATGGATGCGTGTGGGTGGCTTAAGGTCATATTTTTCTCGATTTGATTTTCTGAGAAAAAAGGGTAAATTTAATCATTTGATTATACATAACAGATTTAAAAATATAAAGTTGTAATTAAGAAAATGAAGGATGCACATCAATAAAAGCATAACCTTTTTTTATATTTAATTTGAAACTCTTCTCTTTCCAAAATGCTTTCTTTATTATTGTTTCGTTGATGTTAAGTTTCAAATTAAACCTCAATCTTTCTCATTGAAAATATCTCCGTTTCTTTGTTCAAGACAAATGAAGATTCTCTAACCCACATGTGCTTATATTCAGAGCTCACTCATTTGCTAAAATAAAAATACAAGTGCTGAAAACATAAGTATTAAACATTAATTACTGAAGGTGATCAGTTTCAAAATGGACGGTTCCTATGGTTCCATGGACCCATTCAAGAACTCGATAGGGGTGGGTCCATGGAATTGGTTGAAATATCCCCATTTTGGAAGAGGCATGAGACTTGAGAAAGAGCCACGAGATTGGAGGACGGAGGGATCAAGAGCAAGAGTGATATAGGGAGTGATAGGATCAGAGGCAATCTAGAGTGAGAGTAAGAGAGGGATTGATGAGGCTAGAGGCCACCGAGAGCGAGAGTGAGAGAAGGAGGCGAGATTGCGAGATAGGTGAGGTAAGAGAAAGAGAGAGACAAAGAAGAAACTAGAGTTTTAATCTAAAAAGTTGAAACATAAAATTATATATATATTGGTTTAGTCCATCCAATCTCATGGAAATCGTAAGTTTTAGGTTGATCTGGTTTGGTTTTGAGCAATTCCCAATTTTTTGAACACCTTCATTAAGTGCTAGAGTCTCTATACAATCGAAAATAAAAGGAAAATGTAGTTTGATGATAAATGAAATAAGTTATCAATTTGATTTTTGACTTAAACCAATCGATTAAGTTGTGTTTAGTTAATGATTACCAAATGCACCTAACCCCAATAAATATTGAAATTTCAACACATAATGTGGTTATCAAAAACACTTCTCAACTATTAATTCATTGGTTGATAAATTTCAAGAGAGCTTCTTTCACATAGATCAACGTTTGAGATGATAAAGTCACCAAACATGACTATCTCTATCCTATTTTTCTCAACACCCACCAACATCGACAACATCCTAATGTTAGTCCCTAAATTGCCACTGCAACATCCTCTCGTCGCAGCTCTCGAGTCACTCGCCATTGAGAATGGACCCCACCACCATATCAGTTGATATGGATGCGCATGGGTGACTTAAGGTTATAGCTTTTTAGCTTTCACTTTTATAAAAAAAGGGCACATTCAATTGTTTCAATTATACGTAGTTGATTTAGATATGTAAAGTTGTAGTTAAAAAAAGAGAAAATACACATCAATAAAGCATAACCTTTTAATACTTAATTTAAAACTCTTCTCTTTCTAAAATTCTTTCTTTATTATTGTTTCATTGATGTTAGGATAAAAGGAAAAAAAGGATTTCAATTGCTCCGACTCCGAGTGTATCTAAACACTGGAGTCTCGGGAAATTATCATTTTGTCGGAAAAAGGCTTTCCCTCGAGCTGACCTAAACTCAACCCAAACAAAAGGAAGACAGAGAGAGATAGAGAGGGAGGGGGGGAGAGAGACCGGCATCGATTGAACGCGTGGACTGCACGAGGAGGAATTGGGGTATGCGGTCAGCATGCTGACCTGGCCATATACGCGGCAGCTTCCTATTGGGCGAATAAACTAATGCCCAGAAATGGCCGTCAAAGCATTCTCCCTCCTACAATTCAAAGGTCAATTCATGACGGAGAGTCGCCACCTTACCTTACCCTACCTTCGAACTCGGAATCAAATATAGCGCAGACGCAAAAGGTTTCTCTCTTCTTCTTTTTTGTGGGGGTGGGGAGGTTCTTTTTCCCTTTTCGGTTTTTCTTTATGGAGATAGCCATAGCTCCCTTTACGCGGCAAAGGCCCAAGCGTCATTCCCTGTCGAGAATGTAATAGAATACGGAGAAACTTAAAGATCTCTCAACCGAGAATGTTAGGGAGTATGGCAAGGAATGGCAGCACCCGCCCTGGTCCCCCAACAGTCCTGAATTGAGGAGCCATTTGTCCTCTTCTTGCATCTCATATGTATTTGAACTCCACCGCGTGGGCTCTCTGACCGCCATATCAAGTTACAGATCGATCGGTGTAGGTTGGAACTGATTAATGGCGCGAGTTCATGCGGCACGAGGCAGAGAAGGCAAGCAAGCAAAAGCAAACAAGCAGGCGCTCGGCACACCCCATCAATCCTCTCCACCTTTTAGCAGCTCTTTCTGTTTTGTATTTGAATCAGTCTGACTTTGATTTGATGTTTCCTTATGTAATCCTCGTTCACTAATAAAGAGTTAAAAGACAACGGATGGGATCAGGAAAAGAGCATTTCAACTTCACCGTTCAAAGTCCATATCAGATTCTTTTAACTGAAGTTTGAGCATGGGAAAGTAGGGGGAACCTTTTCGAAAAGATGAAAGCACGATCCGGTGATGTGGCCACTCAAAGGTGTCTAACTCAGCTGGACAAAGAAGTTACCGAAACATACCAGAGGAAGCGCCCCGAACAAGTTGACGTTTGCAGCTGAGCCAGAACATAAGGCCAGAGATTGGATGGATACTCAGGCTCCGACAGAAAAATATGTTTGGAGGCCAAGCAAGCGGAAAATGGAAACAGTTCGATCAAGCTTTATGAGATGAACCAGCATGATCAGAGAGTTGCAAAGAACTGACCAGCTGTACCAAGTCAAGACTCATGGCTTGTTGCCACAAAGAAAGATGAGAGATGAAACCAAAGTTCCCAAGTGGAACAAATATCGAGCAAAATCAGACTCTGGTGCGTTACATTTGTCTCGTGAACAAGATGCGGCATTCAAGGTTTTGCATTCAATTCGTGCAAACTGAAGGCATGGGAATGATATTTAAAAGCAGCAGCAGACAATACAGATTAACGACAATCATGAGGTTTAGATACCCCCTTTCTAAATGATGAATCTTGCATTTAGTTTCACCACACCAAGTTACTGGAAAGGGAAATTAAAGCCGATGCATTGCAACCAATGCCACTTGATCAGCAACAGTAACAATTCAATTCCCAAAGGTTCTTTCTGGATTAACAACATTCACCGGTGTTCCCACTTTGTAGAAGCTTATTGTGGTTATGGAAAGAAATATAAATAGAACCTAGCTACCTTATCAAAATTAGCTATTTCAGAAAGAACAATAAGGAAAAAGAAAAGAGGAAAAAACTAATCTAGAAAAGCAAGGAAGCTCCATATCTTTTTTACATTTCAAATTCAGAGAGGTAGTCTGAACCAATACGCAGGGAGCCCCCGAATGTCACCAACAGTCAGCAAGCACAGACCTTTGAACATCAAATTTTCGAATTCGAAAGGTCGACCCTTCACTATCTCTGCAGAGAAAAAGAACCGAACATTGATGTAATTCGAAGCTAACGATCAAAGTATAATGACTAGACATCAATCACATGATGATGAAGAACAGAAACTGAGAAGACTAGAGATGTGTATCCACAAAAGCTATGATTTTTCGATACTCGTTGAGATCTTTTTGCAGAAACACAATAATCAGAAGATCCACACGCTAATCAAATGAATTGGCATGGGTGGGGGCGATATTACCTTGCCGTTTTCAGGATTCTCGTCGACTTTGTAAGTGTCCACCGAGATCTCCGTCAACCACAGGCCCGGGAAAAGAAACTGCGAGAAAGCAACGCAAGACAACCAGAGAAGATCAGAACCCAGAAGTCAAAAGACGTTCGATGATTACCAAAAGGAAAAAACTCGGAGAATTATGCGTTCACTTACATCCAATTGCTTCTGCACATTTTTGGGCCGCTTCTTGAACCGCCGGGGCGGTCGGTGCCCCACCATCGCCATGAAGTCCTCCTCAATCTCCTTTCGCTTCAGCGCCACCGAAAACTTCGCTCTCTCCTCCGTCTTCTGCGTCGCGCCGCCGCTGTTACCTCTCAGGACCCTGGGCGACGACTTCGTATCGTTTCCGCCGGCGCCGGCGGCGTCCTCGGTCCTCGACGGAGAGCTGTTAACTCTCCCTCCGCCGCCGCAGCCGCCGATCGGAGCCTTGCACGCCGCCCTCCTTGTCCTCAGATTCCACGGCCTCGACTCCTCCGCCGCCGCCGCCGCTGCAGCAGCCCCGGACTCAGCCTCGGCCTCCTCTGCCACAGCGGCGGCCGCGGCGGCCGCCGATTCCACCTCCTCCCTCAGCAGCTCATCCTTCATCTTGTCCGTCTCGGCCCGCAGATCAAACATCAGCTTCTGCCTCACCGCCTCGATTCCGCAGTCGCCGCCTCCGTCCTCGTCGTCGTCGTCGTCGTCCCCGGCGGCGGCGGCGGCGGCACCGACGATCCCGCCACTCCTCCTCCCCGGTCCGAATCGCGCGCGAACCACCTCAGCCGCTCGAAACCCGGCTCCCTCCGCTGGAAGGAGGAGTGAGATCTGGCGGGGATCGGCGATCAGCGGCGGCGGCCGCCGCGGAGGAGGAGTCGGCGGCCACCTTCATACACCGCATGTAGCGCTGGCTGCCCCAGCGGAGGCGCGGGAGCGTGAAATTGTGGAGCGGCTTCGATCTCTCGGGGCCCATCGCCATGGAAGCACGGACTCGTCGTTCTCTCTCGCCGACGAACCCTCCACTACACACCATCACCGTGCGGGGCCGACTCGCGGGATGCCGGAGCGGCGGACAGCTCCGATCGAAGGGGCGGGGGCAATCTCCGGCGTCGGTCCGCTCAGATTTTCTCGAGAAAATCCTTGCTCTCTCTCTCTCTCTCTCTCCCTTCCTTCGCTCTCTTTTCTCTTCTTCCGCTCTCGCGTTCCAGAGCGTCGCCGGGAAACGGAAGTTTATATACGAAGTGAGGAGAAGCGGTTCTAACGTTCGGGTTGGGCGTGTTTCCTCTTTTTTTTTTAATCTTTTTTTTCACTTTCCTATTTTATTTTCTTCTTTTGAATTTCCTTTTTTTTTTTTTTGTGGTCACTGCGGGGTGTGGAGGGTGCTAAGTTGCGCCGGGGGTGGTGTGGCGCGAGTAGTGTTTGTTGTGTTTGGTTTTTTTTTCTCTTTTTTTTATTTTGGATTTCCCGGGTGATAAAATGTCGCTTTTTTTGAAGAGGATGGTCGGCATAACCACCGTCGGATGGGGAGGGCGGACCGTGGAGACGCCCTTTTGAGACCGTCGAATTTTCATTTAAAAATCATTCCCCCTTTTTTTCCCCGGAGACTCGATCCTTTTCCAGTTTTTTTTTTTTTTTTTCCGGGCCATCTGTCGAATCCTTTCCCCGATTCTTCTTTTGGCCAAGTTAAATGAGAGGATCCAAAAAAATTTTTGTGAGAAATTGTTACTATGCCTCTTTGATTTTCGATTTTTGGAAAATCAATTGAAATTTCATTTTTTCAATAAACTATTGACATGTTAGACTAGTGGCTACTTTTTTTCATATCACTTGATTGCCCAATTGGCACATATGCCTGGTATTTTCCTAACAATTGTAAGTGAAAATTTAATGCATCTCGTGATTAAATCATAATTAGATAACTTGATTTGAGAATCATTAAATTTTAGAGAGCCCAAATCCAATTCACTTAACTTTTCGTTAAAAGAGCATTTGAATAATATATTATAGGTCAAACGTTTTATTTATTTTTGGTGTCTAATTTGAAGGATTTTCTTTTTTCTCAAATCCAAAGTTTCATATAATAAACACGAAACGCTTTAAATATTTCAAAACGTGCATTATACAAATCTATGTATAATTTTTCTTTTTAATTTTTGAAATTCAACAATTCCTTTTGTTTGGGATTTTGAAATACACATGCTACAGTGTAAGATGGTAGTATCCTTGGACATGTGGGTTTATTACGTCGCAATTAGAAGCCGCATCTAGAAAAGTATCGACTTCGAAAAATTAGAAGGGGAATTGGTCAATGGGAAGGACTAGGCGAATTGGGCCGTGGGCCAAGCCCACATAGTTATTGCTTGAGCCCGCGCAATATTTATAAAGAAAAATTCGAATTTTCCATAAAATGTTTCGCCCGTCGGGAGTCGGAGTCGGTCAAAATAGGCAACCTTGAGTTCAAGATGGCACTTTTTTATCCTTTGTGTGTGTGGGCCCCGCCCAAAAAGGCCTTCTCGGCTCGGGCCGAAGCGTTCGTTAGAGTTTTTGCCCAAAGCTTTCGCATAAATGTAAACAGAGTTTAAACTAAAGGATTTTTATGAAAAAAATAAATAAATAGTGCCTAGTAACCACTATTCGCTTTACACTAAAAGGATTTTCGTAAAGTAAAATTTTTAAATAATAAAAAAGAAGAATGTTTACGCTTGGGTGATCAAGGAAGAATCAAATGACACCGGCCCAAGGATGAGTTATTGAGCATGGGTAACCCTTAACGAAGGGATATTGAGGTTGAAAAACTCAAGGCGAGGCGACTCGAGGCTTTTAGTCATGTCAGGCGAGGCCCACCAATGTCAACGGTGAAGATAGAGTGATGCCTAGTGTCACGGCTCAAGGAAGCAACACAATCCAAAGGATTTTTAAACGAAAGACCGTGACTAATTCATGAACAAGTGGACTTCAAAGTGCTTGAGTTTTAGGGTTTTATTGAACATTCTATAATATTCTTGAGATGGGTGATGTTGTAATTGTACACTCTTGTTATAATTTCGAAGTGCTTGAGTTTTAGGTTTTTTTTTAGTATTTTAGAATACTCCTAAGGAAGGAGATATTGAGGTAGGAGGATTGTAATTGTACACTCTTTTTATAAATTTGGATATTTGGGTAGTTGCAATCTTTACTATTAGATTGAAAAGATTTATGACTATAATTGAGCTAGTGTAAGGTAGCAAGTAAGGGTGACTTGGGAAGAAATTTTTGAAGCCGTGCATAGGTAAGGAAAAGGTAGATCAATTGACCCTACGACACTAGTTGCATATTAGGGGTGTGAGTAATATAATTTTTAAAAAATTGGATCTTCTCTGGATCGATAATCCTTGCAAGTGGATAAGGTAGCAAGTAACACGTATAAAAAGATGACTTTTAGAGAAGAAATGTCTTGAAGAACAATAAAAATTATAAACATGTGGGCTTCAAAATTTTAATTTTTTCAACTAAAAAAATTATTTTTATAATAAAAATTAATATATATATTATTATTATAATACCTTGGTCCGTCCGGGTGGGCGGGTGGATCCGCCCATGGAACAATTGACCCTACGGTTCACTCCGTTTCCGCATATTCTTTTGCACACCCCTATTACATATGAGCTTATTGGGAACGACAAGGCTGCTGCTGATCAAGTTTGCATACTAAAGCCATGACAAGGTTACTGCTAATTAAATTTGCATAGTAAAGTGAGGATAAAGCGCTACTGATTAAATTTGCATGGTAAAGCGATGATGATGCTAAATATAAACCTAACAAAAAAAAAGTGAGGATGAAGGTAAATTTGAAATTTAAATAATTCAGCGAGGTAAATTGAAAGGAACAAGTTCATTTACCCCTGAAAATAGCATTGTGTTGAAAGCCAGTGGGGGTGGGCTGGGGGTTGCATTAGGTTAAAGGCCCAATGTTATTGGCCCATTTGATTATGTTGGAAGCCTATGCGGGGTGGGAGTTGCATTAGGTTAAAGGCCCTTGGCCCATTTGCTTGGACCACCGTCGATGTCACTGACTCTATTACCAGGTTGATGGCGTGGAATCTCAGACAAGAGGCTCAAATACACCCGCATGTACCGAACCGCTCCTAACCTCGGCAGCGTCTCCACCCGGAATCGAGGTAATCCCTTTTCCGAGCAACGCAAAACCCTAATTCGGCCGTTGCTGGACAACTCCGATTGAAGCTCTCCGGTTTCCAACCGATCGGAAGTTAGAGAAGGGATCGGGGAGGTGCCTAGCGATGGCCGCCGACAAGGAGTTCCGGGAGTTCAGGGTGTACAATTCGATGACACAACAGAAGGAGGTGTTCCGGGCGGCGGTGGAAGGCAAGGTGGGCATGTACGTGTGCGGCGTCACGGCCTACGATTTCAGCCACCTCGGCCACGCCCGCGCCGCCGTCGCCTTCGACGTTCTCTACAGGTAAGCAACTGGTCTCTCGGATCAATGAATAACACTGTCGTCGAGTGCGAGGATAGTATGTGTTTGAAAAAAATCTCACCTTGTTTTTGGTATGGGAATGGATTGGTTGAATGAATAGACAAGAGTAGTGGCGGATTATTCTCCTTTGCCAGTTGCCTTATTGAGGATCGGGGAGTAGATGAAATAGAAAGGAGGTTTCTTTGTTTCTTTCTATAGCTGAATTATACTCCATCTCGCACATCAGATTGGTTCTGTACAGAACGGAGGTCATGCTTGGTTGATTCTTTATAAAATGAAGAATTGCTGATTGAAATCATGGCCTAGCAGGTTTATTTATGTAGCATTGCTCTCTAGTTGGGTTTTGTTGAATGTTAACCATGTATTGTTAAAAATGATTTCGTGCAGATACCTTCTACATTTGGGCTATGAAGTTACATATGTACGCAATTTTACAGATGTCGATGACAAGGTCTGAATGTTGGTCCATATAAATATCATAAGTAAACTCTTTCATGGCTGTAGATTTTGTTTTTGGTTGAATTAGATTTTCTATGCATGATCTTGTGATACGGTACTGTGATTATGCTTAATTTTGTTTGTCTTTATGTTGATGTTTTTTGATGTGAAAAAAAATATGCAGACATGAAATTTTTGAAGTAATTTTCATAAGCTCTGGACTACCGACATTTCATTTGAAATTTGAAAAGTGTGGGAGCTAATTGACTGGTTGTGACAAGAAGAAGATAGAGGATATTATCAGAAGATTATATGGTTCATCAATACATTCTAAAGTTTTATCTGCTTTACATGTGTAGCTCTGCACTGGCAAATCAGAGCTGTACGTTGTTCTTGTGGAGAATTGAGTTTGATTTGGTTCTTATCGAGAACACATTATATCCTGCATATTGTGTAAAGCGAAAGATCCGCTCAATGTAAAGGAACAATGTGGTTTGTGAATGTGAAAGTATTTGACTTTTAATATAATCAATAGCAGTATTTGACCAACTTCTGAGAATCAACCTGTCAAACAAAAGTATCAAATGGACTAGTAGGCGAAAGGGGGAAATCATGATCAGCCATTCAAAATTAATTTAAAATTTGCATTGTGGAAATGCATTTTCAACCCCAAAAATCTGGTATTTTGACATTTTTACACATGGACATGACAGTAAGTAATTAATAAGTCATATAGAATTAATTGGTTTGGATGCTTTTCAACTCAATAGAACTATGGTTTGTTGTAGTGGTTGCTATTTGATAATTTCTTTCTTTCCTTCATTTTAGTAGCAATTATACATTACACAACTGTTTGGTGCATCATCAAATGCTGTTATAAGATTTTTTGATCTACTGTAAGTTCTGGGGTGACTTTGATTTCCTGAAGTGCTACATAGTTCTATTGACGGGAAATCTGAAACTGCTATATGAATATTGGAACTTTAATGATGAGATCATGGCGAGAAAACTCCACCTGATTAGCTACACTGGACAACTAGCTGAATTCATTTCCTTATTTCTTATACTTCTAAAAACTTGTGGTATGGGCTATGCACATTTTGAAGGAATATCTGTTGTGCCATTGGCAAGTAAGTCTGATCCTCCAGATTGTTTGTCAAATTTCATTACTAACGCTTGCATGATGTTTTGCTATTTGACAACTGAAGGGGATTTACTTCTCTTAAGCTTGACAGGTGGCCACCTGTTGATGTGTCGGTCACTGAAAGTAGCTTCAGAAAGATTTTATTTCATCTTTTAACTCTGGCCGTTTCCAATAATGGAAGTGGCGTTCTCTTATTTTGGAGAGAAGCATTCCATTTCACTGCAGCGTAGTGTTCATTACTTAATTCTGTGGTCATCATGAAATTTTGGCATTTTATTGTTAAAGTTAGACTTCCTATTTTTCATGTATTATTTTAGATATTCGGTTATTTTGTGTGGATGCCAAGGATTGTTCTTGGTGTTTCCGAATCAGGTAGTCAGACATTGCTAACATATGGATATCTGCAGATTATTCGTCGGTCAAATGAGACTGGGGAGAATCCCTTGGATTTAAGTAACCGCTTTTGCCAAGAGTATATAACTGATATGGCCGATCTGCAGTGCCTTCCCCCTACCCACCAGCCACGTGTTTCCGATCACATGGAACAGATTAAGGACATGATAACCCAGGTTTCTAGCTTCAACTCTATATCTGCTGCTTATTGTTTCGAGGGGTTCAATAAGAGCATGTATAAGCATGGATTGGAGTATGTAGGGAGGAGCTGCTGTTGCTACAGTATGTAGTTTACAGCCTTTCTATATTTTCTCATAATTTCTCTGATATTTAGTGCAATTGTCCTTAGTTCCTGGTTTCTGTGTTGAACTTAAGAAGGAAAAGTTATATCAAATGGTTCTATATACAACTTTGCGACCAATTTAGCTGTTTGCAAGTTATTATTTAAAAGTCGCTAGGATTTTTTTTTTGGGTTGAAAGTCGTTATGATCAATAGGGAAAGTTTTAATTAATAATATTCCTTATGGCTGTTTGCAGATTATTAACAATGATTGTGCTTATGCGGTGGATGGAGATGTGTTCTTTGCTGTGGATCAGATCTCAAATTATGGCTGCTTGTCAGGGCAGAAGCTAGAAAATCACAGAGCAGGTGAACGTGTTGCAGTGGACTCTAGAAAGCGCAATCCTGCGGATTTTGCATTATGGAAGGTGTGCAAATGTGTTGTCCTACCTGTAAAGTCTTTTTTTATTTATTTGTCTGGGTATGTAACTCTGAAGGCAAATGGTTATTGTAGGCTGCAAAGCCTGACGAGCCGAGCTGGGAGAGTCCTTGGGGTCTTGGCAGACCAGGGTGGCATATAGAATGTAGCGCAATGAGTGCTCATTATCTGTCTTTCAAATTTGATATCCATGGCGGTGGAATTGACTTGATCTTTCCCCATCACGAGAATGAAATTGCCCAGAGTCGTGCTGCATGCCAAGAGAGCTGTGTGAGGTATTGGATGCATAATGGGCATGTGACCAACAACAATGAGAAAATGTCAAAATCACTGGGTAACTTTTTTACGATCCGTCAGGTAGTATTTGCAAATTTGTTCTGTTTTCTGTTTTTACATGTTAACATCTATCTTGAGCTCTCTTGAGCTCTCACCATTCCTGGTGTCTAAAAATTCTTGATTTGTATTAACTATAGATTACAGAGCGATACCATCCACTGGCTTTGAGACACTTCTTGATAAGTGCACACTATAGATCTCCTCTCAACTATTCAGTCTTACAGTTGGAGGGTGCATCGGCGGCTGTCTATTATATATATCAGGTATAAATCATGTTTTGTTAACTGCAAATCACTTCTCATCTTTCTGGCTGCTTACTCATACAATGGTTTTAGATTCATATGTAATTAATGAAACTGGGGGCTTGCTTGATTGAACTGATTAGAAGATACCTGGGGGATTTGATGCTGTTAGAGAAGAAACCATTCCTATTGTCTCTGCAATTACCTGTACAAATTGTTTGGACGGTTTTGGCCGAGTTCTAGTGCCAGCAGCCACTAGTCTGAGTCTCTCTGAAATGCTCTTCCTTGATTATCTTGGATGTATTTGTATGAGTGACATGCATGCAAGTTTGGACTCTGCTATCTGATAGAAAATTGACTTGGGATGTCTTCTCAATTTTAGACATTACAAGACTGTGAAGATACTCTGTCGTCATTCAGAGAGGCAACTCCCAGCGAGGGTACAGAACCAATAGGCAAACCAGTCCGGGTTCTTCCTGATGCCGAGAAATGCACCAAAGGCTTGCGGAAGGATTTTCACGACAAAATGGCCGATGACTTGAACACCTCACATGTGCTGACAGGTGCTTTTCAGGATGCCTTGAAGTTCATAAACAATAATACGAACACCCTCAAGGTAATTCGTTGTACTCTTTTCTTTCCCATAAAAGAAGCTGCACCTTTTCAAATGTTCTCTCTGTTGTGTATCTTTTGTGCTTTACTTTCTTTAACTTTAAAAATCGTTTCATTCTCTAATGCACTTCAGAAGAAGCCACAGAAGCAACGGCAATCGGCAATAATTCAATCCCTTACTGAGATAGAGAAAGAAGTAAAGGGTGTTCTAGATATTCTGGGTTTGCTGCCCCCTATCACTTATTCTGAGGTGATGCAAGTTCTTATGAATACTTATTGAGTTTTTCTTGGGCCAAATTCGATTTAAATGTGAGATTTCTTCAATGTAGATTCTGGAGCAGTTGAAAGGCAAGGCATTGATACGGGCTGATATGTCAGAAGAGCAAATATCGCATCTGATTGAGGAAAGAATTTTAGCCAGAAAAGAGAAGGATTTTGCAAAAAGCGATCGAATCAGGGCTGACTTGACTGCGAAGGGGATTGCGCTTATGGATGTCGGAACGGAAACTATTTGGAGACCGTGTGTTCCTGTTGAGCAGGAGGAGAAATTGCCCAGCTGATGGATAACAGCAGCAAATACGTTCTTCTTTTCAAAATTTTGCCCAAACATAGATGGATGCTCCACAATTTTTTTCATAATGTAAGACCCAAAATTCAAGCTAACAAACATATGGGGCATACTATTACATATCAGCCCCATGAGAGGCAGTATTGCCTGTCAGTTAATAGGAAATTTTTTGACATAATTTGTGCTCTGAGTTATCGCCTATATGAGAAGGTTCTTGGTATAGAAGCCTGTAGATGATGACTTGGTATTGATCGTCCTTCAGATGTTGATGCATTTTCGGAGGAATGCATGGAAAAGGGGCAAATCAAGATGTCTTCGGAATTCTTTTCAGGAAGGCAGGTGTGCATGAACGCAACAATTAAAGTCAGATCAAGTGCGACATCGGCGCTGGTCTGTTATCTCCTCCGATGTTGTCTCCTCCGATGTCTAGAACCCCTTTTACTCGGTAGAGTGCTATCTTCCTCTTTTGATTACTTCATGGCCAGGTGGATTTTGGAAATGCTCCGACCGTCTGAGCTGAGAAGAAGCACCGTCGATCTACACATAGCAGGATACGATAGCAAATACTCAGCAGCTCCAAAGTCTATCGGTTCTTGGTACTGCTCTGGTTTCTCACTGATTGCTCCATCATCATAGCACTTTGCGATATCGATAAGCTGACTCCGAGTAGAATGTGAAGAATCTCAAGTTCCGCACGTGAGTTTGTGGATAGAGATTGATGCAAATGAGGACTCAATCTAGATAGCGCACCGTGTTGGATTGTTTCAAGCGACAAATTTTAACCGTCTTCTTTTTTTTTTTTTTAACTCATGTAATTTCTTTTCTCCTGTTCAGTTTGTTCTTTGGGCCAAGGTTATAATCATTTATGACCGCCTGGATTTCATTTGGATTGACAAGTTATAAAAAATGTAAAAGCCGTTTTCCAGTTTGTGGAGAGCAGGAGGAAGAAGCGTTAATGGTGAGACGCAGTATTTGCGACCGAACAGCCTTTTCTAGTCATTGTACATTTCAACGTCGGCAAATAATACACTGGACAAAAATTATGCTGAAATCACTGACATGGCGTGAAAAGTCGTACTTGCATCTCAATAGTTATAAAGTTAAAAAATTTGGAAAAACACACAAAGAAAAAAGAGAGAGGAGAAATTGCATTTTGGGTCTGTGCAGTATTGGGGGAATTCACTTTTGATCCTTATACTTTATTAAATTATAATTCTAAACCTTGTACAATTCACAGGAGACGGTATAACTCATCCTATCAAGCTTTTATAAAAAAAATTTCTGCTGGAAATTGCTGAGTAAGCTTTTGCTACTGACGCGGGAGTCCTGCCTGTAAAAATCTCTAATTGAAGATTACGTCTGTAGGCCCTTGTACTTTTTGGAATGATGAAGGTTTGTCCCTATGCTTTTCTTTTTAGGGCAAATACCATAAAAAATCCTAAACTATATTCCTTGTAATAATTTTACCCCGAATTTTTTTTTGTCACTAAAAATCTAAAACCATGTCACTTGTGATAATTTTATCCCGAACTCTTTTTTTTGCCACCAAAAACCTTAAACTATCTTTTAGGACAAATTTACCCCAAAGTTTTTTTGGTTGAAAGGCATTTTTGTCATTTTCCCTTTTTTTTCCTAGACAAAAGGAAGGCGGCAAGGTTGCCCTCGCTAGTATTGAGCAAGGCTTTGGCAGCCATTGTCCAATGCCGGTGAGGGTCACCCACGCCTAGGCCCAAGCTAGATCCGGCAAGGGCGGCCCTTGTTGGATCTCGGAGAGAGGTCACCCTCACCCGACTCAGGCGAAGGTCACCCTCACTAGATCCGGCGAGGGTGACCCTCGCTAGCGAGGCTCGGGTGAGGGCTGCCGGAGCCTTGCTCGACTCCGATGCCAGCGAGGGCGTCCTCGCCGGCTTCCCTTTGTTAGGAGGAAAAAATAAAAAGAAAAAGAAAAAATGAAGAGGAAAAAGGATGAAAATGCCCCTTAGCCAAAAGTTTGGGGTAAATTTGTCACAAGTGACATACTTTGGGATTTTTGATGGCACAAAAAAAAGTTTAGGGTAAATTATCACAATGAGCATAATTTAGGGTTTTTGGTGGTATTTGCCCTTGTTTTATAACAAAACTAATCCTCATACCATTTTTTAGTGATGAGATTCTAGGTAAAATTTTTCAAATTTCCATTCCAAATAAGACTAAAATAACACTGGCTATAATCTAAAGCATGATATACGTGCATGAGATCCTTGAATCAGTAAAAGTAACCCTTTTTTTTTTTTTAAAATCACTTAATATTTGAGAGTTGAGACACTCGATATGAATAACCTCCCGCTACAAGAATAAGACAGTCAAAACCTGAAAGATGGTATATTTCTATGTCGGACTAAACTTCCATTGGAAGGTGACAATCTACCAGTAGTAAAATCAAGCCAAGAGCCTACCAAGAAAGAACCCACTTGAGCATGAAATTCCGTGCAAATGAAT
Source organism: Angophora floribunda (assembly GCA_014182895.1). NCBI lineage: Eukaryota > Viridiplantae > Streptophyta > Magnoliopsida > Myrtales > Myrtaceae > Angophora > Angophora floribunda. The sequence goes on along the minus strand of CM024706.1, from coordinate 35,242,328 downwards.
TATGGCAATTCAAGGTTAATGTTGAATTTGAGGGTTGAATTTATATCGGCGAGGACGAGTTTGATTTACCAATTATGGATAGCTTCATTTGACCAAACACTAAAAATACACACACAATCTATACAAGATGATTTGGCATGTTTCTCGAATGTTTGAACAAGAATACAGCACCCATGTCCAATTTTGGCTTGTGCATCCATTCATCCCACATCATCAGTTACCGAAGATACACGCATCTTGGCTTTTCTTCAATATGTCCATGAAAATCAAAATATTATTAGAAGAATCGGATGCACTTAGTGCTTATCTAGATCGCTGAATCTGATTAGCTAGACATATAACATAAGCAGACCATAATAAATTGAATGATCCAGGTACATTTGAGTTTTTCATCTTATCCGGAATAATTTCTTACAAAAAATATTGTAAAAATTATCTGAGGACAATGAATAAAATTTTTAGTGCACACAATTTTTTAATAAATATGACCATCTTACGATTGCAAAAGATCCGATAAGGGCCTTTTTGTTTTTTTTTCTTGGGTTTTTGGAATAGGATGGGGAAGGGTGACTAGCACCAACGACCTCCTAAAGGCCTATTTAAAAATATAAGAAAAGGAATCTAATTTTCTATTTTCACTATATAGTGGGAATGTGATGGTCACAATCTAAAATCCGTTCCTAGATGGAATAGCAATTTCTTCATTACCCAGAATAGAATAACCACTTAAAATAATGAAAGAGTTTATATTTGTCGATAAGTGCAAAATTATATGGATATGATCCTCATTGTGCATCTTGATCAATTGGATCGTTTCTTTGTACATTCCTATACGAAGTGTTTGTAAATGAGTTTTTGGGTATTCTTTTTATCATTTCGTCCAAGAGTAAGAGTTCTTCCAATTCTATGAATTTTTCTAGAATACTCTTTTCTTGAATATCGGTCAAAAAAGTTTCGGATTGCCTAGTATTCCACCAATTAGTAATCCAAAATTCAAGATGGAAAAGGACAATTGCTTTCACTTTTATCAATACAAAAATGTTTAAAAAAAATTCAATTTCTGAAGTTTCAACTTCATAAGGAAAACAACAACATAAGTTTCTTAAGGTTTTATTAACGTTCGGAAATTATGTTTATGAACAAAGCACGTCTTCAAGAAAACTAAATACAAATGTACGGCCCATGTGAAATAAATACTTACTTAGGATCATTGGCAACACCGGGAGTTCAAATAGTTCATACAAATATAATATCAAAATTTAGAGCAGTTCCTACGTATCACAATTGGCCTTGATACTTGACAAGCGCATATCATGTGTGAATACCTCACTCTAAATGTTCCCTTTGGGTAGTGCAAGAATAGCTCTAAGTTGATACCGTGAATGGATGACATGTATAAAATTTCGATCACATTTTAACTCACTTCTGCATATGCATTGTCATGCTTAATTAGAAATTCATGTGATGCCCGTAAAATTTTCCAATATGGCTAAACATTCAACATGTCCTTTTAGAGAATCACTGCTCTTACAGAAGAGAATTTGCTTCAGAGGGGTGTACAAACGGGATCCATGAGCAAAAAACAGATCAAAATGATACAATCCGTCCGTGACGACCCTCTGAACCGGGCCGAGTGTCCAAGATTAAGCCGGATCCAACCGAACCGGCCGCGTGACGTGAGCTTCTTCGAGCCGGTGACCGAACACTCTCTCCGCTTCGAGCCAGCCAGCCGCTTAAAACCTAAGCGCGCCGATCTTCTAAGGCGCGGCTGGCGCGAGGCTCAGGTGCAAGTCCAGGCCCCACCCTTCGTCGAAGCTGGGCCCACTGTCCCCTCTCGAGAACCTACTCAACGAGGGCCCATCAAACACCGCCCGGCCCGGCACCACGGGCTCCGCCGCGGGGCCCCCGTGCGGGGCCGGCAGCGGCGGCGCCCTCCCGCCGGGGCCGGCGAAGACGCAGCCGTGGGCGATGTGGATCGGCGCGCCGGCCCTGGACACGTAGACCCACGGCGGGGGCGCGGCGGCGGCGGCGGCGGCGACGGAGAGGAGGTGCGGGGGCGGGGCGAAGGCGGAGACGATGGGGTTGTGGGCGTAGACGGTGGCGTGGCGGGCGGCCTGCAGCTGGGCGCGCTTGAGCTGCTGCCGCTCCTTCTTGTGGGCGTTCTGGTGGCCGCCCAGGGCCTGGGAGTTGGCGAATTCCCTGCAGCAGTACTGGCACTCGAACTTCCGGTCGGCGGAGGAGGAGGACACGCCGGCGGACTCGTCGGACGGCGAAGGGCTCGTCTTGTTGGACGCGGGGTCTAGCTCAGCTGGCTCGGGATCTTCTTCTTCTTCGGCGAAGTCGAACCCGAAGAGCTTGAACCGCGCAGGGTAGTGATCTTGTTTGGCTTTGAGGTGGTCCAGTTCAGCCATGGCTAGAGAGAGAGAGAGAGAGAGAGAGAGAGAGGCGTGCAGAGTGTGAAAACTGAGAGGAGGTGAAAACTGAGAGGAGGGGTGAAGGTGTTTCAGAGAGAGTCGTTGCATGTGAAGGTAATTTATACAAACACCGGACGAGACAAGACATTGACTAAAGCAGGTTGAAGGGAGAGGGAGAGAGAGGGAGAGGGAGAGAGAGAGAGAGAGAGAGAGAGAGAGAGAGATGGCCACGGAAGTCGAAAGGAGACAGGATAGCCAAAAACAAGGGAATTATCAAGATCATTAAAACTTGTTTAACCATCTAGGAGAATTAACTTGTACAGTCACAAAAATTCAACTTTACAAAACCCAATTCATGTTCTTATTTGTAGCTGCATGCCCCTCTCATCATCGATCGGTTGTTAAATTACAGATTAGGAGAGAGCCTTCAAATAATCATGTGATTTTTCATCTCATCAGAATGTCGATTACATGATTAGAGTCCGTTCGTGTAGGTTAGCTGGCTTGTACTCGAATTGTGCAACATCACTCAATTTAATATCATCGATAGTGGTTGCTGTTATCGCTTGTTGTGTGATTATTGTATCAAAATATCGCGATCTGAACCATCTTACACAGAATCGACTTTTCGATTCCATTTCGTGATCTATCTATCCATTGCATTTTAAGTCGTATCTTTTTTTTTTAGGCAAAAGCTAGGCAAGTACCTCAATTGTGCCTTATATCACAAGCCTTTTTGGCTAATTGGTGCCTTTCCGGCTTAAACCTTTTCTTTATCAAAGTATAAATATTATATATATAGTGTAATGATCTATATGGTTAGCGTAAAAAGATTCAGATGGACCACTGAATTAGTGGACCGACTCATCATCCATTTGTCAAGAATGGACAACAATTATTTCAATATCTCTCTCTTTGCCTGCCTTAGTGAACTAATCGATATGCTTCTTGCACTCAAATTGCTGGCTAGAAAGAGAGATTCACAAGGGTTGACAATTCGCGTTGTTGGTTGAGAAAAACCGGTGTAAAAAGGGAATAGGGGTCTTTCTTTCTTTCTTTAAGATGGAATAAGAAATGGTTTATTCTCATGACTTTACAAAGTTCGGTTGGAATGATTATACTTGAATTTAAAAAGACGGATTGTGATTCCGAATAGGGGTTTCCAATCATCTAGATGACTAACTTATCTAGATGAAACTTTCAACAAGTTAGGAATTGCTATTGGTCAAGGTCATCTGTGACATTCCTACAAGCAGTTGCCATAGAGGGAAGGGGAGTGGGAGGGGGGGGGGGAACTCCGGCAGGAGGTGGTGACGGCAATGGTGATAGTCTTTGTGTCTATAATCTATAGGCGGGAGGGTGGTAATTGGCCGTGGCGGAGGGTATTAGGGTTTGCCAATTAAAGTTTTCTAGGGTTCTTTTTAAAAGAGTGTATTTCAGTCAATTGTATTATACAAAGTAGGGCCGCAAGTGCGGTTGTAATTTTAGAAGTGGACAGTGCAAGATGTCAAATATGCAAAAGTAGAGGATGGTTTTTGGTTAATTCAAATTGAATACCAAAAGGTAACGAGATCCAAAATTGAATTTGAAAAATAACGTGAAATCTCGACATATATGTGCCGTTTTGATTGGATTCCGTGGACTATTTTATTAACAAAATGAGTGCACAACTAGTTCTTTTTCCCAACCTGGATGCTATTGCAACTGCTACAGATATTTTCTCTCTCTCTCTCTGTTTAATGCTTAATCCCAGGAGCCGACACCACCAACTACCACCACTCTCTTTCCTCCGAAAAGTCAAAAACATCCATGCATACAAGCACTTCAAGATCAACCTCAATCCCATGTCCGTGTCCTGAACTGGAGCCCTGTCCAGGGCCCGAACTTGTCTGTAACCCATCTGTCATTATCACCCTTACCTTGCAAATCTAGCTTCAGATCCTCCTGTTCCATAATGAAAAAGAAAAAGGACCCGCAATCTCTCCCTCCCTCTCTCTCTCTCTCTCTCTCTCTCTCTCTCTCTTTCTCTCGGTCGCTTGCACCTATCGAGCATCTCATATGATGGCCCTCCTTTATGACAAAAGTCAACATCGGAAAAGCTTTGGCCAATCTGCTTACTTTAAGCTTTGTCTGAAAGGGGGTCGCACATTACATGAAATGCGAGAACCAATCCCCTCGTCAGGTGTTTCCAAATGATGAATGATTAAACGGACGCTTGCGTGATTGACGTTGAAACATTTATGGGACCTTCCTTCGGTTTCAATGCTTGCGGAGGTGGGTGGTTTCTTTCCAAAAGGCAAAGAGCATCCGCCAGAATCTTCTGATTGTGGGTTTTGAGTGGGAGGGTGTTCAAATCTTGTGAAACTTCCACTTAACCAAAGATCGACATGATTCATCGTTCAAACTATTGTTAGTCAAGTTTGCCCCCAGCAAGAAAATTACTTTCTCAATGTAAGAAAATAAAGCCTTATTTATTTATTTAAGAGATGTTACAGCATAACAAGATTTCTTAAGCACCCGACATTGCATATCGTTTTCTTGAAATGCCAACATGCATCTTTCCTAATGAGAAACATGTTTATAGCACATATAACGTGCCGTTTTTTCAATAGCTAGCTTAGGTAGACATTTAAAGAATCACAATATCTCGTATTCAAATTCCTTGTGCGTGACAAAACCCTTATGAGAAAACAGTGGGCATGTGCTCGAAACGTCTCTTCTTTTGGAAGTCTCAATCGCGGCTCCGAACCATGACCCACGATGACTACCCGCATTTTTTTCTGGAGTGACTATGCGTTTTGTCGAAAGCCCTCCCCCCAATATTCAAACCCAACCTTCGGATAGAAAAAGCTCATGTCCTTTCTCGACAGTTTTGATTTCTCTTAAATTAAATCAAACCGTCATCATTGCTTCCATAACCAGCCGGAGGTTTTTTATCCATAGACATCTATAATTTGGTAGACTAGCTTGCTAACTTGGTCGTGCCCAATGCGCAATCCATTGCAGTTGCTAGATGCAATAAGCATCCGATAATCTTGAAGATGCTAGCCAAGATCGTGATGATAAAAATATATAAAGTGACCGTATGATCTGACAAGCTGGAACTTCCGGAATAAACGGTTATGCTTGATAATGTAGTTTAGGCTCTATTATGCTTCCTCCTTCTAGACCTTCAATTTGCGATTTTTTTATTATGTAATATCCACACCAAACTAAATGTTACGCATCACAAAAAAAAACAACCCTAAATTTCTCTCCCACCCCCTATCTTGCTCGTTTAGTTTACTTTCCACAGCCTCTTAGCCCATGGTTCCGGCGTCGGCTTCATCTCCACCGCCATAGCCGTTGTAGCCGCTCGGTCGTCTTCGTGGCTTCTCCTCCATCGCCACAGCCACTTGTCATCATCGTTCTTCGGTCTCTCTGCGGTAGCCGATGATGTATTATGACCTTAAAGATACCGCATCTGAGAATGGGTTGCGTGAATGGAAACGGGGAAGAGGGGGAGGGGGTAATGGAGCGAATAATGCTCAATCAAGTGCCAAAAACAGCGGCGGATGGTGGCTAGGGATTGAGGAAGCGACAATCATGGCATGGGCGATGAGAGAGAGAGAGAGAGAGAGGTGGACATTGATGTTTGGATAAGATTAGGGTTTTGAGTTATTTTCTTTTTGTGTGCATTTTCTTATTTAAATTTGCACGTGGGTGATATGATTTATGTTGATAGCATCAACACACATGATTACAGGAGAACATTCTCCAACCCACACATGCTACTCTTGGTATTTCGATAAATCTTAACCTTCAATTAAAACCTCATTTTCATAAATCAGCCATCGAAATTTATTAAGACAAGAAAAGGATTGTCGAATGATGTTTGAGGATCTACGAGCTTTTCTTGATAGCTTAATCTATTTTGGGGAAGAGGACCAGTTTTGATTCTAGAATCATATAAATGCATACGTCACGATTTAATTCGATTCCTAACAACTCCTCTAGTTCTTAATTTGGTCCATCACTCTTGTTGTCCCGTCTTAACTCATCTGCCTATTGTGGTTACGTCCACCTCCTGCGTTTCACTTGTGGGGTCCTACTTACACATGATGAGGAGCGTTAAGTTATGTGTTGTGTCTGTATATATTCTTTGGTCATTTCTCGGAAGTTTCGAGGAAAATGATTCATCTAATGAATTCATATTGTCCAACGTTTACATTCCAAGTGATTCGAAATGTATGGAACCTTTCGTGGGGACCATGCTTTGGACTTCTAAATGTGGGCCATGGAGAGTGCCTCACATGTTGATTCGCTATGCTGATTGAAATTAGGCTTGCAAATCACACTTTATTTCTGGCTAATTAAACCTAACAATCTTTTTACTTTTATGAGAATCCGATGCCTTTTTTTTTTCCCAAAGAATATTTGATAAATCTTCGTGTTTTCCTCACTCTAGGGAACATTGGAAGCCAGCAGCGACGGTTGAATGGTCCACTAGCACCCACCACCATGCTTTGCCGATCTCTTTTGCTCATGAAAAGGGAAGAGCTTTTAAAGTTGGTGGCGTAATTGGAGAATGCGACGAGCATTTATTTAAACTCTTCAAAGCTCAACGAGATCATATGCTTCGGGACCAGCAATGCGATCAAATCTCATACAGTGTCTTTCTTCGATTCGCCTGATGCGAACCTAAAAGTTATGGTTAGTTATCAAAATCATCATCAACTTTCGATCGACGAGCATTTTACGCCTTTTAGAATGCAATGAATCCCGTGCGTCACGCTCAGAATAAAATAAAAAAAATCCGGTGGTATTGTACGCCGTGAAGTTTTAGCATATTATGGAAACATGTATATGTATAATAAAAACTAGAAGATGCAGGGTATAATTAGTGGGGAGCATTGAGATAGATTACAGCAAATAAACTGTTCTTACGGCTCTTACATGAAAGGTTTGCCCGATAAGGTGAGCATAGGCAAGAAAAGAGATGCTTGGACCATTCTATGTACTGTTTCTCCTGATTGATCTTGTCATGGTACTCTTCCCGGCATTATTGGCATCCAGAAAGTGCAGCTAAATAGGGCAAATCCCGGCATTGTGTATGTGGGTTTCGTTCATCGTTTCCCGCAGGCGAGAAGACAAAACGAGAAGTGAAAACATAATGCAGAGACCCACCAAATAGTACTCTTGTTTCTAAGGCCTGGTTCCTTGGATGCCACCCTGTCATTCAGTAGCTTGATTGATTGATAAAGTTGAAGGTGTACCTCGTTCCCATATTGCACTCAATTTAATGAGTTTGTTTGAGGTTGGGAGGCACAACACATCCTTATATGTAATTCAAGTACCGTGATATGGATGGATCGATGTAACTATTATGGTATCATATAGATAAAAAAATTAATGTTTATAGTAGGTTTGATACCGTAAAAGACAACTTTTGATGTGTAGGGCTCATATCAAAGTCACCACGGGCAGCAAGGTGGATCCAAATAAATCGAGCAGCGTTTTCGTGCATAACATTGTGTGGTGATTTGTAGTCGACCTTGGTGTACCTTGCTTTTTGGAACTTTTCGTGAAGAACTTCTGAGTAGTCTCTTCTTGCATAAGTATGATTGACGGATTGAACTTGGTAAATTTTTCTTTACTTTTTCTGTCTTTTCATTTTAATTTCACGCAACAACAAATGAAAAGGGTAATAAAAAACATATAATTAACATATTACTCATTTAAAATTAATCATAACTTATAAATTGGAAAAGCCTGGTTGACATACATATGGGATCTCATATTTCTTTTTCACTAAGTGGATTTTCTTTTCTTTTTAATTAAACAGATAATATTTTATGAAAGTTCAATTTGCACTTATGAACTCATTAGTATCACCATCTGATTTTAGGGTTAGGCTTACGATTGCCAAATGATACGAATGCACATGTTTGTACATCAATTTCTCACTTACTTTGTCAGACATTAATCTAGAAACAAAGTTTACATCAAATCGTCAATGTGCCATCGCGTCGAGATGAATACGTGCTTGCTTTTGTAGAATCAACCCTCCCATGCACAAGCTAAAAACGCTTTCAGCTGCTAGAATCCTGATGAAAACAATCCAATCAGAGACCATCTAGCAATCGTTGTTAACTCATACAACTGTCTTCAGGAAGATTGATTTTCTTTTCCTCGTTCACTTCTTCATAAAAAAAAAAATATTTTGTTTTTGGCTCCTTAATCGTTCTTTTCTTTAGTCATTTAGAAGGGATGCCGACATTATTGTATATAAGATCGCCCGAATCCTAAACGTGCCCCCACCATGTTGTTTTAATCAGGGGAATTCGAGCAAATCCAACATTAAAAAATGGCAACATTTTCGCAATTGATCGTTCTTGGGACACCGTATCATTCGAGGACTCCATTATCATTCAAATCAACTTTAATTGTCAAGTGACGACTTTTTGATTTTTCGAGATTTAAAGAATTGGTTTTCGAGCAATCCAAAACAAATGGGGATGTGGGTGTGACAAGCAATGCGCCCATTCCAATCATAAGCGTTTTCAAGTGACAATAACCTACTTTTATTAGAATAATATAACATAAAATAAAATAAATAAAAAAGGCGTGGGGGTTGGGTGGAGTTAGCTTTAAGTCATGTGAAGTGACACTTTCTCTCAACAAATCATTTGATTACATGTCTAAATAATTGGGTTAGCCTATGCCTAGGTTGCGGTCTAGAATGTCCATATCTGAAATTTTTTTAAAAAGAAAGGATGTCGCCCAATGAAATTCCAATCAAGTATTTGTGAACTTAATCAATGGAGAATCCCATGAAGAGATTAGGTTGGGAGAGAGACTTTGGTCAATTAGATGAGACAAGAGATACGTGCCTGGGGTTCAGGATAAAGGGGACACCAAGATAGATGGCTACACAAGCAGCCACTCAATTAATCCGTGCTTAACCTAATAAAGCGACATTTAGGTGAGCATGTGACACGACATATGATTGCACGTCTATATTTATTTGAAGTCGTCTAGTTTAATAGCGCCTATCCTAAGCACATGCTTCTTCTTTGAGCCTATCCAATTTCGCTATTTGGGTTGCAATTATTATATGATAGTTCTCATGTTAGCCATATCGGGGTAATTACTATAGTTATTGCAGCATTTTTACTCTTGTATTGTTTCAAAACACTAGGTCAAAGATTATTGATAAAATTTACTAGATGGGATAATTGAATACATGTGTTTTAACGTGACAACCTAAGTCATGGATTTGCAATATATTAGGAGTTCCCTTTCAAATTGAATGGAAATCCAAGTCCCCCGTGAAGAATCGTGTTTGTGGGTGGTGGGGGTGCATATCATAAACTATAAAAAGTGTTGAGGTCATACAAATCCCATAGATGTAAGATGTTGAATACTTTAACACCTCCTCTCACACGTATGATGAATGGGAAGTTGCACATGCAAAATAAATTAGTATAGAAGCCGACTCTAATATCATATTAGAAAATTCCAACTCTAAAGCTTGATCCGGCTTGCATAAGTAGTACTAAAGTATCCCACATCACTTGTTTTTTGGCCATTCCTTCACTTATAATTATAAGATTTTTAGTTAGACTTTGTAAGATTTTAGCAAAGGTTGCAAATTGGTAGTTTAACACTAAGGTCGTTATACTTTGTGGGAAGTTCTCTTTTTTGTTCAATCCTATATTTTTTCCTATCATTAGTCCTTGTACAATTTTTTTTTATGACAATCTAATGAGTCATTCGGATAAATTTTTCTTTTTTACTCATAATTGACGGGATTTGCTTAGATGTCAGCATCGACTCCCCCATTATTGAATGGCTCAAAGCGAAACTTCCTTCGGCTTGTAAACAGGGAACGCGACCGTGTGTATGATTTTCCATCTATAAGATTATTCAATTAGGTATTACCTGTCAAAAGCCAACGCCAACTCAAAATTTCCCATCAGATGTTGAAAGGGAAGTTGAAAATAAGTGTACTTGCTGTTGTTCCAGTCCCCTCATCTAGACGCTACAATGAAGTGATGACAGCTCAACCTCTGTAGTCAACGTGTAATTAACGTGGTGACATGTGATAGGACGGGATTTTCCTTACTTTTGAATATTGTTCGTCTGTATGGATGCTTATTTGCAATCTGTCACATTAATATTCTATACTATTACTCGATATTGTTGGTCCTACATAATCACGTGAAGAACTAATTCTTGAGATTTAATTACACCACATGTATCGTTTCAACATATAGAATGGGTATTGCGGTTATTGGAAAACCCAAATTTATTGAGGTATCGTGTCAAAGGGAAGTTTTATATGTGCAAACCCTATAAATTTTAACAGGGAAAACAGGTGAAGCGCACCAAAATAATGGAAGACATTAAAAATGTGTGAAGACCACGCAAGGACAGAGGTCTTTGCACTGCTAACGTGAGGAATTGGTCCATGAAATTGTCGGGAGAATTATTCAAGGACTCGACCCCGTCTGTTACGGAGCTTTCTGTACTTGGGATGTTCGTACTTGGGGCATGTGCATGTGAAAGACTCGCCAGAAAAGAAAGAGGACATGTTTGACTTCTTTAACAGATTGATCTTTTATTGTCCGGAATCATTCCACCAAATCAAGCTAAATCGCATTTTTAGAAAATCAATAGGATCAACATTGGATCCTATTCTTAAGGAGAACAGCAAATTCAAACGCACATCCTCAATTCTAACTAGTTTTGTCCATTATATAATATCAAATCTGTTTGATTTTTTTTATTCCGAGCAACATGTCAAAAGTATAAATAAACAATTTCGCTGTAAAGATCCATGGAATCCGGGAAAGAATTGTCGTTTTGCAATTGTTTAAAGTACAATGAGTTTGACGATCAAAGGTGATTGTTCCAGTGGTAAAAATGTTATTTGTCTTACACGAGATCACGAATTTGATTCATGTTATGAACTAATCTCTAAACTACTCATGCTTTTACTCATAAAAAATGGGGAAAATTCCAAAAAGGGCCCCAAATCTTCTCATTTTATCAAATAAGAGCCCGCAATAAATTTTGTTTTAAATAAGAGCCTGAAATGGTCTTAATTGTTTCAAATAAGAACCTTAAGTGGCTATGATTGTTTTAAATAAGGGTCTCACCTCACTGGTCGTCGGTTGTTTAAATTTTCCGATCGATCAAGGGTATTTTTATCTGAATCTTCTTCTTTTTTCTTTCCTTCTTTCTTCTCTTTTTTCTAGTTCTTCTTCTTTTTCTTTGTCGGTGGTTGGTGACACCCACAGAGGGCTAGGTGAGGGTTGCCCTCGCTTGATACTGCAAGGGCCACCCTTGTTGGTGAGGGGCAGCTTTGCTTGGGGAGGTTGCCCCTCGCAGCCAACCGCAAGGCCAAGGAGGGCTTGACGATCCTCACCTTGATTGCCTAGGCACAGGTGAGGTCGACTCTTGCTATATCTAGTGAGGGTGGCCTCTTCCACGACTGGTGAGGGCTTGTAAGCCCTCGTCCGTGGCTGGTGAGGGTGGTTAACTGTGAAGGGCGACCTCCCCAAGTGAGGTAGCCTCTCGCTTGTGGCCAGTGAGGGAGATTCTCTCCAAATCGGGCAAGGGCGACTCTCACCTAGCCTTTTGTGGGTGTCATTGGTGGCCGGTTAGCTACCGACGAAGAGGAAGAGGAAGAAGAAGAACAAGAAAAAAAAGGGAAAATGATAAATGACGAAAATATCCTTGATCACCAAAAAGTCAGGCCTTTATTTGAAATAAACATAGCCATTTCAAGCTTTTATTTGATACAAGATTCACTTTAACTCATTATTTGAGAAAGTGATGGCATTTTAGAGTTTTATTTGAAATAAGGTCTACTTCAAATTCTTATTCGAGAAAATATATAGGCACTTTGGGCCATTTTTTGGAATTTCTCCTAAAAAATGATATTTTTGCTACATAAACAACAATTGGATCACATATACATGTTGATGAAATAAGTACTTGGAGTTTGTGGAATACCCGTTCGTGTATTTTTTCCGACTCTACCTTCATGATATATTTGATATCTCATGTTACGATCTCTATGGATACTTACAAAGTTAAGTATGAGAGAGGCCACATCATAGTTTGGCCAAATTCAAGGCAATAATTATAAAAAAAAATCATAAATCTATTACATTTGTTGTGGCAATTTATTCAAACTTTTTGAGAATTTGTCAATATAATTCTTCTAGCTAATTTTAAATGGAAAATGCTAATGTGGCAGTCTAATTATTGCTGGTTGTCCTATTTGGTGTGGCTTGTGCTGATGTTGATAATTTTTCTCAATTTTTTTCTTTTTTTCTTTCCTTTTCACCAGTGGCTAGAGATTGGCCATCTGTGATGGCTGACGAGGGTCGCCCTCCCCCAATCTAGCAAGGATAGCCCTCATTGGCCACTAGTGAGGTTGGTTCTTGCTAGATTTGGGCGAGGGTCAGCAAATACCACAATAAAAAGAAAGAAAGAAAAGAAAACATAAATAAAAATTACAAAAATTATTCATGTCAAACGCTGTTAATGCCACGTATGATGGCTGACTTTCACATTAGCGATTTTTGGTTAATATTGGTTGGATGAACTATAATAATAAATTATTAAAATATTTATGATTCAATTGTCTAAATTAAAATGTTTAAAATTGAATTAATATAAATATAATAAATTAGGATTTTCTAAATAATTTTTTCTAAATCGGAGCATCTGACAGGTAGAACTAGAACCAAAGGGAGATTACTTAGTGTCGCCGAAAGTTCAACAAGCTGGACCGACGAGACGTGCATCAGACGTGGATGGTCTCCCACAAGTTTTCTGGCAGGACCAAAACCTAATCAGAGAAAAGACGCTACTTGTTTGGCACGTGAGAATGGAACTTCTGGACACCAATTATTGGATGCATTGTCAAATGCGTGTAGACATGGTCAAGACCATTATGATAGTTGTAGTGTTGTTTTCGGTTTCGATTGAAGTGTACCGAAAGAAAGGGATGCAGATGCTGATTTGGTTGGATACAAATGGCGTTCTTCGATTAGGTTAGTCACCCCTGTTGAACTTTCCTGAGAGAAGAGCGACGTTTTCTCATTAGCCCAAACTACTCCACACACACACACACATAAATGTAAATATTTATTTATTTTATGTATGAATGAATTTAATAAAAATGACAGAAACTTTGACCTAATGTGCAATTTGATCATTAGACTTTAGTCCAATATTTAATGTGATCCATGAACTTTTTATACATATTAATATTCAATATTGTTCTTTCACCGATTTAAGTTCAAGGACTATATTAAATATTTTCATATAATTTAAGGACTAGTTTGAATATGTATCAAAAATTTTGAGATCATATTGAAAAAATTAAAAATTCGGAGATTATATTGAACATTGGACTAAAATTTAAGGATCACATTGAACGAATTAAAAGTTTAAAGACTACATTACACATTGAATCAAAGTTCATAAACTATTTGTGTCATTATCTCATGAATTTATAAGACTAAAAAAGGGGTAAAAAGTACTAGTTGTGTAGCATAGAACTCCCAAGTCGATATCTTCAGCATTCAAGCGCCTAGGTGCAGAATACATAAGGTTCAAGGAAAAAATTTCATGATACGGTTTTCCATTCTTTCCCTTGAATAAATAGAGTTACGTTGGCTAATATACAAATGTCATTTGCAAGACTTCGAGTGTAGTGAGAATTTTTAACTAAGCTAATTCTCACCCGCAAGTCATATAGAAGGTCTTGTGAGATGAGATTGTTTAGTCATTGTTTTTATGAGGAAAAATGATACAAATAATTCATGAACTTTGGTCCAAAGTTGGTTCAATGCATAATGTCATACTTGTATCTTTAATTTATTCAATATGATCCTTGAACTATTAATAAATGTTCAATTAAGTTTTTAGACTATATAAAAATATTCAATGTTGTTAGTCTACTAGTTCGAATTATCAATATAGGTTAATGTAGTTTCAATCCGTTCAATTTGAATGGTGGACAAAAAAAAATTACATATGAATTATCTAAGTAATATGTTCATCTCAAATCACAACGTCATTAAATAACGATAGACAAATTAACACCTTAATTTTCCTTTTCCTTTTCAAAATTAGATGAATAAAAAGATGGATATGTTGACTCGTCATTTTTAAAAATCTAGGTCAGCATATAATATTATCAAATAACGTTTGAATTATTGTTTGAGCAAATGGAAGGATTATATTAAGCATTTATTAATAGTTCAAGAACTATATTGAATAAATTAAAAGTTTAAGGACTACATTACAAATTGGGGCAAAGTTTAGGGACTATTTATGTTATTACCCATTTTTCGAATGGCCTAGGGGCACGAGAGCAAAGGTTTGGTAACCTCAAGGTCAAGCCTCAAAAATGGATTAAGACCGGGCCTTAGACCTAGTCAAGTGATTTTGACTTAAAGCATTTTGCACGCAATTTGGTGGGATTTAGATAAGCATGTCCATTGACATTAGATTGCTCACATTTGAAGTAATAAACTTTTCTCTATTTAGAAACAACCATTTTGTCAGATTAACATGGTGAATGAAATGCATGTGAAGAAGAAATTCTATTTTTAAATGTCAATATCACATGTTATTTTGATGTAATATTATATCGAGGCCAACATTTCTGAATTTAAGATTCAACATGATCATTTAGAAATGTCATGTCGATATAGTCTAATGAAGAATGATTATTCTTGTATCAGAATTGTACGTCACCTACATAGCATACTTTTAATTTCAAAATTCTTATAAATAGTGTTAACCGTCACCTACATAGAATTTCAAAATTCTTATATATACATATACATATATATGTATGTTTTTTTAACTTGTATCGAATTTGCACGTTTAGGAGTACTTCTGTCATACATCATCTACGTGAAATGGGAAGTCCCATATTAAAAAGAACTGGCATCAAATCAAAACCATTATTGCTCTCTCAACCAAAACAAAATGAGAACTCAATTTGACATAAATAAGAAGAAACGAAGCAATGTCCCTCAAAATTAACAGAAATAAACGAGAAAACAGGACAAAAATCTCATGTCGCCCTTTAATACATGGCACGAATTTGGACCAAAGGCAGCTCGCCCTATGAATAGATCTGGTACAATATAAGGATGCAAAATTCATCACTCCCTCCATCTTCACCTTCAAAAATTTGGCTCAAGTAAAGACAATACACGTAGCAAAACCAGCATTCTAGCTATAGTGAACAAGAAACAGCAAGGCCCTCCATAGGATGTGAGAATTACAGATGTGAGGGCTCAAAAGGATGCAATCTGAATACCGAACCCTTTCAGATGATAGTATGCTGTCTAAGTATCTTTTTCACTAAGCTTTTTCTCAGATCCTCTCACGTTGAGATTAAACCATTTCTTTTTGGCAGGTTTATCTTTCCCATCGGCAGTTCCGTCTTCCCCCGGACTTCCAACTTTCGAGTCTTCGCTCGGAACCTTCTCGGCAGTGCTTCCATTATTCATGTGACCAGTGCTCCCGCTACTACTAGCTAACCCCCTTGATACAGTGAATGAAGAATGGACACAATCTCGTTGCTTTAGCAGCTCATCTACCTGCAATGATCAATCAAATTGACCAGACCAGCCGGATGAACCGGTCATAAATCCCTTTAATGTCCAAACTCAAAATTTGAAGAAAAAGAAAGGATCAGAGAAGCAGAATCACAGGTGCACTTAGCCACTGATCTTACTATACGGGAGGCTTTCAAAGTTTTGTTTTGTTGACGCTTGTCCAACTCACGAATCAAGTTTGGTAGGGCAAAAGGAGGATTTCCTTATTTCATTGATTATTTCTTTTCTTTCCTTTCCTCTCCCTTTACATAATTGAAAACATATCTTTTCTCTCCAAATTACATACTTACACAATTGTTCTGGCATAATGTCCTTTTGTGCCTTGAACTGCTCGTCACTAAGTAGAGAGATTTTATGATTTATGTTTTCATAAAATTTTGTATTCTATCCATTATGAATAGATTTAGGCATGAAGCAAAATTATTTTGTTAAGTAACTTTTTTAATTAAATTATTAATACGTGTCATTTACTTCATTTTTTGATATTGTCCATTTGGAAAAAAAAGATTTGTCTTCTTTAAAAATCATCTAGCATCCTAAGAGTATTGGATAGAGAAAAAGATTTATCTTCATTGCATAAATAAACTAAAACTTTAGTCAGAGAGTTGACGAGTATGCGCAGACAAGCCCAGGCACGTGACCTGAAAGCGCTTTCACAATCCTCATTGCATAAATGAATGCAAGATACCAGTTTCAAAGTGCTGCATGAGCTTAATTGCACAATTATGCAAATCAAGCCCGATGCGCCCAATCATAGACATGAAAATATTTAATCATGGCAAGACAAGGTGATTTAAGACTCTCCAAACAGGAATCAAGGAGTAAGACTGTATAATGGGCTAAAGGAACTTACAGACTGCTTCTCCTGACTGTATCTGTTGGTCGCTTCTTGGTAGCGTGCCAATGCCTACAAAAGCATGGTCTGAATAAAAGACGAGATCTTATAACCAAGCTACCGAGACAAGAGTGGATAGAAAGGCAACAAGAGATACCGCTCTATATTCAGTCTCAAATTGCCGTAACTCAGTTCTTTTCCGCAAAATTTGAGACTCAACTTCCTTGAGCTTCTGTGTGGTATCCTCATATGTCTTAGCACAAAGAGCCTCAATTGTATAGGAAGCTGTCTTAAAGAAGTTGTCTCCTAGAAAATTCAGGATAGGTCAGTAAGATAGGTCCAGAAAAAATTACTTTCTAATGTTTTTCCCCCTTAGAGAAAGTGAGAGATCAAGGGAAATGAAACAATGGAAAAACTAAATTTAATCTGACCATAAACAGCAAATATATGGGTTCCAGCTTTGAGTTGTGAAATTTCACAAGGTTGAAGTCCTTCCAACCTTTTGAAGAAAGCAGCTTCAGGGTCCTTTGCCATTGCCAACTGCACAACAAGAATGATAACAATTTGTTCAATGATGACACAAAAAGCATTGTATGTTGATGACAAAAAGAAGAGGACAGGAAAAGGTAACAAAACTAACATACCGCATTCATAGTAGAATCCATTCGGTACACTTGAAAATGTAAGAAATACATTCCTGCAGATGTCACCTTGCCTGTTTTCTCACAGTCTTCCTATATTTGAAGAAATGAGTTTGTTACTAGAACCATCAGTAACCCTGTGAATCATGTAGCGCTGACAAGGTACAAAAGAGTGATAATCCTTACTATAGAGATTCTACATGGATGTAAACCTGTCATGATGCAATCTATCTCGCTTGAGTGATTTTCATGTAGTCTAATTTCAAGAATATAATTCCATTTTAATATTGCTGAAGACTGCAACAAGTATTGTGCCAAAATGCTAGTGACAGTTCTTTAAGCAATGACAGGTGCAGATTTGACAATAGGCACATCGGGGATTAAGTTACCTGTAAGGCCAACCCATAACCACCATTGGCATCTTGTTCAAAGTAAAGTAGCTGGATATATAGAGAAGACAGCAAATATGTCATTAACTTTTCCCCCAACCATATAGGAAAGGAAGATGTTTACAATGGTTAATGGACATATGGGACATCCTAGGAAACATTTTATGTACCTTGAATTTGCTGTGAGCTGTGGATGTAACTCTGACCACCAATCCTGCCTCAGCCTGTTGCTCGTTGATTGTTACACTAAAAAAGTGGGCAGCCTGCTTTTCAACCTGAAGAAGAGGATTCATTGCTTTTTTGAGTCGACAACTATGCAATTGACGTATGAGAAAATTTCCTCATGGGCATGGGACAAGCACCTTTCCACTAAATGATGTCCCAATTGGAAGGGGTCGAACTGTCACTGTACCATTCATAGCTTCTTCAAGAACAGTGGCGGAGATTGATGTTTTGATGGGCACACCAAGCTTGCTACAAAATAGCAGTGAGACAGGAGATAGTACATAACTGAAGAAGTAATGTTCAAGTGAAACTTTACCTGAATAATGCCGCAAACATTGTATTGACGGTTCCCAGGTTAGACAAGTCGATTTCCACATCCAAACCATCAGTATCAAGTGCCTGATGCGATTATTTGGAAAAAGCAACAAAGTCATGCTGATGCATTGTAGCATTAAAACAACAAAATCAGTACAAGAGCAATGAAGGACCTGATACAAGCAAGTCCATTGATTTAAACATAATATCAGATGACAATGTGAAAATAATAAAAAAAGAGAAGGTATTTATATTTCTTAACATTGACACATGCATTGGCAAGATAAAATCTCTTGATTTCCAACTGACAGATGGCCAACCCATAATGAACACGTAGCATGGTTTCATAAAAAAATTGAACAGATGAAGTTGTCCTCGACAGTTCCAGTTTCATATTCAGGTGATCACTTTTCAGAGCTGGATTATATCCAGTATACCACTAAATAAAGAAAATAAGACCTGAAATTTCCAAGGTGCCTCTAAAACTAGATTTACAGCATTGAAAGGATCAGAGAACAGCAACTGACAAGTTTGAATCAATCTTTGACTACACAAACACAAATTAACAAATTTATTTCTGTTTCACTCTCAAACACACACGCAAAAGATCTCTCTCTCCAAAAATCATACATTTCATTCACATGATATTAAATTGGTGTTATATTATACATGCGCAGGCAGATTTCTAAATCTCACGGAAGGCATAGAGTAAATTAGAAGAACACACCTCAAATCCTGCACTGTCATATTGCCTTCTTTTCTCTGGATCAGACAAGATACTATAAGAATATGCAACCTCCTTAAAAAGCTCTGCAGCTTCAGGATTATTGGTGTTCTTGTCAGGATGATACCTGCCCATAAATAATTGTTGTTACTGACACTGCATTGAGATCGGTCACAGCCACCTTAATAACACAATCAACATGACAACTAAGAATGTGCACATTCATTCGTTGAAATCCTACTCGTCATAGTGAATTACTTCAAGCAAACGTGTATCAGGACGACTCCATCACCATTGACAACACAATGCACATAAATGCTAAAATATCGAAACTACTCACCCGTATATATCGTTCACTGGAATAATATCTGTGGCAGGTCAAATACTTCAAAGCCAGATCAACAGAAATTTCAAAAAAAAATAAGAACAGCATCCATTTTCAAAGATCTCACACCCGATGCAATCACGAAACCCATTCAGCATTCACACGCCTAATCTTGCTCAACAAACACTAATTTACTAGCTGAACTCAAACGGACACATTAGATTTCAAGAACCAGATACGCACATTAACCAAGCAACATGGCAAATTGATTGCAAGAAGAAAATAAAGTCCTTGCAGACACCCACAAACGTTCGACGACAAAGCTCACGAATTTGACAGGAAACTTTAAGGAAGAAAAACAAAAGGAGAGAGAGAGAGGAGAAAGAAAATCAAGAAAGCAACATACTTGAGGGCAAGCTTTCTATAAGCAGATTTGATCTCTTGGTCGGTGGAATCTCTCGATACGCACAAGACCTCGTATGGGTCTCGCCGGATGGCCGGTGCAGATGGACCTTCGAGCTTCGACCCCATCTCTCCGTCTCCCTCCCCCCCTCTCTTTCTCTCTCTAGAGAAGGGCCGTATCCCGGGCCCCTGTATGAATCTGCAGCTTCTTGGAATAATTCAAAGATCCCTAAATCTTTCAAGTCGCGAGCTATTCAGGGTCAACAAAAACTCCCCCAACACAAATCCAAAAATGATAAATTTATTAGCGCCTCCCCGGAACGAAGTACGCACGCACGCACGCGCTTTTCTCGGGAAAAAGAACCCAATGAGATCGACCGCGAAACGAACCGAAATCCGGGAAAACGGATGAAGAATTTCTCTCGTGCTGGGTTGGGAAAATCGAATAGTTTATGGATGGGCGATTGCGGAGTGAAAAAGAAAAGGATAAAGAAAAAAGAAGGAAAGAAAGAAAAGAGTGTGCTTATTTCGTTCTTGACTTTCTTACCGTACAAATTAAAAAAATAAATTGCGACAGTCACTTTGGTACGAGATTGCAAGTCTTGTCCTTTTGGCCAAGGATATGTTTAAGTCGTTCTAAAGCATTTTACATGTCTGCCTTTCTTTAGAAAAACATTGACAATATAATTCTATTTTTTTCCCATTATTGTTAAATTAGAGCAATGATACAAACCACCCTATAAGTGCAGGGACCTTTTTGAAATTTGAAAAAACACAGTCATTAGAGGAGAGGAGTAAAATAAGTGGTACGGCACAAATTGTGTCGTCAAATTCCAAAAGAGATTTTGGTCACACGGAACATAATGGCTTGATCGAAAGGAAAATCATGATTTGATTGATTTATACATAAAATTTGAGGGAAGGGCCAATGTGAAAATGAGTTGAAAAGTCAAGTAGCCATCAATATAAATTTCCTTACTTTTTTTTTCTTCGTAAGGAGTTACTGAGGTGTAATTTGGTCTAGTGATAGACACTTTTCATTTAAATGTATGATTATATGAGAATCTCATGAGTAAATTTCCATTTTCACAGATCCTTCAAAGACCCTTAAAGTGCAATGGATTATAACTTCAAAAACAAGATGGGTCAGAAAGCTTGCACAGTTATTTTCTTGACTTCGGGATGACTAACCCTAGTTGATGGACGAGATCCCTCGTAACCATGCTGGAGAAGCTTCCTTTACAAATTCATCTGCTTGGATTGACTAAGAAGTCAAGTAGAAATTCTGATCTAGGGCCGTGATCCAGTGGGGTCGACCCGAATTGTACTCTGACTTGAGTTGATTATGATTATTGAGTCTCGAACATAGACTCGATACCATATGCAAGCTTCATCAATCATAAATTCTCCAGCTTGCACTTAACTGAAATAATGTTTCAAATAAGCCAAGCCTGACTTGACTCAAATTGTTGCACTTCATTTTATTTTATTTTTTACTATAAGTTTCCAGTCTAAGTAAGAGTTAAAAGGCCAAACCTGAATTGAATCTGAAAAATGAAGTAAAATGGAAACATTGCATTGTCAATTAAGTAATATCTATAAATGTTATATATGTTTTTTTTTGGTAAGGTAAATGTTATATATGTTTATAATATATGATAAACAACTTTTCGATCATGCGTGGTAATGATAGTTTGAGCTCTACACCAGTATGTACTCGAGCTATTCAAATTCAAAACCAAATCGAGCCAAACTACAAGTGACTTGGAGTAGCTTAAACTCTCTTGTGCTCTATTTTGATCATGCCTCAAGTAGTGGATCCGGAGGTACCTTCATGTCCTAAATGAACCCATCCTTTATTAAGGAGTAACCAATTGTCTAATGTCTCCAAATCTTACACAAGAAGGGTGAATCACCGAGTAGTTCCATCTCAGAAAAGTTGTCCAGTCAAATTTGGATGTTTGTACGTATTGAGTTCTACTTACAGAGGTTCGCAACGCAGAGTGATCTTTCCTTGAGGTTTCTGGTGTGGCTCATACAAACCTCACTTTCTTTTCTTCAACTTCCTTCAGTTCTTTCTTCTCTATCCTATGCTGATGCTTATATTCAGATTGGAACATAAAGGGCCAATGTAAACTTCCCATGTCATCCTCATATGCTATCCAAAAGCCATTCTCAAATGTGCTTTGGCAAAGAGATAAATCCCTCCACTGATCAGCTACATGTCTTGACTGTCAAGTGTGAGGGGTACAACACCAGCCTCTACATCTGTGGAGGAACTTCCAGGCACGACCTGCGCGCGAGGAGGAGAAAAGAACTGCGGCTTGGGAGGCATTGGAATACTTTTCGAGTTGCCCATTAACATTTCCAGCACTTGCGTCATAGAGGGCCGCTCCTTCGGATTTATTTGAATGCACCACAAACCTACCATAGTCATCTTTCTTGACGCAGCAACTTCTTCTTCCACAAGGTCACCGAATTCTTGTGCTCTTTCTTCATTGATTTCGTCGTAAATCCAGCCTGGAAAATACGATTCACTTCCCTTCACTTTTTCATGCTTCCTCCCGCCAACCATGTCGAGCAACAGCATTCCGAAACTGTAGACGTCAGACTTATGAGAAGGATTTCCCAGATTTCTCATGAATATTTCAGGAGCAGTGAACCCGATCGTCCCCCTAGCACCTGTCATAGTTATGAAGCTTCTATTCCTGGAATATATTTTTGCCAACCCAAAATCAGAGATCTTTGGGTTGAAGTTCTCATCGAGCAAAACATTATGGGGCTTTATGTCGAGATGCAATATTCGTGAGGCACAACCCTTGTGCAAGTACTCAATTCCAAGGGCAACCCCTATAGCAATTTCGAGTAGTCTTTCCATTGCCAAAGAAAGGTTTGACTCTTCTTTATGCAGCAGATCTCCTAGAGATCCGTTAGGCATGAACTCATAGATTAAAGCTCGTTTTGAGCCTTCCAAACAGAAACCGAGCAAACGGATGATATTAACATGGTGAATCGTGCCTATGGTTGCAACTTCGTTGATGAAATCCTGGCTGCTGTTGCTGGACTTGTCAAGTATTTTGACGGCGATGGGTCGCCCGTCCGGCAGCTTTCCTTTGTAGACAGTACCATATCCCCCTTCACCCAGTCGCTCCTTCAAGGCGTTGGTCATCTTCTTTACGTCCTTGTATGAATACTTGGTCAATAAGGTTGATTGATAAGTTTTCATGAATTGCTCTGCATTTGTCCTCTCTTCTGCAGTTTCATCTTTGCCAAAACGGGATGTCTTCTGAATTGACAAGCTTCTCGTCTTGAAAATGTACAGTAAGGTCACAATGAGCACAAGAGAAGAGCTTCCCAATGCACAACCTGCAAATCATGCACCAACTGATTAGCTTAATGGACAACCAACGATCTTTTTGCAAAGTACTAAAGACGATTAAGTTGAAGAAGGAATTCAAGCAAATCGTGTCAATGAGAAGCTAGTGAGCAATTTCTGGTTCTTACAAGAGAACAACTAAAGCAGAATTCAGTGCCATTGCTCCTTGAGAATCCCTATAACCAAGCATAGTCTTTAACTTCTCAATAGGCACAGGCAAAACCAAACCATAATGAAACTAAAAAAAATGATCAGACTTCATAATACAGATATGTAATCGCCGACAGTTCTTGTCTAGCTTCCAAAATTTCTTATCGTCAAACTAGTATAATCTGCCAGCAAAAACTGAAACGAAATAAGAAAAATTATGCATTCAAACACAAAATACCTCAAGCAACAACATGATTATCAGAGACCATATCGCAATGTTAAGTTTCACGCTCCTTCCATGACCGACTTAACTCTAGAGCCTAAAACTTCGGAAGCGATGAAGTAAATGTGCATACCGATAATGAGTTTGATCTTGCCGGGCTTCCTGCAAAGGTCAGACGAAAGAAATGAGTACTATCTAGGATTTCTTTTGCAGGGAAGCGATGAAGTTCAACTTCTAATAGCCACGTTAGGAGGCAGTGGCAACAGCCATCACAGTGAAGCCTATCTCACCTCTAGCTTTCAGCTTCTAGTGCACGGCTGTGCGGACACAGAATTCCCAAGGTTGTCTTGAGAATACGTCTCTAACTTATATTTTCTAAATGATCGAGTGAGGATGTTTAATCTATTTTGAACATAATAAGTTGTTTAGAATCACAAAAAGTAAATAATAAATAATTATAAATTGTTACGATGTTCACTCCTTTAAAAATTATTGTTCACAATAAATCGTTATTTTGAATTTTTTTTTGGTGATACCACTTGCGATTTAAAATTAGGAAATTTTTTATAAAACTTTTGGTTGACTGAAAGTAAGACACAACAATAAATCTTTTATTGAAATGTCATGTGATGTTGGTTAATTGTTGCGAAAAAGCTTATTTGTCGGTTAGTTTGAATCTACTTCTGCTTTACTTCCGATGTTAATTTAGTAAAAGCACGCCAGGTCATTTTATTCAAAATATTAATACGGAGAATCTTACATGATTTTCTAACATTCTGAATTTTGATTTTTGATTTTTTTAGTTTCGAATTCTGGGAACCTTCCATTTGCTCCGAATATATACATCAGTTGATGAAAGTTTCATCGATAAATAAGAACAGTAAAACGACGGACGAAAAAAAAAAGAAAAAAGAAAAAGGAAGAGGACTTACTTACAGGCCCCTTCGCAGAAGCAGACGACTTTTCCCAAACCGGCATCGAATCCGCACCGGCCGCCTCCGAGTTGGCAGCCGTCACAATCCGGCATGGCGGACCAGACCAGAGGAAATCCTTGGCTCATCAGATTTAGAACGAAGCTCCACCTCTCGTCATTACTCATGTTCCCGAATTCATCGCTATATAAATTGTGGACGTCGGAGACAGGCACCTCCACGAGCCTACATCCAACCGGCGTCTCTCCCCTGTACGAGTGATCGGGACCGGCCGACGGCTCGCTCGATCCCGATTGGTTCCACAGATAAAGCCTCTCGTCTCCGCAGCTCGTGCTCACCACCGTCCGGTCGGCGAGCTCGCGGGGGAGCGCGACGCTGGAGGCGCACTCGAAGAAGGTGAGGTTGAAGCGCCACTGAGGAGGGAGGCTGAGGGTGCCGATCTTGACCCCGGAGCTCGGGACGGTCACGTTCTGAAGCGACTCGCAGGAGTCCGCGGTCAGGTCCTTGATGAGCTGGTTGTTGACGACGGTGACGGCGAGCTCGTGGGGGTTCGGGTAGAGAGCTCGGACCTGGTAGGAAGTGCCGGGGAGATCTAGGATGGGGCGGCCGGAGGCGTCGCAGGAGACCTGGAAGCGTGGGAGGCCGCAGTCGAAGCGGCCGGTGCCGAAGGTGTCGGCGTCGGAGAAGGGGAAGGAGAAGGTGATGTTTCCGCAGGTGAAGGGCCGGCACCGGTCGTAGTCCGACGCGTTGTCTTGGGGTTGGCCGGCGACGATGACGGCGAGGAGGAAGGTGAGTGGTGGGAAGAGCATGGGAGACATGTTTTGACTGGCCTAATTTTAAGAAAGAAAAACAAAAATAACGTGCTATAAATAGTAAACTTAATACATATTTCAAATTGTTGGCGTGGATGATTTTTGGCCGCCAGTGGCTGCCTGGGCACTCCTCAAGTCAACTCAAAGTTTTCACCCCCTTTTCTGAGCGACGCCGTTTACATAGAAACAGACTGCCAAATATTATCTAATGCAGTGGCCCACAGCCAGCCTCTCACGTGGGAGGCTCAATCTCAAGTCCAACAATGCAGAAACTTTCTGTCACATTTGCCCAATACTCAAGTCGTCTTTTGTAACCGGGAGGCCAACACTAGTGTTGAACTGTTGATTGGGTGGTTAAAACCCATCGCAAAAAGTGCTTACCCCCGGATTGGGTCAAATCCCCCCCAGCCTTTTTATGGCAGCTACTATGTACTGATGCCCAACTGTCGGGCCTTAATCCCGTGGGATAAATCAATGTGAACCATATTTCGACCAAAAAAAAAAAAAAGTCGCAGAACAGCGGTCGCTGGTGACCATCAATTAATTATCCGTTTAAAGGTGAAGTCCGAATATGAATTATTAGGCACGACAAATTTTTTTTTTTTTGACTTATGTGTCATGACGAGTTAACCCTTTCCTTTTTTCCCCGTAATTTTGTTTTTCAACTTCCTCCATTCAAAATTAAAATGTTTTCATGTTGACATTGATAATAAAATGAATTATAATGCATGCTGACATGAATTGCAAATCGCACTAATTTGACATTCCTATGCTTTCTTTCTCATGTGGCACGTCGCACATACCTATGCCCAGAACAATAATCATAAATTCCTTTGAGTATTCGATCCATTTCGTCGTATTACTCGAGCAATCGGGTAATTTAGATGTGTTTTAAATAAGTGATGTGTATCTCACAAATTTGTGAATCAAAGTACCTCATACTCGTATGGAAAAATTGTACTATTTATGCAGTAGTATTCTATTTATAAATGTATGTAGATGTTTACGATGTAAATAGATGTTTCTTTTGTGAAACGGACAATCCTCACTTCCTTTTCTTCAACTTCCTTCAATCCTTCCATTTCTATCCTATGATGCCTCCATTCCCACTGGAACATAAAGGGTGAATGCCAACTTGTTTCACTCTCTAAGTCATCCTCAATTCCTCATATGCTATATATACGCCATTTTCAAATGTGCCTTCGGCGCAAAGACAAATCACTCTACCGATCAGCTACATTTCTTGACTGTCAAGTGTGACGGATACAGCACCAGCATCGACATCTGTGGAAGAACTTCCAGGCACGACCTGCGCGCGAGGAGGAGAAAAGAACCGCGGCTTGGGAGGCATTGGAATGCTTTCCGAGCTGCCCATCAACATTTCCAGCACCTGCGTCATCGAGGGCCGATCCTTTGGATTTATTTGAATGCACCACAAACCTACCATAACCATCTTTCTTGACACAGCAACTTCTTCTTCCATGAGATCACCGAATTCTCCCGCTCTTTCTTCATTGATTTCGTTGTAAATCCGGCCTGGAAAATATGATTCACTTGATTCGCTTCCCTTCACTTCTTCATGCTTCCTCCCGCCAACCATCTCGAGCAACAGCATTCCGAAGCTATAGACGTCAGACTTATGAGAAGGATTTCCCAGATTTCTCATGAATATTTCAGGAGCAATGTACCCGACCGTTCCCCTAGCACCTGTCATGGTGACGAAACTTCTACTCCTGGAGTATATTTTCGCCAACCCAAAATCAGAGATTTTTGGGTTGAAGTTTGCGTCGAGCAAGACATTATGGGGCTTTATGTCGAGATGCAATATCCGCGAGTCGCAACCCTTGTGCAAGTACTCAATTCCAAGGGCAACCCCTATAGCAATTTCGAGCAGTCTTTCCATTGCCCAAGAAAGTTTTGACCCTTCTTTATGCAGCAAGTCCCCAAGAGACCCATTAGGCATGTACTCATAGATTAGAGCTCGTTTCGAACCTTCCAAACAGAAACCAAGCAAACGGATAATATTAACATGGTGAATCGTGCCTATGGTTGCAACTTCGTTGATGAAATCCTGGCTGCTGTTGCTGGACTTGTCGAGTATTTTGATGGCGATGGGTCGCCCGTCCGGCAGCTTTCCTTTGTAGACAGTACCATATCCCCCTTCACCCAGTCGCTCCTTCAAGGCGTTGGTCATCTTCTTGACGTCCTTGTATGAGCTTGTATGAGTACTTGGTCAATAAGGTTGATTGATAAGTTCTTATGAATTGCTCTGCATTTGCCCTCTCTTCTGCAGTTTCATCTTTGCCAAAACAGGATGTCTTCTGAATTGAGAAACTTCTCTTCTTAAAAACGTACAGTAAGATCATAACGAGCACAAGAGAAGAGCTTCCCAATGCACAACCTGCAAATCATGCACCAACTGATTAGCTTAACGGACAAGCAATAATCCTTTTGCAAAGTGATGAAGACTATTAGTTTTCAGAAGACCTTCGAGCAAATCATGTCAATGAGAAGCTAGTAAGCAATTTTGTGATCTTACAAGAGGACACCTAAAACAGAATACAGCGCCATTGCTCCTTGAGAATCCCTATAACCAAGCATGGTCTGTGGCTTTTCAATAGGCACAGGCAAAACCAAATCACCCAACGAAAATAATACATCATGAGAATTCAGAATGTGCAGATACGTCATTGTCAATAATCCTTGTCTGGCTTCCAAACTTTCTTTTATCCTCAACTTTGTATAGTCTGCCAGCGAAAACCGAAACGAAAAATGACAATTTATGCATTGGATTACAAATGCCTCAAGCAACAACAGTGTATCGGAGAGCATATCGAATATCAAGTCAATGCTCCTCCCATACTCGACTCTAGAGCCTAAAACTTCAGAAGCGATGAAGTAATTGTGCATACCGATAATGAGTTTGGTCCTGTCTGGCTTCCTGCAAAGGTCAGATAAAGGAAATGAGTGCTTTCTAAGATTTCATTTGGAGGGAAATGATGAAGTTCAGCTTCCAATACCTACGTTAACAGGCAGTGGCAACGGCCATTGCTGCATACTGTATATATTTATATCCAGCGAAATCTATCTGTATATATCTATGCGGAGAAATGGAATTTCGAAAGTTGCATGGAAAATACATCTCAGGCTTCAGCTCGTGAAGGAAAGTAGAAATTTTAAGTCACTGTAAAACTTCTGATTTAATTGAGGAAAGTCTAGATTGGACTTTGGTTGACCAAACATACGAAGCAACCACAAATCTTCGTCGGGGTTGGATTTCTAGTTTGAGTAGGCTTTTTGAATTGGCTAAATGGGTTTCCTATTTCAGATCCAAATATTTTAGGCATAATTGTCAAATCAATCCTAGACATATTATATAAATGCCAATGTAATCTTACACTTTATAATTTTGTCAATTTAGTTCTAAATTTATACTCGAAATTTCGATGGAATGCTTTGACCGATTATTGTAGAAAATTGTTGATGTGGTGTCCAGTCATTGCGGGCTAGTCGTTCTAAGTGGCACACTGATGTGGATAACTTGTGGAGTGCCACGTCAATAATTTTCGGTAGCAATTGATTGGAATGATTGCGTTAGAATTGCACATAAGACATTTAGGACTATATGGGTAAAATTGAAAATTTTAAGAATAAATTGACATTTGAATAATATATTTATGATTGTTTTGGTAACTTCCCCAAAACATATTATATATGTATATTATATTTTGAGGTGCATTTTGGTTTTGCATAGGAGCTTTTGGTTGCAACAATCAATTGTGCACTATGCTCGTGAATTACATCCTAAAGAAATTGCAAGTGCTTTGACATCAAGGGTGCGAATGGTAACCATTGTTCTCGGGAACAATTTTTTCTCAAAAATAATTATTTTTGATTATGCTCCTAAGAACAATTTCTGAGTATTTGAAGGCATTTGGTAATTGTCCAAAATTTCTATTCCTGAGATAGAAATGTGTTTGGTAAAAACCCAAATTCTTTTGTGACTTATAATTTTTTTAATACCTTATTATATTTTTTTGTTTTTAATTTTGTTTTTTCATTTTCTTCTCCATGCTTCAATCGATCGCTGGCCTTGGGGTGGTAGGTGACCTCATAGGAGGGTCGTCGGCAAGACTCAGCTGATGAGGCTTGGCCTCGCCGGGAGCTGGTGACCCTTTGGTGAGGTCACCAACACTTGTTTGGTTGATCGCAGGTCATCAAACGGTTGAACATTGAAGAAGAAGAAAAGGGAAAGGAAGGAAAAATGAGAATTGATTCTCAAATTGTTCTAAATTGTTAGAATTAACTTTTTTATTTATTCTTGATTCTATTTCAAATCTATTCCCAGGAACAAAAAATTTACCAAACGAATTTCTGTTCCAAATCTGTTTCTGATGACAAAAGAATATAATTCATTATTTTTAGGAGTGCTAACAAACAAGCCCCGATAAATCTTGTGGTAAAATTGTGAATTCTTTTGTGAGATTGAGAAATTATTTTATGAGAAATCGTAAAGACTAAACGCTATGAATTATTAAATGTACTTGGAAGCTAAAAGTATTTAAGTGACTTAAGTATAATTGTAATCTCCATTTTATAGTTAATCTATATAGAAATCTCGTGCCGCTCTCTATGTGGAACAGTCGCATTGATTGAATAAGGTAAATTCAGCGTCTGATTTATTTACTCGTTGTATTTATTTTATTGAATCCTTGATGAAACTTTCAATCAGCAAATGAGAATAATAGACGACGCAAAGAGAAAAATAAAATAAAAATGAGGACGTACCCACAGCCGCCACTGCCGTCGCAGAAGCAGACGATTTTTCCCAAACTGGCGTCGAATCCGCACCGACCGCCTCTTAGTTGGCAGCCGTCGCAATCCGGGATGGCGGACCAGACCAGAGGAAATCCTTCGCTCATCAGATCCAGAACGAAGCTCCACCTCTCGCCATTGCTCTTGTTCCTAAATCCACCGCTCCTTAAACCGAGGACGTCGGACACAGGCACCTCCACGAGCCTACATCCATCGGGCGTCGCTCCCCCGTACGAGTAATCCGGACCGACCGACGGATCTCTCGATGGGTTCATCCACAGATAGAGCTCCGCGTCACCGCAGCTCGAGTTCACCACCGTCGCGTCAGCGAACTCGCGGGGGAGCGCGACGCCGGAGGCGCACTCGAAGAAGGTGAGGTTGAAACCCCACTGAGGAGGGAGGCTGAGGTTGTCGATGTCGAACCCGGAGCTCGGGATGGTCAGGTTCTGGAGCGACTCGCAGGAGCCGGCGGCCAGATCCTTGATGAGCTGGTCGTTGACGACGGTGACGGCGAGCTCCTGGCTGTTCGGGTAGAGTGCTCGGACCTGGTAGGGAGTGCCGGGGAGGTCGAGGACGGGGCGGCCGGACGGGTCGCAGGAGACCTGGAAGCGGGGGAGGCCGCAGTCGAAGCGGCCGGTGCCAAAGGTGGCGGCGTCGGAGAAGGGGAAGGGGAAGCTGATGCCTCCGCAGGTGAAGGGCCGGCATCGGTCGTAGTACGACGCGTGGACTTGGGATTGGGCGGCGCCGAAGATGGGGACGAGGAAGATGATGACTACGGGGAAAAGGGTGGTGGGCATATTTTGACTTTGATTGCGCAATTCAAAGGGAACTCGTATTCGAACTCCACTTCTCCATTCTTTAATATCTAAGACATAGTGTTTTCATAAGATTATTAAACTGTTTATGGACGTTGATCGTCTTCTCTTGACATCAAAGTCCTGTCCACGCACGGCGGAGAACTAATCATCGGCTTATCCTAATCATGGGCAACTAGCTCCACCCTCCCCGGACGACCCTGTCCCAGATGATATATACTCGAGTACTGACATAGTCAAACTCCCAAACATCATTTCCTGCGGAGAGACCAAGTTCATCCGAGCCGCATCCCAAACATTATTTCCTATGATTGCGCCTTCTTCGAGTACGGTGAGCTTTGAACCCATGGACGCCGCCCATCCTGTATCATCCTCCAAACTGCCGTCCCCTCCTGTCTCCGGCGCGAACGAGTTGCCTAATCAATGTGATCTATCAAATTCCTCTCCTGTCACCTGGAGAGATAGAGATGCTGAAATCTAGATTTTTGTTTGTTTGTTTTACTTTAATTCTCAACTCATTCTCAAACTTTTGTCCAAACTTGAAGTAAACTAAATGTTCTTACCGCAACCTTTTGAGAAGATAGAGATTCAAACCCCATCTCCCCTTCTTCGTGTGAGAAGGTGGCCACAATTTAAATCCATATGCAGAATCCAGATTTCTGCATCAGAATTGCGACTTTCTCCTTGGTTTTTCAAACTCCTCTACAGTCCACGAGTCCCTCCTCGTCTTCAACGCCCTCCCCTCCCCCGCCCTTCCCTGCCTGGAAATGCATCATCCGGTGCTACACGTCCCACGGCCTCTTCGTGGAGTCTCTGGCTTCTTTCTCCAGGATGCACGCTTTTGGGAAGTATCCAGATTACAACGTGCTCCCTTTGGAGCTGAAGCCGTGTGCGTTCTTGATGGACTCGAGGTTGGCTGAGTCGGTTCATGTGTGCGTCACACAGCTCGGCGTCAACTGTGATTTGCACATGGGCAATGCGCTTAGAATATGTATGCCAAGCTCGACGAGATGTCATAACAGGTGAACCGTGGCAATTTAATGAGACAAATGGATGATCACAAGAGCCGTTTACATTCTGGACCCGAGATGTATCGGTTGAATTCCGTTGGGACAAAATGAAACCAGTTAGACGGAAATCCGGAGGGAAGCATGTTGTTGGAGGGATAGCGTGAGAAAAGGGGATGTGGTTTCCTGGAATACTGTCATTGCTGGGAACGTGCAGAATGGAATGGATGAAGAAGCTCTAGCGATGGTCAAGGGAGATGGAAGTGCTAACTTGAGACCCGACTCCTTTACTTTGTCCAATATTCTTCCGACATTCGCAGAGCGTGTAGGTGTTTGCAAAGGAAAGGAGACTCATGGATATGCGGTGAGTCATGGGGTTGATTCGAACTTATTTATGTTAAGGTTAGAACTATCACTTAGAGAGGGGTGAATAGGTAATATTATGGAATATAGAGAAATTTAAAATTAATATTGCAACAGATCAACTCCTGGTGATAGAATGTGTTGTGTCAGATTGTGCAAGTGTTTCTATCTAATAAAATAAAGATAATATGGATAGAAAATTACACACTGATATTTATAGCGATTCAATTTTGATAAGCTTACGTCCACTCTTCCATGTTAATAGCTTATTAGCTGGATTCCACTATTCAAACCAACCGGAGGTTATAAGATCTGAGTAACAATTATTCAAGTTTGTGTGAACAACTCCTCACACACTCTCAACCTCTAAGTGATTACATGGTATATCTCATAGAGAGAATTGTATTTGATAGGAAAATGCTCTTCAGAGCTTTGGAATTATAAGCCTTGATTCTTGTTGCATTCGCATTGCTCTCTTCCGCTTCTAGAGTTCCTTATGTACTTCTCATCTGTTTAAGTTAATCGTTGGACATAATCTCCAGAGGATTATTAACCACTCTATCGTTGGCCTAGATCTTGTTTAGAAGATCTAATTGTTTCCGAGTTACCAAGAATAAAGCTATCCCTAAGATACTATCGCCCATACATAGCATCTCTAATTTGTTGTTCCAAATCCACAAAAGATTTTGAGAGATTTTTGTGAAAGATATTCCTCTTGGAACTCCATATTTATAAGGCAAGTGATCTAGTCAATATCCACCAGCCGTTACATGAGTGAATTAGCTCCTTCTTGGCCATTAGACATAATAAATATAGAAGGAAATAATTATACTTCTATCAAGATTCCGATAGATAAATTTGATGGTATCATATCAGAATTTCCTCCTGAAATATACTTATCATCATAAATTGAGTCTATTTCAATGGATAAATTTTGTTAATTTTCAAAATCTCTTTAAAGAATATTTTCTCAACAGTTTATTGGTGGCTAAAGTACACCTAAAGTGTCAAAAGTTGGCATAAATGGACACTTTGGTATCAAAATCGAAGAAAAGTGAGACATTTAAGTGCCAACGGCGAAAAAATCTAGTTAAATAACTGACGTGATGCTTTTCCGACGAGAAAAATGCAAAATGGCGTCATTTTGCAAGTTGATGTGGCTAAGTAAGCCCAAAATAATGTCGTTTCAAGTATGATTCAATTTTTAATATAAAAATCAATTAAAAACTTAAAATATTAAAAAAAAAAGGAGGAGGAGGAGGAGAAGAGAGGAGCACAGGTGAGAGGCTTCCTCCACCTGTGGCCGTTGCCCCTTGCCAATGCTTAGGCGAGGGCCGACGACTCTCATTGATTAGAGGCAAGGGTAGCAAGCCCTTGCTAGCCACCAGGAGAAGGCGACAACCCTCTCCTAGATTTGGGTGAGGGTCGTTGGCCCTTGCCCATGGTTAGTGAGGGTCACCACGAGTGAGGGCCGACGACCCTTGCCTAGGCATCGGTGACCCTCGTCGAACATCGCCATCGCCTAACCGGTGAGGGACGATCGCCGAGGTGGGGTCCTCTCTCCTCTTCCTCTGTTTTTTTTTTTTTTTTAATATGTTAAGTTTTTAATTGAAATTAAATAATTTTTATATTAAAATTAAATCCTACACGAAACAATGTCGTTTTGGAATGGGTTTAGCCATGTTAGCATTTAAAATGATGTTGTTTTGGGCTTATTTAGCCAAATCAGCTCGCAAAATGATGCTGCTTTGCATTTTTTACCGAAAAAGCGTCACGTCAACCATTTGGCTAGATTTTGTCGTTGTTGGTACTTAAGTATCCCACTTTTCTCCGATTTTAACATTAAGTGTACATTTTGAAAATTTTGACACCGAAGTGTCAACTTGTGCCAAGTTTCAACACTGTAGGTGTACTTACACCCGTCAAATGGGTGGGTCGGGTTGAAAATTGTTCGACCTATATTGGCCCAATTAACCTGTTTTGACCCATATTCATGTAATGTAAATCTAGTGATCCATACCCGACTCAACCTATACTCGACCCGACTCGACTCATATTGCTAAAAGCCATTATTATTGTAGAGAAAACCTAAACTCACTCTAAGCTTTATGCTAAATGAATAAAATTTCAAATCAAATTAAAAAAAAAAAATAGTAAATAAAATAAAAATATAAAAAACCTATAAATTGAAATATTTTTAAAGAATTTCACTAATTAAAAATATTTTTATAAAAAACTTATAAATTGAGATGGGGTGGAGGTGAGCGGCGGAGTGTCACGGTTATTGGTAGAAGGTCACCACTCACCAAGCTTGAGAATAATTCAAAGAAGAAAAACACGTTTTACAGTTGGGATGGAAAGAGAGATAATGGGTCTATCTAATAACTTACTTAACCCATATTTGACTCATCATATTTTTGACCCATTTAACTAAAAGTGAGTCATAATATGGGTTTATGACCCATTTTGACACCTCTAGGTGTACTTTAGTTATTTATTGGTAGTAGCTTGATAGACATGTATCCAAAGTGTGCTTGTGTCTCAAATTTAAATATTATTCATGGGATTAAAATTATTTTCCAAACAAGATCCAAATATTAAAAAATATTTTCGGTCATATATTATCAAAAATAGTTGAAATAAAATTTTCTGGAAGATATTTTCCTTTATCCTAGAGCTTTCTCCTAAACAAATGCACCCTTAATTAACGTGTTGTTTAGATATGGATTGGGGTGGATGCTTGTTCTTTGACCTTTGGTTACTATGCATTTTTTGAGGGTTGATAGTGTCTCGTGTTTGCAAAGGAGCAACCTCTAGTGTCCCAATCTAGTTTTTTTTTTTTTTTTTTGGGTTGGAAGTCCCGATCTTTTTTTTTTGGTCGGAAGTTCTAGTTTAGAAGCAAATTACTAATCTATGACTTTAACAGTAATTAAGTTAACATGGCGTTTATCTGTTTTTCGTAATCACGGTACACCTTGAAATCACCCTCAGCTATTCCACAACAACTCGAATGCTATCGAGATGAGAGTAAATCTTGTGTTTCATCGCCATATGAAGAAGTTGACTATCATTTCATCTTGGCGATTTTATCTAAAGCTTGATAATTGACATTTTTTACCAAAGCGTTTCCCCACAATCAATTCTGATCTCTTGCCACTAAGCTCACTATAGGACAGGGCTGAGATTTAAAACAAATAATGAGATCTGTGGGGTATTTGATGGATGTTCCAATAATCTCATTTCCATGCCAATATCTCTAATGGATCTGTTTAGTAACATTTTATTTTTTTATATTTTTTTATTCCTGAGAATGTATGTTAGTTAATTTTTTTATTTAGATTAGTGATTAGGTAATGGATTTGGAATATAAAAAAATAAGTTAAAGAAAACTCAACTTTTTTTTCCCTCGAAAATAGAAGGAGAAACAATGTCAAGTAAACTTAGCGGGATCCTAAAACCGTACGCCATGCACCGTATATCCTAAACCCTACCCTACACTCCTCAACGCCACAGTCTAAATAGAAACGGTTCCCGGATTACCGAACGCACCGTACATTGTTAGGGAGGCTGAAAGACAGAAACGAGACTTCGATTTTACTGACGACGGCGCGAACGGGCGGACGTCAAAAGGACAGTTTGGCGGGCGGGTTCGGTTGCGGGTACGGTTAGGTGCAACCGAACCTGCATTTAACAACGTTCAATTAATGCTTCGCCTTGCTTAAAACACTAGACGCCACCATCACTCCACAGCCAAGCCAACAGCTGCTACCGATTCTCAAATTCTCTCTCTCGCTCTCTCCTCTCCTCTTCTGCTCTCAAATGGCCGCTCACAACCTTGCGGTGATCCTCAGGAGCTCCTCCGGCGACCCCCGATTTCTCCTCGCGAGGCAGCGGCGGCCCCCGGAGTTCGGCGACGAGGAGTACGACTCCTACGTCGATTCCGACCTCTGGGACTTGCCCTCTGCTCCGCTGAGCCCCCTCGCGGGACCTCGGCCGGGCGAGGTCCGCGTTCGCGTCGAGGACGCGCCCGCCGCCCCGGGCTCGGAGAAGGTCGATTTGGGACGATTCGACGTGGATTCTGCCGTCGTCCAGGTACTCGGTGAGCTGGCGTAACGCTCTACTGGAATTATTGTGATCTTTACGCTTTGTGGTCGGATAGGGTCTGGGGCTCGTTGGGCTGGAGGTTTCCGATGTGGGAGAGTGGAGGTTCTTCAAGTATGTTGAAGAAGCAGAGTTCGGACCGGGATTACCTGTTAATACGGTCTTCATCGAGGGCAAATTGATCGCTGGGGACTCTAATTTACCAGGTTTGATACCACTTCTTTGCGTTTTTTTCTGCGATTTCTGGAGCATTTTGAAGTTGCAAGGATGAGCATAAGCGCGGGGATTTCATTGCTACTGTTTTATCCATTGGATGTGAATAACGTGTTGGGATTACATTTGCAGAGTCATGTAAATGGATGTCCATTCGAAGTTGCCTAGACTGGCTCGTGGATGTGAAACCAAGTAGTGATCGTGTTGGACTTTTAGCGGTTCTCGGTCTAATAAATGACTCTATGCCACCATCCAAATTTAAAGTCCCGTCTACCTTAATTTATCAGGTTTGTTCTTGCTTCAGTCAACTTCTCTGTATGTGTTGTTCCCTGGGATTGAGTGGAATTATTCAATATATTCCACTAATAGCAAGACTTTTTATCTTTATATTTGGCACATTCTAATTGCAAGACTTCACAAAGCACTTTTATGGCCGGCCTTCATGCCTGTCCTTATAAGAGAATTCCACACTAGTGCGCGACATGTGATACTTGAGGCAAATCTCTGAAAACATTAAAAAATCTCTTCTTACTTCAGGAGTATCCTTCAGGTGTTGTGGTTGTTCCTATGGGAAGCAGGACAGCAAAGCCTTTTCGCACCACTAATTTAGTGGTGTTTGCACCTTCGAGTAGTTCAGATGAATGTGGGGAAGGTAATTTTATTATGTCGGGAGATGCGCTCATAGTTGATCCAGGTTGCCAATCCCAACACCATGAAGAGGTAAGGATGTGGGTTCAGTTTGTTTTATGCTTGCATAACTTAGGCACTTTGATTCATCCATTGCATTCTAAGCCTCTAAATTTTATAGACATGAAGAGTAGAAACCACTAATTCCTAAATGTTGGTTCAGTCCATGAACTCCGAGTGATCTTAATAGATTTGGTCATCCTTTAGAGTTCCTACGTGTCGTTAATTCACTCTTATGATGACCCTCTTCTCTAAAGACATATCTTCACACTTGAAGTCAAAATTTTCACTTGCCTAAACCAATCATAAAAGAGTTTATTTAATCTTTGTCTTGCACGGTTCTAAACTTTCTCCGATTTCATCTACTTCTCATTTTACTTGTCCATCCATTCAATCACCACAGCGTAAATGTTGGCTAGACTCATTATCTGTCCATTCTCAAGTTAGCTGTCTATACCTGTGCCAGAATGCAAAATTGGCATCGTTTCAGTCCAGTAGATATTTCGTTCAACCATACGGCATTCAGCAGTTGCATATAAATTCCATGAAACAAGCATGTCATAGCTTCCTCAGTCTAACATATGTGTGAATGACGCGATAGTATATGGGAAGCTTAATACAACAAAGAAATTTTCAGCAAATAAAGGTTAAAGAAAATGGATCAAAAATTCATTCTTGTCTAACAATTCTATGAGTACCCATTTTAAATTTGAGGCATTTTTACTTGTCGACAGATTATGTGCTATTACATGTTGCAAGTCAGATTGTCCATGTAACCAATCTGGATTTGCATCTCCTTTTGTTTTTGCTTACAAACTTTTTGAAAATTTGTTGATTTCTATTCCCCTATTTATTAGCTTGGGAAAATTGTTGCTGCCTTGCCAAGAAAGTTGATTGTGTTTCTCACCCATCATCACCATGATCACATCGAAGGTGAGTTCTCACTGATAGCTTCATACAGTACTGACAGTTATTTCATTTCCAAAGGGGCTCTAAGACTAAAATTTAGTCAATCAAAACAGTATCCGATGCATATAGAGAATCATTGGTCATGGCACTTTTTATTCCCTGCAACTTGGTTTACCAATTGGAAGGGAAAGAACTCAGAACTTATAGAAGGGCCTTCTCTTGCCTAGACTCAGTCCACCATTGATCCAATGATCTCATCTTGGGTTCCATGTGGGGCCCACATACTGGATGACTGAGATAACCCATCCACAGGTAGAATTTTACCTGAAGAATGGTCATCTGTATTAGTGAAAAAATCGTGGTTGGAGGATTTGCCTGAGAGCATCATGCTCCTTAATTTTCCTGGTCTCTTGCCGCATCCATTTCATTAAAATCCTAAACTTTTGAGTCGAGGTTCAAGTTGAAAATTTTAGGACCACTGCCTCAACTTCTCTTATGTCATTTGATAGTTTACAAGGATGAATATAGAACTACAGTTGGGGTGCATGAGATGGACTGGTCAGTTGGTCGATGCATGAGCTGCTATTGACTTCAGAGTCTTACAATTCTGGTTATAGCAGAAAATGTACTGTCTCTGTCTCTGTCTCTGTCTCTGTCTCTCTCTCTCTTGCGCGCTTGCACACATCACCTAAATCACATAATGTCGCGCACTTGTGCGTTACGGCACAGATGTGCTTGCTTGCATTCTCTGAATACAGCCATGGATGAGTTCAGAAACAACCCCCTTAAATGATGATCCTTATCATAAGTTAGGATCAATATTTTCAAATGATGATCCTTATCATAAAATATGAGGTGATGTTAAGTATTTATGTCTAGTTTGAGAAATGACACAAACTGATATTAGATCTATTACTACTTGGATAATACTTTTTCGCTGTGTGCTCTGGTAATATTAATTGCTATAAAAGCTTGCATTTTGCTCTTAAGGAGACACTTAAGGAAGGTATTCGAGTGTGTTTATAGTCTTAAATTGGTCGATCCTATTATTGATGCAGTGTCTTTCTAACAATCTCTACTATTTTTCTAACCTTTACTGGTTAAAAAGAGAAATTAATTTCATAATAGAATTCTCCATCGTACATCTACTGCAACTAAAGTCTTTTATCATCAATAAATTGATTGCTATGGTACTTCATGGTGCATGAAATTTTTTTTCAGGTCTCTCAGTCATTCAGAAATGCAACAGTGATGCCATCTTATTAGCACATGAAAATACCATTTCTCGCATTCAGAAAGGTGATGATAATGTCTACCTTTTCCCTGGTTGATGCTTTTCTGAATTTGTCTGTCCACTGTATTTATTCGACCTCATATCAGTAATTACATATATCCCATTAAGGACAGATATGAAACTACATAGAAACCCACAAATTCATCTACATACGCATAAATGTTAGTGCAATCACACAAATGCACCTGGCTGTTGAAGCTTAGCTGATTTATTTTTTGGCAGATGTTTGGTCTCTTGGTTCTACTCCAGTTTCAGGAGCAGAAGACATTTGCGTTGGTGGTCAGAGGTTAACTATAATTTTTGCACCGGTAATTTGCCTTTATATTAAGAACTTTTCTTACTGTATAGTTTGTGGATCATAAATTGATATTAAGTTCAAAAGGTCATTGCTAATGAGACAAAAGTAACTTTTATTGTATGAGATGCATTAAGATTTGCTATTCTAATTTACTAATTTGGCTTATGACTTTTCAGTCTTCTCTAAATATGCCAAATGGAATGCTAGAGCTAAGTTTTTCTATACATTTCTTCATGGTCAAGTTTTAGGAAAAATTCATGGTCCAGTGGCTGTTTTGTTGGACTGGTCCCATAGAGAATATGGGAAATTGGATGGAAAGCCAAAAAATCTTGTTCATCAGATCAATTTTAAGAAATGTAATAGATTCCCTGGTAAAGCAGTAACTCACTTACATTTGAGGAATTTTACTGAAGTAAGATTATAAATTTTATAGTTAATGAAGGAAACTTGTGACAACTAATGATTATTACTGACGGATAGGCTGCAGTGA
The DNA here is from genome assembly GCA_014182895.1 of Angophora floribunda. Taxonomy (NCBI): domain Eukaryota; kingdom Viridiplantae; phylum Streptophyta; class Magnoliopsida; order Myrtales; family Myrtaceae; genus Angophora; species Angophora floribunda. The sequence goes on along the minus strand of CM024706.1, from coordinate 35,201,933 downwards.
TTTACATACTTGAAAGAAATGGCACTATCATTTCAGTAAGTTTACTAAGAATAGGGATTACTAAGAATAGGGAACAAGAATTACAATAATTTTAGGTTGCTCACTATTTCTCAAGAGAACTTACAATCATTAAAGACTTTCAAGCTCATGAGAACTTAAGGTAATTTCCTATCTCTAAAGGTGGATTACTGATCATCATTTACATAAACTTCTAGGTAATTTATGATAATTGAGGCCAATTACTAAAAGTTTGGTCTGCTACAACAATTTGAGGTACATTACTGTGCCGTTGTTTAATTACTAAGTTATAGGGTATGAAATCTATAGCTAAATTACTACATGAGAATGGAAAGCATTAACCACAATGAGCTACTGATTACTACTATTTGAGCGAAATTGTGATATTTGTTGGCTAATCACTAGTGACAATATCCTCTTGGTATGAAGTGAAATAATGGATGTTGCAAGGACTATAGATTTTGAATCATCTTATTTGCTTATGTTTGCGTTAATTTTGATTTTTCGTATGACTTCACAAAGTCATATCTTTCTTAGGTAGTAAATTACTTGTATATATAATCCTCAAAATGAGTAATTTACTTTCAAAGTAATAACATCTTATAAGGCAAAGTAATTTACCTTATAGACAGTAATTCAACGTATTAATTTATCTTATAGTATGTAATTCCCCTTTAAAGTAGTAATTTCCCTTGTAATTAGTAAATTCAGCGAGTGCTAATTGTTGATGATTGTTACTATAATTATTCTCAGTATGTTGCTACTATAATCTAATCATAGTTTTGTACCTTATTATATTGTAAATGCAAAATGATGTACATAAGTTATTTTTTGTGTTTGTAAGATAAGCTTTAGTGTCGTCAGTACAAACGCAAAAATTATCTTACATGTCATAAATTATCTTATGGGTTTGTAAATTAACTATAGTTAGTCTTTTTTGCACACAGGATGGGGTCATGTTTTTCTCATATGAGACCCTAGAAGTGCCCCTAGTTTTATGATTGCCTAGAGCTTCTGTTTTAGTTATGTGTGCCAAGTCATGGATTGTGCACATGATTGGGCTGCATAGCTCTGAATTTGGTTGGAACCTCCATTTGGTTTGAAACTTCCAGTTTCCTCGACCTATGTTGTAGAAGTTGGTAAGCTACTTGATCCGCTGCTTCTCAAGGTAGTTGCCATGGATAATGGTTTAGGTGCAACAATGTCTCACTCAATATGTTTTGCTCCGGTCATGGTAAGATTGGGGAGATGGACTGGACCAGAAAACTAAGTCCATAGGGTGCAGGTGTTGGCTTACTTTTTTCTTCTCGGGTCACTAGTGGTAAATGCCTCAAAAAGATTGGATTTTTTTTTGACATCAGCAATCTACTATACTTTTTTGTAATTTTGCTGAAATGTATTTGGATCTTGAACCCTCAGCTGAGACTCCGGGCTTAAAATACTGCATTCACAGAAAGTTACAGCAGAAAGACTAGTAATGGTGAAATATACATATAAGAATTTACCCTTTTGTTCTTTGTTGGTCTGCTCCTTTATTTGTTTATTATGGTTTTGGTTGGTGAAAGCAAATAATGAAGTGATCTTGTTCATTTTCTGGACAATACATGTCACCACATATCTACTTGTGCTTCAATGCGTCTAGAGATAATACACAGAATCACTTTCTGTTATAGTTTGTTTCACTGTAGATGTTTGGTAGACAAAGACAGCTGCCAGGTCAGATGCTTGTCAGATGCTTTGAACCAAAAAGTGTTTTGGCATATAGACACTTGATTAATTTTTCTCTAGTTTGTCACCTGTCTAATTATCAGTATAAGGTTAAGAAATAGTATGTCCATCTATTTGTTTGTTATTTGTTGTTTATGGGAAGTCTTTTAACTCAGGGACATACGGATGGACATCTGGCACTATTGCACAGCAGTACTCACTCACTCATAGTAGGTGATCATTGTGTGGGGTAAGTTTCTTTAATGACTAGCTTATCTACAGGTCATTATGAAACTAGATACGGATGTAAACTTATAGAATTCAAAGTTCTAAATTTGGGGAAATATTCATATTTGTGGATCAATCAGCTTTCATGGAGAGCCTACTCAAATTCTAATTGTTTTATTTGACCTACTCTGTTTTACATAAGCAAAAAAGTAAGTAATTTTGTGTAATCTAACAGAGAATTACATGCCTTTGTCACTTGAGTGGCGGATTTATGCAGAAGTAGGTCAATCAGGGATAGTGTTTGTTATTGATATCTTTTACCTAGGTCAAAAATTGTAAAGGTCATGGAGATATAAAGCGTGGCTAGTTTAGAATAGTATAATGTTTCGGAGTTTATCTGGTAAAACAACAGATAGGTATAGTGTAGCTTCTTGGTGTCATGTTTTATTTGATTATGGCTCTGTGAGGTGTGAGCATGTACCCTTGAGTTCAACTCATCTATTTCTCTAAGTTTGATATGCATGGATTTGCAAAAATGATCCACAATCTGGGCATGGGAATTGATGTGTCAATAATATGAAGACAAGGAAAAAAATAGCAGAAGAGATAATTTTAAATGACATGTCAAATGCTGATACGTTGCCCCATGTTCATTTCTCTCTCTTTCCATTTTATTCATGAACTGCGTACTCCTAATCTTTGGGTTTTGATCCTTGAATGGTGTCTTGATTTATTAAATGATCTGTTCAGCCAAGGAAGTTCAGTACTGGATATTAAGTCTGGTGGAAATGTAATTGTAAGTTCAATAACAAATTCTCTTCATGCTCTACATTTGTTATTTTAGCATGTATTAATTGCACTAATTGCTCTGTAATCTTGGGAGAATCAGCTTTCTCTATCCTAGCGTTGCCATTGTGAAGTGTTATTATGTGAAGGTTAAAATGAAAATTTGACTTGACCAAAATGAAGTTTTCCAGAAAAAGGAAAATTTTCATTTCACATTTTATGGCTTGGGTACACTCAGCCAGTCAACCCAATTTTCTGTCTCAGATGTTCGTGTGCACATTTTTTTAATAATGGAAAAGTTCAACTTTTGGGGGGTACAAACCCATATACAAAAAGAGCCCAAAATGCTAAAGCTGTAAAGAAGACAGCACACGAAACCAAAAGGGAGCTCAAATACAGGATAAATCATCGACTATATCAACCAATGCATTTACATTCGTATGCAAGTTTCCACTATCCAAAAGTTTATGACTTCAAGCCAGTTTTCAATAACAATTGAAAGGAAGATTCCTCTCCATCAAAAGCTCTCTTGTTCTGCTCCTTCCAAATCAACCAAGAAAAAGAGAGAGGAATTGCGGTAATCCTTCTTGTCTTGTTGCAATGGAAACGAATGCCTTGCCAAGCCCAAAGTTCTTGCTTGAGGTACCTCCAATAACCCAAGATAACAGCATAGGAAACTGTCCAAATAATTTTCCTCCAAGAACAATGGAGGAGGAGATGCTGCAGTAAATCCACCTCCTTTTTGCAGAGGAAACACCTATTAACAAGTTATTTGCCTCTTAGTTGTAGGTTATCTAAAGTAAGGATTCGTCACCAAGTTGCTTCCCCAACTAATTGGGAAAAAAAAAAAAAAAAAACTAGCCAGAATCTCTTGGTAGCCAAATTGCTTTAGAAAGAAATTGTCTCCCCTTGATACCCTTTGATGATTACTTTCCACTCTTGGTAACTTATGTTGTGAAGGATTTGACTCTTTTGCATAAAAGGAATATTTTCGCTTTGCATTTTCTTGCTTGGGCACCCTCAGTCAGTCATTTCCCTTCTTCTGTCGATGATGTTCGTGTGCACATTTTTTTTTTTTGGTCAGAGAAAAATTCTGTCTCCCCCTTGGTAACTTTCATGATAACTTCCCACTCTCAGTAACTTATGTTTTTCCTTTTTTCTCTCTAATTCAGATTATTTGTCTATGAAGCTTGTTCTGTCATTCTTATGATATCATTCCATATCATGTATATAAGTCTAATCTTAAGAAATTAATAATACTAGGCTATATAAAAAAAATTGAAATGAAATCAAAATAAGTTAAGATAAGCATTAATGTATGTGATAATGCGTAAATGCTGGGCCTCTGAAAGTTGAGGAATAATGAACTAGATAGAAATTGAGATTTAACGGTTAGGATTTACTTTGTACACCTAATGAATTTATAATGGACATTGTATGACTATTTACTATTATACCATTGGAACCACTAAACAATTTCTCCTTACATTCCACCTTAATTTGGAGCATATAAATTATATGTTCCTGACTTGTCACAAATGTAACTCAAACGAGGACCTCTAAGAGATTTTGTAAACAAGTTAGCAAGTTGATAAATTGATTTTACGAAGGCTGTTGCAATTTCACCATAAATAAATCAGTTTCTTCTCGACAAGGTGGCAGACAGTCTCAACATGAATAGTACTTTCGTGGGACACTTGATTGAAAGCTATGTGTAGTGCAACCTGATTTGTGAAGGATGAGAAACGAAAGAGAGAAATTGTGACTGAACAGTCGGGGTTTACTGTGGACTGCTTATCTTTTTGTAATACACATCATATGGTTTTTCACATGTATACACTTCTAAGCACCTATACTGATAAACAGAATAATTCCTTAACAGTGCCACACCACAAGCAGCACCTGTACCCTATACTCCATTGACTAAGTGATCTCTTCATAGTTATATGTATCTCATTTTGATCTGGGCTTTTCTGGGATTATTTTCTAAATTAAGGTCCAGTTATGAGTTGAATACTGGGATTTCCATGGATTTAACTGTTTATCCGCTTTGTTATGGTGTCTTTGTTACAAACTTGAATGCGATTATGAAATTTACAATGATATACTCGAAGTTCAGAAGCTCACTTAGACTTCAATGTTACTTGCAATTATCTTCTTAAGGAGTCAATTGATGCTTCTTTTCACTTCTTATTAGTAAAAAACTATTTCTTTATTTGGTCAACTGTGGTTTTTATTTGATAAAAACCGAGACGGAACTGTATTATACCAATTAAGAACATAGCACTTCTTCTCTAGCGCTGCCAAAATATTCTAGAGTTAAATGTGATTGAACAAATGTGCAGTATTTTGGGAAACTTCAATAATTATGTTATCTTCTGAGAAGATATATTTCTCCTATGCTTTGTTATCTTGAAACCATTCTTGATGACCGTATTGCTTGCACAGGATTACTTCCAATCAACATACAAATTCATGGAGCTTTCTCCACATGCTCTCATCCCCATGCATGGGAGAGTCAACCTGTGGCCAAAGCACATGCTCTGTGGATATCTGAAGTATGTAATCAGCTTTGCTCCCTGCTTCTATCTTATCATATTAAAACCTACATCCAAAATCACAACTTCGTCTTTGCAACTTTTATTTGTTACCTTGGAGGTTTCTTTTTATTCTGTTCCAAGAAAAAAGTTTGGCGGTTTTCATATCGCTGTCAAAGATTGTGTGGGATTATTTGATGACTTTGGCAGGGTAAAAATTTTCAACCATTCAGGGACAAATACTTGGTTTTTCAGCTCATGCAAAGTATGGACATAGACACTAATATTGGCTGCTCACAGATTGTATGAATGTTGCAACGTGAACAATTGGTTTCAGATGTGCATTTGCTTTACTTTCCCTTTAGGTTACTAAACTACATTGCAATTAAACTGGGACAGATGCTTGGTTCTCACTGTCGCTTCTGTATTCAGGAATCGTAGGACGAGAGAGGAATCCATATTGAAAGCTATAGAAGGTGGAGCGCAGACATTATTTGACATTGTTTCAAATGTCTATTCTGAGGTTGATCGCAGTTTTTGGCTTATTGCTTCGTGGAATGTGAGGCTTCATGTGGATCATTTGGCCCAACAAGATAAGTTGCCAAAGGTTTGTCCTAAAATTTAACATTCAACCTGCAGTTAGAATTGAATGCTACTTGTGTAGGTTGGTTGACCGGGCACTGTCCATTAATGTCTTTCTCTGCCTGTGTGCCTACTAATTTTTGTACAGAAAGTTAAAAATAATTAATGTTTTGAGAATGAATATTCTTTATATTTAGATCCTATAGGTTAAAAAATAGAGATGCCTTCTTACTTACACTGGAAATTCTAGAACTCAAGGAATTAATTGAAATGACCCTGCTGAACTTTTTCTCTTAATAAAAGAAGCATAAAGGATTTTCCATTTTACACCTTGAATCTTGTTTCAACTCAAGCATTCTCACATCGAGTCATTGGTTGTCCTGGATGCGATCGAAAGCAAGCCTCACTATCTTAGCAAGGGTACTGTTATAGCATTTCCTGTTACAGCTTTGGAAATCATGTGTTTCTCAATAGCCTCCCCAAAAATTAGGAAGTTTATGGAAATACAAGGAATTATAAAATATACATAATAAGTCCTTCATTCTAGGGTGCTTTTCATATCAATTCTGATGGTGTTCTTCTGGAGCTTCTAATTGTGCAGTGTATATAATATCCACATTTTGTTATCAAAGCTGTTTCTTTATGTAACTCCAGTTATTACAGAAGACTATGTAACAATAATGTCACTCTCGTAGTAACTTCAGCTTTGAGATTGAAGTTTGGTCAAATTGCCTTTTTAGATTTTTTTTCTGGGGAGAATGTGTTCAAGCAATGGCTAGCCTCTAGCAATGGAGGAAAGCTATTCCATTTGCGATAGAATTTTGCAATTCTTTCTAGGTTGATTTGATTAATATCAGCCTCCAAGAAGCTATCTTCTCTGTATACTGGGTATCAAGTGATCTGTGATGTCGAAGTCAATCTCATTATATAGTGAAACTAAAATGAAACTAGGATGAACCAGGTAGTGAGAAGAATATAGAAAAACCTGGTTTTCTCTCATCAAATATTAATGGGTCACTTAGTTGAGATGGGATGCCAGAATCCAGATTTGGTAATCTAATTGAAAATATTCAAAGGTTTATGGTGGTTCTTATCCTTACAAGGTATAGGATTCATCCCCTTGCACAGGCAGTGACACAAGTCATGCTATTCTAACGTCTGTTTTTCTTTCACAGACAGTCTCTGAACAATTTGATTGGAGTTAAAACTGAATGATTAAGAGTTTGCAGGACTTTTCAATGGACACTTTCCGTCACAGTTTCGTTGCATTTCCTGACAACTTGGATAAAAATGGGGCCAAATAAGGAGAGCTGCTCTTTGGCCTGCCTCCACCTGCTTTAATTTAGATTGGGCCTTGCATACTTTGAACGTAAGGCCTGAAAGTTCTTAGCTGCATTTTTAAGTTGATCAACTCAGTTAATCATTAGACATGAGAATGCAAACACAATGTTCACTGCAATTGCAGCAGAATTTTTCTTACTGGAAATTAATCTTGCGATAGTAACGATAAATCTTTGAATTTTGACTGACTGATCACAGCTTGTTGCCCTGATGCAGGAATTTTCTATTCAGAAATTCCAAAGAAGCTGTAAGCTGCAATTCTTCATTCGGTGGCTCTGGTCCTACTTTATATATCTATTGATGGTGAGGTGCTGCAAGCTAAGCAAGCTAAGCAAGTCGACATTTATAGTTTCTGGCCTGATAGCTGGCTTTGCCTCAATTTACTTAATAAAAAAAGGTTCATTATCAAATTGTTAAGAGAGGAGCTTGCAATCCTAGTTTTCGGAACAGAGTTATAAAGTTATGTTGTCAAATATGAACTTTGTGTTTAGCTGATTATCCGCCAGGAGAGGATCTGAACTAGATTGTTGCTGTAGTACTTCAGACATGGATGCACATGGGAAATATATATGCATTCCCTTTTCTCACTGCAGGATGGTAATCCGTATGGTCCTTTCATGTCTCTATCCTAGCGTTAATTTTGGGTGTTTCAAATATAGAACAATCCATAACCGCAAATTCTTTATACAGACTGCCATGCGTATCTTTCTTCCACATTAGAACTAAAGGATACTCATTGCATGTGCAAGTCTGATTACCATTGGATGGATTTGAAAGTTAAATCAGTTCCAGCATTGGTCACAAGCACAAGGACAATGCCAGTGCTATAACAATTGAAAATCCAACACCCTGTAACTTCCGTGGTTGAACCTCAGTAAAAAGTCGTCAATGACTAAAATAATTACTCTAGTGCCTTTTTTATTATTATTTTTTCCATATGTAAAGGACTGCTTAGCTTCTGATCTGGCTGATGATTTAGTTGCCTAGACTATGATACTCAACTTGTCTCTCGTTTCTTTTCTGCCATGAAACGTGAACCTCGCACTTTAAATCATGCCATACGACATCTCACCTGGGATGCTTGAACTTGCAATCATTCATGAGAAAATTGCTCCTCTTTCTTGTTCCAAGACTACTCACAGGCCAACAATGCCTGGCACTTACCATGTGCTCGCATCTCCTAAAAAACGTGCTCAGCCCTAGTCATATGCCCAAGCGTTGGCCTTATAAGATGTCCCTGTACCATCGTCTCTTGAACACTGTACTACAAAACTGGTTTCTTACAGTAGTTCCACAGAGATGAAGAGGTCTAAGATTACTGTGTGCGTGAAAGGACTCACAGTGCACATCGGAAGAGACAGTAGCTTTCGCGTCACGGTGACTGTAATTTTCTTTCTGTCTATGGTGTTTTTCGCAATTGCTCTTGGGATGTACATTCATGATCACATAAAAAGGTTTGTTATCTCAGATGAATCCTATTCTATCCAACTGACTCCACTTCTTAAATTCACACCCACTTCAGCATTTTCGCTATTAAACTTTTCGTTGGCCACTTCTTCACCGATCCCATTTGAACGTTCAATTGGTCCGGTGGCTCCTGCGACGTTATGGGATTCAATGAGTGATGAGGAACTTGCACGGCAAGCTTCCATGGTGCCTCATATTCTAGAGTATCCTCACAATTGGACGCTGAAGGTGGCGTTCATGTTCTTGAGCAGAGGGAGACTGCCTTTAGCTCCTCTTTGGGAGAGATTCTTCAAGGGACACGAGGGTCTCTATTCAATCTACCTGCACATGTCGGTGGACCTCGGCAATGGCGAGATGCCAGAGACGTCAGTGTTTTACAAGCGCAGAATTCCAAGCAAGGTTCGAGTCATCTACTCCTTTTATCCTGATATTGTTCTTTCCCTATGTGGAAGGGCCGTGACAAATGAGTTAATGATAGTTCATGTTTCTTCATCTGCCATCCGTGTCGCCATTGTTTGAATTACAGTGACCAAATACCACATTGCATGCTGTTGGTAGGAAGCTGCCAAGGATGTTAAGCATTCCAAAGTTACTGGTCCAAAATGCATAAATAAAATTTCATTGAGGTGAGCATGACATGACTGTGGAAACCTTTTTTGCAGCCGGTTCAGTGGGGAAGGGCAAGCATGATCGATGCTGAGAGGCGCCTCCTGGCTACTGCGCTGCTTGACTTCTCCAACGAGAGATTCGTGCTGCTCTCGGAAACGTGCATTCCTCTTTTCAACTTCACCACAGTCTACAGCTACCTCATCAACTCTAATCAGAGCTTCCTCGGCTCGTTCGACGACCCTAGGCCCATGGGAAGAGGCCGGTACAACAAACGGATGTGGCCCGCAGTGTCGTTGTCTGAGTGGCGTAAAGGCTCTCAATGGTTCGAAGTCCAACGCAGGGTTGCCATCGAGATGGTGTCTGATGTCACATACTACCCCGTGTTCCGGGAACACTGCAAGCCTCCTTGTTACATGGACGAGCATTACTTGCCGACCCTCATCACTAAAGTCTGCCCAGGTGCAAACTCGAATAGGAGCATCACCTGGGTTGATTGGTCCGGAGGTGGTTCACACCCTAAACAATTTACAAGGACGGACGTCTCTCAAATGTTCTTGAATAGGATAAGACATGGATTTAATTGTACTTATAATGGCATCACAACCTCGATTTGCTTCCTTTTTGCTCGAAAGTTCCATCCAAACACTCTTCAGCCTCTCCTCAAGATAGCTCCCCCGTTGCTTGGCTTTGTCCCATAGAACAGGATAATATAGCAGTGTCAAATGGAAGACTCGACATGGATCATGAGTAGCATGTTTTCTATGACTCTCACTGACCAGCTGAACCGTCCTGACTACAAACTTGATAACAGGAATGATTACATGTTGGTTCAGGATCATATACATGAGATTGCACTCTGGTTTGATAGCAACCAAGAAAAAAAAAAGTCACGAGTCGGTGACCTTAAGTATGGTTCTTTGGTGTCCTCCTTAGGCTTTTTGGTTATAAATGGCGAAAAGCAGCAGATGACGTGACTACTCCTGTTTGTACAACATTGCCATATAAAGGTTTCAAAGAAATGCAGACTTTATAAGCAGAGGAGAACTAACCCGTTGCTTAAGACTTACATGATAATCGATCAAATAATGACTAATTTTATTCTTTTATTCTCGGGAACAAATATGGAGTAGAGATCTCTGTTTGACGAATTTTTTGTTCCTGAAAACAAATTTGTTCATAGATTTGGAACATAATTAAGAATAAAAAAGGTTAATTCTTGTTATAAAAACAATTCCAAAAATAAAGTCTAAATTTTTTTATTCTCTTTTCTTTTCCTCTCCTCTTTTCTTCTCTTTCTTTCTCTTCTTCTTCCTCCTCCTACCAACCCATCACCACCCTACTGCCGCACCATCATTGCCCATTGGCAATGGCCAACGAGGCTTGACCTCGCAAATCTAGGTGAGGTCGAGTCTTGCCAAGCCTTGTCAATGGCTTGGCATGGCTGCCTGGGCTAGGTAGATTTGTGAGGTCAAGCCTCATTGGCCAAGCTCGCCAAACTTTGTCTTAGTTTGGCGAGACTCCGAGAGGTCATTGGAGCTCACCTAGTTGTTCGTTGGCCATCGTGGCAGCGCGACTAGCCACAAAAGGAGGAAGAAAAAGAGGAAATGAAAAAAATAGAAAAATAAGTAAAATATAATAAAAGTACAAAAATTTAAAAAACAATAAAATTTAAGATTCCTGCTAAATACACTTTTATCTCGGGAATAAAAATTTTAGATAATTACCCTCGAATGCTTAGAAATTATATTGGAATGATTATCATTTGTACTCTTAAAAAGCCAAAGATTGCTAAAAAGGAACAAAGCTCCAAGTGAAGATTTTGACTAAATAGCAACTAGAGAAGATGAGAGTATTAAAAAGGATTATTTGAAGTGCATTTGACAACATTTTCATTCTCATGAATAATTTTTATTAAAAATAATTTTTTTCATTTCTATTTCCAAAAGACTTCTTATTTTAGTCCAGATATATTCACTATTCATTTTTTTTTTAAGGAATAGAAAAATTAACTGATATTACCAAACGAAATTCTATTATTTTTCTATATAGAAGAATAAAAAAATAGAAAAAAACATAGAAAAATAAAAAAATAGAATAGTTACCATATGGATCTTATAAGGACCTTTAGTTTAGTGTCATCGGTAAAAACAATTGGACGGTGACTGACATTATGGAAGAACCACGAGAGAGTGAGAGAATGAGAGAGAGAGGAGCTACTGCACTCACAACTCACAAATGAACTCTCAATTACAATGCTACTCTAAGGTCGACATTATTTTGGTGATATTACATATACAATAGAGTCGATACCACTTCAAGATTCAAACAATCGCCCAGACCATGAAAAATGATGAATTTAGGACAAAAAGAATGGAGCGGGGAAAAGAATAGACGAACAAAAAATAATGCAAGCTACATAATTTAGGCCACTTTAACTCCGCTCGGACGCTTTCCTTCCATCGCGTCCTTCTTGTTACGGCAATCGCCACAAAGGAAAGGCCCTTGCCAGGGCTTGCTACTGGTTGAGAATATAGAACCGGCATGAACAGAAATACCCTCACTGGGTGCAAGATCGACTTGGCACACCGCGCATACAAATAAACCGGATGTGGGTTGCCCCACGGATTCATCAGTCCCTAATCTGCATAACATTAAAATCGGAGCAAATATAAATAAAAGAAAAACTAGACTTTATCAGATTACTGAAGCGCATATGAAAATATGTCCAGAAATTGATGCCACGAATCACAGCTCATGAGCAAGTGTCAGTTTCTGATAGAAAAACAAAAGATGTGACAGTTTCCATGTTATGACAATTAAGTGTTCAAAATGCCAAAACAATGTGGGTGATCATCGTAGAACAAGCCACTAAAAGAGTTTGACACAGTAGACATTATCAAACGAAGGATACTTTCAAGATAATTCACTGAAAGAGAGCATTTGACAAACTACGGTATTAAGGTTTCGTTGAGATAATTCTTAGAATGAGATTTCACACAGATGATGTGTTATGTGCACGTCCATGTACATGATGGAAACAGGCAGGTAAGGTTAATCGTATGCTAATGGAAAGGGGCAACTTTTTGTGCAGGGCAATGGACAGAGCTCTCAAAATCACTCTCTGAAACAAGTGACAAAGATGCAGACTATGCACTGCAGATCTAACCCATGCAAAGAGAACCATTAAAAAAGCTCCTGGAGAAGTTTGTACGATCCACAACCAATCCAGCATAAAATCAGAAGTATATTGAAGGGTCAACTAACTAGATTCTATGACACATTGTAGCCTCAGATCAGCCTAGATTCTGTGATTGTGCAATTCAAAGACTACGGAGTAATTCATGTGAACTTACTACTTTTCCTAGATGACAAAGGATAATTAAAATGTATGCTCATGCAACCATTGGTCAAAAGAAAAACCATACAAGATGGACATATCAAAGAAAAATGAAAGAAAATCATCATGTTTAATTTACCAAACCTTTGATTTAGTAAAAAGAGTGCAAACCTTTCTGCAAGCATTGCTGAGCCTTCTTCGAAAAGTTCTTCAACTATGCCAATAGCTGACAGCTTCTTCGACAGCTTATTAGCAGAACCCTTGGACTTGCTCCTAAATAATAATGCCCTCAGTTTGTTCTGCTTTTTGGGGGGAGGTGCAAGCTGTATGGAATTATCAGGTGGAATTATGTCAACAACAATGCATGTCGTGTCATCCTTCAGCCCTCTTGTCCTCAATGCTTCCTTCAAAATTCAAACATTATTGAGTTTATATGCATTCCCATACTTGATTACTCTTTGTAATAAGGATGTTCAAGAAAGTTCAACATGACTCCAAGGAAATTGAGAATGCATAAAGTATTAGTCACCAACTCACCTTCACCACTTGTCTAGCAGCGAGTTCTGCAGGCAGACCACGACAAGATTTTGCAGCCATCTCAGAAGGAAGGGCGTCCCAAATACCATCTGAAGCAATTATGAGTCTCCCACCGACGTTTGATAGCTGCTCATGAAAACTTGGTTATTAGGTTTAAATTTCAAGTTAAGCAGACATCACCATTTTTCTCTATCCGTACTCTGTTGAAATTCTCTACTAAGATCAAATAAACTCAACAGAAACTACATGAAGGATAGAAATGCAAAGATTAACTCTTTTAGTGTAATCACAAACTTCAAAACAAGATACAGGAACTAAAGTGAATGCATAGTTTGGGTAGTTAACAGGTAAATACATTTAAGATTTTTAAGCAATATTCCGTGGCCAAAAGCCAACCAATTAATAGGTGAAGTTAATGTTTTTCTTCTGAGAAAATGGACTTCACGAGTCACTTGCTGACTATCAATCTAACCTAGAATCCACCAGCTTTTGACTATTGATTAGGTTCCCATGGAAAAGTGAAGTACAAATTTGCTGAGATCGGGCAAACATGCACATGGACACATGCTATTCAATCTCCTGGTCACAAAATTCTTCCAGCTGACTTAGAAGATAATTACCTTCACTTGCTTAACATGGGGTACTGGAACTATAAATTCTCCTACATCCATGTCTCCAATTGACCTGGAAAGGCATAATCCACCTGGCCAACAGCGGAGAGGACCAATCTGTAATGGTAAAGAACACATTTTTAGCAAGCAAAGTACAGTGACCCCTAAAAACAAGTATCTCCACTGATTTCTGATCATATGGCACAAACATAAGCAAGGGATTCCAGTGAGAGTTTACTGCTGAAGGGAGAACTGTGTTGGTGAAACTCCGAAGAAATCCCAAGTCAAAACACCACTAGTTAGATTATAATTATTTCCATAATACAGATATTGAAGTCTCCACAAAGAGTCAGATCTGTCAGCTTAGGTTTCATCTTCACGCATCTTTCATTGTGGCCTTTAAGTTTGTGATAAAGCCCAACTTCATAAGGCTGGATTTAGCTGATAAATTTTAAGTCAAATTATGGTGTTAAAAGTCTTGCCATTATTGCTTGCCAGTTGCTAAGATTTAGCGTTCACCTCCTTGCCTTCTCTTGCCAAATCTCTGCTCACTGCTTCTGCTCCTGTTTAATGTTTCCTCAAATTCTAATCACAGTCAACCCTTCTTTTAACCAGAAACATCTCTCCATTCCATCTATTACAACCATTCTTATCCAACCCGACATCATCATGGCCATCCTGATCACTATGAAGAGAATGTCAAGGAAACAAGTCCAGGAGTCAAAAGCACCTTACCTCAGCACCACCAAAAATGTTTAGTCTTCCAACTTCACCTCCACTTGCAGTGACTCTCTCCCTCCTACAATTAAAGCATAAATAACAAATAAGCTATCTGGAAAAAGCAGCAAAAGGCATAAGGCTTATAGCACGCTTACTCCTCCACATTATCTTCAAGTCTATGATCGACAGTAAGATTAGAAACAGCACCCCCCTGAGCATCTAAAACACAACGAGAATCTCCAACACATGCAACGGTAACAGTCCATCCATCAACAATAACAAAAGTAGCCGTTGTTCCAGAGGTTTCTCCTGCATAAACCAATAGATGGGATGGATGGTTCATTTCCAAATTATTTTGTCAAAGTCTCTCTTTAAACAATGTGAACTGGTGACCCAAAGAATGATATCCATACCTCTCCTCTGAAATTCCTTATCTGTCTTCACAAATCCTGCAACTAATGCCCTAGGGAGAGCTTGGAGCCAATCCTCTCGTCCAAGACCACGAGGCATAGCGCTGATAATATGATTTAATAGATGCTCCTTTGAATAAATGGCGGCAGCATTTCCATTATGACCATCGAAGACCTAATGAGTAGAAGAAGCGGGTGAGAGGTTGAAAACTAAATCTTTCATGAATTACATACATGCACCAATCTCCTCTGTTTGATGAATATGTAGTCAAGGAAATGAAATGATTATGTTTCCGACAGTAACTATAAGAGTTATGCAGAATTTACTGCAAGCAATTGATAGATATTGTCTTTATACATATCCAGTGTGAATAAGTTTTTTCAGAGCAGTCCTTAGTCACAATGAACTGTTTATGTAACTCCAAGCTTCTAAAATTACAAAGGTTCACACCTTTACAAATGATAATAAAGCATATAACAAAGCAGATCCAGGTTAGCTTTATGTGTTGAATCTGAACAAACAAAAACCAGTTCTGAAACTTGAGAAGTACATAACAATCCCAACATCAATTAGGAAACCGACCTTCGATTTGAATCACTTTAAGTACAAAACTTGAATTGACAACTTAGTCCTCCCTGATGTATAGAGGTATCATAAACAGAAGAACAAGAAAAGGCCTTAAAAAAAGGTACTCACTGCAAAAACAGAATACGCTGACGAAGTATTTCCGGGGACCCGCTGACAGTCTGTCTTTATCAGAAAGAAATCTTCTCCCTTCTTAGATTGGGAAGCGCAGCCATAACTCACAGTGGGCTTCTCCAATTTCTCATTCTTCATTTCTCTGTTGATCAGCGCGGCAAGAGGCACTAGATCGTGACCACGGCGCCTCCCTTCCCCAGAGGCCATGTCCACTTCTCTAATAACTTCAACCCACCTCCCTCTGGCTGGCAATTTTAATTAAACCTTCCGCTAAATTTCATTATCCTCAACAAGCTTCGCATCTAGTAACCATGCTAAGGTCAACAATACCCAGAAAGCTCAATAGCACAGCCCCTCACTAATAAAGAGTGTGACGAAGTTCCACTCCAGAACAGAACTCTGTTTTGCTTCTGCGACCATTCAAGAAGTTGCTAAAATTGATCTGCAATTGGACAATCAGAAGATCTGGAGGAGCACCCACTAAGCACACAAATTAAGCGATCAGCCTAACACAGAACACCAAACATTAGCCGAGAAAATCAAAATTTTCAGCAGTGCAAACCAGATTTGGGCTGGATCGACCAGATTTAACTAAAAAAAGACTGGATTTAACGATATAGGATCTGCTTAAGTTAGCTTTCTAATGCCCTTCAGACATGGAAGGAACTCGAACAAGGCTTAACTGGGAACTGCCTGAGAGAATGTCTGCATGTACGACCGAGCACAGACCCAAATGCAGATCCAATGGCGACACTCTAAGCAACAGCACCACGTTGAGGAGACAACGGGGATGGTGAGAAAAGAAAAGCAACAGGTATCAACACGCAAAAGAAACGCGTCTTGATGAGGAGGTATGAACTGTAAGAACCCACTAATCGATTACCCAAAAAGATCCCCTTTTTAAAGAAAGAGAATAAACAAAAGCACCGAACTCGGTTTGGAGAGAGAGAGAGAGAGAGAGAGAGAGAGAGAGAGAGAGAGAGAACCAGGTCAGCTTTCGCTGCTTTCTTCTTTCACACTCCCATGCTCTCCTCCACAGACAACCTTAAAACACAGGATCTAATAAAATAGGACAAAGGAACTACCGAGAAAATGAGCTTGCTTGGCGAGACAAAGCTTCTCTTTCTTTTTCTTTGCCTATCGAACAGTTCGGATGAGGAGAGAGAAAATTAGCTTCGCCGACCGTCGGAAAGCAATCTGTCTACAAGCCCCCACATTTCTGAACCCGCTGAACCACTGATTCCGTGAAAGTTTTCCCTTTAAATTTCTGGCAAAGTTCCTCGCTTTTTTTCCGGGAAAACAGAAGTCTACCGAGCCGGTGAGGAAGATGCGGAAAACTGGCGTGAGTCGAGAAACCATGAAACGGAAAGCGATATATGTTATCATACGGACTCACCGTACAAAGAAATTAAAATCAATAAGAGTGAAAAACGAACAACCCATGTTTTCTTTAGTAAGAAAGAAATATTTTCGGTTTTTTATTTAGCATGGATCCCATAACTTGATTGCCACGACAAAAGTCGGGATTTGATGAAAGCTGATAAAATAAGAAATGTGGAGTGATCTATCATATAAGATATTTGGTAAAATACTGGATATCATCACAGAGATAGTAACAAAAATACAATGACAATGCAAAAAGGAAATCACTTAATAAAGTGAAAGAATAAAAATGTAAAAAATATGGCAAGGGTTGTACTGACTAACCATGCAAGCCACCATTGTCACGGTGGTCACCAAGTGGTGGTGCCTTCAGGCAATTGTCTTATAGCGGTGATGGTCACGTCTATTGTGGTGGTTGCCTAAGATCACCATGATAGAGTTAGGATTTCATATCTCGATTTAAATATTGACCTTCAGGTGCACACATAATTACCATAACAACAATATTATCTATGGTCACGGTGGACTACCATTATAACTACACAGGATGATTGACGATGAAAATGGGTGGGGAAGGGAGAAATCTCATGCGTCCATAGAGCTGTCCAAGTAGTGTGATCATTTTGTGGCGGTTGCCATTGGTGTGTGCCATTGCCAATTGCTATCGCCTAAGTCTTTTGCTCTTTTCTCTTGATTTTTCTGCTCTTGCTGCTTCAATAATACATTTTATATTTTATTCAGTCTTATCCTTATCCAAATGTGTCCTTAAGTACCATATGACATAATTTGTATCCCATAAAACCTTTCATTTAAGCATCTTAATTGATAGTGGAATGGGTTAGAACGCTTAAGAATCTTGTTAAATTTTCAACTAAGTTAAAAACGTTATCATTACCGACCAAAAAGAAGTTATAACTAGCTTCTTCTGTGTTCTGTGTAATTAATGTTAAGAAATCAGTGGTGACGTGGTAGCACTTGACCAATTTCACATGCACCACACCAGCATTTGTCCAAAGAAGGATTGGGATTCCAACCAAAGAACTTGGATAGCAAAATGTTGAAAAGTTTATTTCATGAATTATTTCCTCTATAAGTTTAACAAAATGACTAAATGATCAGCATTTTAGATGTAAATAAACAGATAAAATTTCAAAGATGATATTGAACATCTGACAAATTAGAAAAGGGGTGGTGTCAATATTGATTTTTGACCTATTGATTGAGAAATCAAATGATATTAACATGCACGTGTATGTTTATGATAGAATTCTCAAGGAAAATATCACTAACATGACAGCATTTTTCTCACTTTACTATGTTCCATTGTCTACTTTTGAGACTTAAGTTTGTCTTTCAACCCCCAACGGTAATGACTTATATATACCCTCCTTTCTAAGGACAAAAAAGAGGCTAGAAAACCTTGGCCTCAGACCATCTATACACCCCCCAATCTGCCACCATCCTCCCTCGTCGCCAGCCATCACCCCTGTCGTCTCTGGCCACCATGCTGCGGTGTTGGTGGTGATAGTGGTGTCTCGATGAAGTCGGTAAGGAGACGAATTTGTATGTTCAGAAATAGAGGTAAATATATGTCGATCCAACTCCGTATTTATGACTTGGTTGATTGATTGCCAAAGGGGATCAGCTTGCACGTATGTGCCTGACATCGAACGCCGTTCCACCAACCTCTCTCCCATCCCAATTCAACGTGGACTTCGAAAAGCAAGAGAAACTTCATTGCATCGATGCACTTTCTTTTAGAATTTTTCGCACTTGCGAGGAAGCTTCTCGGAAGCCGTGATGCCAATTAAAATGGTTGAACAGACAGGACCATGAATTGAGGGTGTACTTCCCCCCTTGGCTCAATTAAAAAAGGGACAATCACCTACTCCTCGCCAACCACAAATTGGTTCGCCCATTTTTGTTTATGGCAGGTGGGGTGCCATTTACCGACACACCATGTTCTTCCCTTTTGTTTGGGCATCGACATGGCGCTTTGGGTGGACTTTCGATAATCGTTCCGGCTCGATAAGAAGCAAGTCATCTGCGTTGAATCGAGGAAATGTATGATTAGTTATGATTATATAAACTATGACATGATCTTGTGACCACAAGATGAATAAGAATTCAACTTTGAGATCTCACTCTTTGTGAAACATAAATTTATCATTGGCGCCTTTTAGCTAACCCATTTTCTTTGGATTGCCAAATCTCTACCAATTTTCACGGGACATGGATTAGACCTTGTTTACAAACGAGAAATTGGAAAATCTTGACTTACCATTACGCCGTAGCAACTTTATTGACTTAATGATATATATTGATCTAACTTAAGAGTCAGCTTAATAGTTTTCTTTAATTTGGTGTAATATTTACATGAGTTAACACCTAGTCACCTTTCGATGAAGGTGCTATCCTTCATCATAACGTCTTAAATAGTTTTGTCCCATTCTATCACGGGAGACAAAAATAATTATACGTAAAACATGAATTAGGATTGACGATCATATTATATGTAAAAATTTGAAGGCCTATTTCCCTAAAGGCTCCTCAATTTTAGATCAAATCCCAATTCTACCTTAGACTTTCTTTTGTCTAAAAAAATCACTAATTTTAACTCCGATCCCAAATCTACCCCGGCCTACCGTTTGTCCAAAAATCACCACTGATTTCTTCAAAATTGTTAATATCAATAAGCTTCTGTCGTTCCATACGAAGATGAGGATGTTAACAAAAATGTAGGTTTTGTTAATGACCTTTGAGCGGCCCTAATGTTGATAATTTTGAAGAAATCAATAGTGGTTTTTGAGTGACAAATTTAGGATTAAAGTAAATTTTTTTGATTTTTTTAGGCAAAAAGAGCTCAAGATAGAATTGGGATTGAATTAAAAGGTAATATTTATTAAGAATTAAGCCAAATTCTAGATGAAAACATCATCTAGAAAACTTTAAGTGTATCATACACTTCTCTAATTTTAGTTGGATAGGGTCCTCCACCTTTCGGGTGGATTGGACTAAATACCAATTGGGTCTCTAAAGGTGACCTAGGGCTTGCCAGTGTAGTGGATTTATTTAGAATTTTGGTGGGCCGGGGGGAGGGTTGGTAGTTCCACTACATTTGTAGGGATATGTTCGTCAACATAAGGAAAACTTTGGGTTTTCTAGTTGGGACTCAACTTCGCAAAATAACTTGGATGTCATAAGGTCAACAATGAGATTAACTCTAAAGTCATTACTGATCTTGTTAGTTTAGAGCTTGTGATTGATATTGTTGGCCCTGCTTTGCTTAAAAATATAAGAAGACTGTTGTGATCTCACTTTGAGTTTAAAGTGTAATATAACTTTAAAGAAGAAAATTGCTTTGTTGACTTGCTTGCTAATCTCGGAATCGATCAATGCTTGGATACTAGTTTCTTTTCATTAACTCCTATAGAGTTACTTCATATTTTATTAGGTGATAAAATAGAAATAGTAGATTTACGACGTTCAATTTTATATTCGGCTTTAACCTTGTTTATAAGCAAATGAAAACATGTCAATCACCATAAATATAAGCTGCATTTTTTTTTTTTCATGAGTGCCCCCACCAAATATTATGGGGTTTCTTCCTTTTATAATACAATAACATATTCGGGCAAAGTCTTATAACGAGGAATCATCGTAAATTTAAGTTGCCTTTTTCATTTTCATGTGTGCCCCACCAAATGTTCTGGGGTTTCTTCCTTTATAAAACAATAACCTATGGTGTACCATACTACATAAATTACCATCAAAATGCGATGCACATTTATGGACAATTCTTGTAGAGATTAGTCTAGTGCAAATTTGTGTAAAACCCATGTTATTCTTAAAAAAAGAAAAAAAAAAGAGGTTAATCAAAAAGTGATTGTTCTTATTCATGTTTCCTCCGTTCTTATGTTTTTGCAAAGGGATATAGCCTTAGAAAGTACATATAAGTGAAGCTTTATTCTAGACCTTATTACTTACATTCACTTAAAATAGTTATAGGACCAGTGCGAGAGTTACAAGATGCTGGAAGAGACTCAACACAAGACTTTAGAATAGAGAAAATATGTGAGACCCATGCTGTTTTTACTTTCTTAAATGGAAGATCTTTTAACACAATACAAAACTTAAGTGACATTTGTTGCTAGAAATTGTCTTTTTTTTTTGTAGTTCCCCAATCTTTATGTTCATTTCATTGTTTTCATTGAATTTCATGTTGATGCAAAAGCAATTTGGGGTGAATTTGGTTCTTCACTACTTAGCTATCTTAATCCCTTGTCTAAAGATTAAATGCAATGAAAGGAGACAATGGAGATCGCCAATCAGAAATGGATCGTCTTGTCATTGTTTTAACATTTCGATGAAAGTGACAATGGGTCGAGTTTGGGCAAGTAGCTCAACTATAATTCCCTTATAGGTTCGGATTCTACTTTCCCTAGACGGCCCATATAAGGGTCTTTTTGTCACTGAATGTCTGACTTTGCATGGCCTTGATAGACAGTAGTTGACAAAGTAATAAGCTTGATGGTTTATGCTAATTGCTAAAAAGTGGGCCAGTACTTTCTAAACATGGAATGGAAGCATGTCCAAAGCAATGAATACATTGATTTATGTGTTGCTTAAGTTATCGTTTTTTATCTTTGCAATGGCTTTGGTAATCACATATGCTAAGAGGGAAGCTCTTTTGTAATGATTATACAATGCAAATCCTTTGTAGATAGAAGAGAATGCGACATCTTTTGTTTGGATTAAGATAAAGCAGTGATGAAATGTTGATACTTATTTCATTCTTTACAGACCAATTCATGATTTTGATATATAGTGACGTTCTATTTAAATTATTTCCATGAATTGACAATGTCAAATTGAAAGAGAGTATTTGTGGACTTTTATGCTATCGCATCACTTATCCACCTCACTAATCCCTCAATACAAAAATATTGATAAAGATTCTTTTCTTCAAGTTGAAACAATATTTTGATGGCACTTGGTTCAATGCGATTGGTTGGTGGAGAGCGACGCGACAGTTCGCTAATGCCTAGAAATTTGTCATATTAAGGAGGAATTAAGGTAGCCTATTTGTACATAAAAGCATGATGCTTTTGTCTCAACTACAAGGTGGATCTTGAGATATCTTTTGTTATACATTAACTTCAAGTTCAATTTGGACACGTAATCGTTGATCGTAATGTCTTAATTTTTATATGTGCATTTTCTTTTAAACTAGGGAAGCGACTTTAGATTGTTTGACTTGATTTGCCACGTCGCAATAAGTACAATCTCTTCGATTAATCTCTAAAGGAGTTAAAAAAAAATGCTATCTTTCTTCTGCCATATTTAATAGCAACCTCATATGATACAAAGATGCATGAAACAATTAATATTATAGTATACACTTGCTAAAAATTGTATTAAACACCAAAGGTTAGAGACATCAACAGCTTCCATTTGCTCTCCAAATCCATTAGTGGACTCATCTTTAACTAACGGAGGATAAATTTGTCACTAATGTATTAATTTGGGATTATTGGTAGTTAAAAATTAATTTGAAGTAAATTTATTACAAACATACTAATTTTGGAGGTTTTTCATGATGTTAACCCTTAGTTATATTATGAGTTAAAGAAATAAAACATTTTTAGTTGCATGAAATTGGATTGAGTATTTACTATCATGTTGTCTCTTTTAAATAACAAGATAACTTTGGTTTGTACTTTTGAGTTGATTCTCTATAAATAGTTTGTGAAACTCTTACGAAAGAATTATGAGAAGTCTATGATTTATGAATGTGGTTTACCAAAAGTAATTATATATATATATATATATATATATTAAATCGTGAAAAGTTATATGATTTAGTTAGTGAACTTGGGTTTTGAAATGGTTTTTGGTGTTGATTGTGGATTCTTGGAGAAAGATATTGGTTGATTATGTTCATATTGCTATAATTAGAACTCATTAAGGAGATAAGTATATATACTATTTCTAGACAACATTCCGGGCTAAACTATCGGTTGATATAGGTGTGCAAACCTAATCAAGGGGAGACCTAATCAAGGGGTAAGTTTGGTCGCTTTTGTTACGGGCGTTAAATTGTGACTACAATTAGATTTTGAGCATTAGATTAATCGATAGGATGGACAATTGATGTTCGACTTAATTGGGATTGATCAATGAAATTAACCATTGATATTTGTTCTAATATTTATGATTAATGAAATATTTCCAATATGTATATGATTAATTTAAAGTGATATGACTCATTTGATCTTATATGTGTATTATACATTGGATTGAGATAAGTGAGTTTGATGTTAATTTATAAAGATACGTAATGGATGCTTGATTTGGTAAAAAAAGATGTATTACTCGCTGGGCTATGGTTACTCTTTTTTTTTTTTTTTTTGTCGTGGGCTTTGGTTACTCATTTCATTAATTTTACTTATTTTTCAGGTTTTTCAATGAGCTTGTGAGCCTTATTATTGGCAAGAAGACATTTTGATGATGGAGATTTTTGGGTATGGTTGTACATCGCTATGATAAGCTCTTGAGTTAGATGTTTGTTGGATATGTGTATATATAAATATATCTTTTTGATATATTATAGAGATTTTGATAATGTAACTATATGACTTTTTATCAATTCTATATTGATGTATATATTTCGATATTAAGTTGAGTAATGGTTATGTTTAATGCTTTATCGTTTGGATAAAAGACAGTCATGTTCTTGTTCATGTTCTTATTAAGTTGGGATGTGACATTGAATGTGGTCAATATTTAATTATATTGAGTTATATGTTGCATAATATTAATTTTGGAAGCTTTTCTATTTTGAAAAACACAATATTGCATTTCTATTAGTTTCCTAGTTTGAGATTGCATATCTAGAACTATGAATTTAATTAGGAAATTACCCAATTTAGAATGGGACTTAATATAAAATTATTTCATATTTTAAATTAGATAATCACATATTTAGGTAGTTTTCTATTTTAGTCTTAAAAGAAAATAAAAAATATATCTTATGCATATCTCATATATAAAATTAGTTTCCTAGTTTCCATTTCATTATTGCCATGTCACCATTGCTATATCCTCAATTTCATGTCATCATAATTTGCATGTCATGTTAGATGAATTCTCAATTCTTTTGCCCATCATTAGAATTATGTTACATATAGATTGCATCTAGATAATCCAAGTCACATGTCATTGGTTAATTTAGCATCACAAAGGCATAACCTGGAATTAAATTGCATCTCATGCATTGCATATTTTCTAATCTTTTGTTAAACAAGAAAAACCCCAAACGAATTAAGTGTCATTGCATTTAGAATCACGTTTAGGGAATGCTTTTTTTAAATTAATATCTTGCATATATTAGGAAATTAATCATAGTGAAATTATGCTTTGTTTAATGCATTGAGGTTCGCCCTATTTATAGCAATTTATTTATGTCAATTTATTGAGTGTCATATTATTGATTACATACTTGCATGATCATCTATTGCATGTTAGTGGATTATGATTAAAATAGATTAAGACTATCAACTAAGTATTTTAGAAGTAAAGAGAAAGGATATTGAAATGGCGTTAGATTAATTTATTGTAACCAATTCTCTATATTTATGAATCTCTAATTCGTAGAATTAAAGTACTTTCTCCACAATTTACTTGGGTTTCTAATCAACTTGAAATAAATAAATGGCAACTCATAATTTGCATGCTAAATTTATTAAATTGAAACCTCAAAGTTGCGTTTAATATGTGCTTAATTATTGCGCTAAGCCTTTTGACTTAATAATTAATTATCTTTCCTTTTAGGGTTTTCCTTTGGAAAAAGTTGCAATATGCTATGCTTACATGGATTTTTTTAAATTACCGACTTTGGGCGAGGTTTTCTCTCGCCAAATCTTGCACAATTGAACTTTGCTAGAGTTTGGCAAGGCTTGTACTCACTAGCTTAGTCGGATATAGTGAGGGTCGACCTTGTAGTCCTTACACATTGGCTATTGCTGACCATGGTGATCGTTGAAAGGAGAAGGGAAAAAAAAAAAAAAAAGTGTCCATGCAAAGTGTTGCTCATGCCACATGAGATGCTTGACGTTATGTCACATAAGATAGTTGATATCAATGTCAGCGATTTTCGATCAAAATTGATTGTAATCACTATTTGGCAAATTGTGAAAGGGTTTATGACTAAATCAATTAAAATTGAAAATTATAATTAAATTGGAATCCATATAGTATATTTAGAACTTTTTCGGTGATTTTTTTTCATCCATAAACTTTACCCCTGGAAAAAATCCTTATCTCTCTTTTAGGAACTCTTTCCCAAAAGAACTCTCCCTTAAAGAAACTTCACCTGTTGGCTTTGAAAAGTTTGCTTTTCTTTTCTAGGTCTTAATTTCGTTTTTTTTCCCCACTCTCGATCTAACTCGGGAGTCTTTTTTCGACTTATATAGTGTGTTCTTTCACTTGTTGTTGTTACTTTCGCTCGCAGTGGTATATAAATTTGTTTGTAGCTGAAAATATTATGAGAACGTCATCACCAATCTTGCTAATAGGATGCTCAGAACGTGGTTCTATGACTTATTTGAGATTCGATGGAAGCTCTCCTCTTCTAATTTAGATGTAGATTTAAATTATGACGTTTTTTTTCCCCTCTCGATTTAAATGTACATTTTTGAGTTTATTATAGATAGTTGATCCGTGGTGGTTTAGAATGTTATTGTTGTCTCTCTATGGCGATGATGTTGAGGATGCCAAATTTATGTGCACACTACAAGCAAAGTTTCTACAAGGGAAGATTTTGGCCCATGTCCATCATCGAGTGTTTTGATGATTGGCTGTCGATTATTTTTTGAGGGATAATGACATAAACAATATATGAATATTGGCTTAATGTGCAATTTGGTTTATAAACTTTTAATTTGTTCAAAGTGGTTCATGAACTTTAACCTAATGTGCAATGTAATCCCTAAACTTTAATCTAATGCGTAATATGGTCCTTGAATTTTTAATTTGTTCAATGTAGTCCCTGAATTTTTAGTATGTATTCAATATAGTCCTCAAACTGTGTAAAAATGTTTGATAGTCATTCCATTAATTTTAGGGACTGTATTAAACACATACCAAAATTTCAGGAATTTTATTAAACAAATTAAAAGTTTAGGAACTAAATTGCATATTGAGATAAAGTTTAGAAACCACATTGAATCAATTAAAAGTTCATGTATCAAATTGCATATTGGATCAAAGTTCATGGAATGTTTGTATTATTTTCCCTACTTTTTGTTGTTGTGATAGATATGGTCTTTTTAGGACGAAAGTGTACTTATGACTTAAGAAGCAAGACCGACACTCTCCAAAAGCTTTCATATTGTGTTGGACGTTTCAAAACTCTCCGACACTTGGTTAACATATGTCTGAAAATCTAACACTTGGTTAATTTTCTCGACACTCTCGAATACTCAAGTTAGAATTTTGACATACAAGTATCTGACATGTGATTTCGACACATGATGTCAATTTTAAAAATTTTCGATAAATGAGGGTCAAAATATATATTTGTGAAAAAAATAAAAAATAAAAGTAATAAATGGGGAAAAAAGAAAGATGAGTATTCTCTTCTCTTTTGACTCTCATTTCATGTGATATACAATCCATCCCTGAAATTTTTTTCTTCTTTTCGATATGTCTGATATGCAAGTCCAAAATATGAATTGCTTGTTTTTTCTCTAAGTTTTATGGATTATTGGAATGAAGTTGAATTTGTTAAATTGAAATATAAATGATATTAATAAGTAGTGGATTAATGCTTTTAGTGTAAATTCATTCTAGGCTTTTTTATTATTTATGAATTTGAATCAAATTAATTTTATTAAAATAATCATAAAAATGATAATTTATTATGTATATATAGAAAATATATATTTAATACATAATATGTCCCAACGTGTCGAAATTCTCTATAAATATAAAAAACGACGTGTCGGCGTGCTGTATTTGAAATATGCTTATGACTGCAAGCTGTCCTCATTTATTTTGAGGATTTGTTTTCTTTTGTTGCTCTTTTGGGATATGCTTTATTTGGAAGTTTTTTAATGTTCTTATCATGTTTGATTATAACAAATGAGTGAAATTTTTGTTTCCAAAAAAAAAAAAACTCTACCTCCACAACCGCAGCCCGACCGATCATCCAATAATTTCTTTTGATGGAAACCTAAATATGTCATCGATAAAAACAATGGGAGCCAATACTTCGATCCGTCCAATCAGCTGCAATGTGAAGTTAAAAATTCCTCGATCGCATTGTTATGTTTTCCTTTTTACCCACGAATGCCTGCGGTAGGAATTACAAATTCACTTCCCAGACAAATCTCCTCGTATCACAGACATCCAAATCCGAATCCGAATCCGAATGCCCTTTGTTTTTTTGTTTTTTCCCCTCCTTCCATCCACAAAATATCCAACATCAAATTAAAATCTTAGTTAATCTCCAACATTAGTATCTCATTGAAATCTAAATTAACACGTCAACCAAAGGGATTATATACTTAAGAATCTTGATGTCCCGTAATAATTATCCAATGATCTTCTAATCTACATAACCAACAACAAACTTTACCACACAACTTAATCACTACAATCAAATCCCTTAAACTAAAGACCTAAAAAAAACTAATTTTTTTATACAATCCTCATATTTTCTTCACTTAGTCCACAAAATATCTAGATACATATAATAGTCTATCTTAATTATTATTCATATAACTTACTAATTATTTACCAAATAAAATTCGAGGGGCAATAATGAGAAAAGTGAGTCGATGACAATGTCGTGGAGGTGATTAGATACAAATAACCACAACAAATTATAGGGAGTTTCCTTCAAAATTTCTAAGAGTAAGTTGATGCAAAATCTTCTCACAAGCATTCCAAATTAGAATTCAACATGTAGACGTCACCCTATATAGTAATTTAATACGATTTTTAATTAATGTGTACCCTAGAAAGTCGTTGCACTTCACTTTTTTCATTGATCATCGCTACACTGTTTCATTCAAAGCTAGAAAAGGATGGGAGGAGCAAACTCCAATTTCTGCGTTTTTTCTTTTCTTTCTTTTTGGTCAGACTAATTTCGTGTGTTTAACTTCGAAGATTGGCTGGTCTTTCTGATGGTCCGAAAAAGAGATAAAACTCAAAAGGCTGTCAATCCATTTATGGCTAAAGAGATTCTTTATATGGACCGCAACTTCTCAATAAATACCAGGAGTCTTGTCAGCACCAGCCCCCTGTATTTTGCCCTTTCCTTTCCTTTCCTTTCTTGCCTTTGGATTTTCCCCCAAAAAAGCAGAGAGAGAGAGAGAGAGAGAGAGAGATTCCACACAAGAAAGGCCGCACCGATCCTCGTCGGGTTTCGTTCTTTCCTCTTCTTCCTTTTTCTCGTTCCTCGTAGTTGCCGAAACGCGACGCGTCCCGTCTTCGATCGGATTCAATGGCGCCTCCCCATTCCCTGCCGTAGACCGAATCAAACGTGTCAAACCCTTCAAACGAGTCTTTTCCTCACATTCCTCTCCCATCTTGCCCCTCTCTCCCGTCTCTCTCCGCGCGTCCTCGTTGTTATATATTTGGAGCAATCGAGGCCGGATAACCAAGCTTGGGGCAGATCTGCGATGCAATTTGGGTTCGAGTTCTTGAAACCGGCGTCGGGATTCTTCTGAAAGGGAGGGGAGGGGCGGGAGAGAGCTTGAGGATGACCGGCGGTTCGCACGCCGCCGACGGCGGCAGCACCCGGTATTTCCTCTGCAATGCTGGTGCCGGCGCGGCCGCAGGTGAGCTTTATCGGGCTCCTCAGAATTCTTAGTTTAGTTCCGTTGTTTCGGTGGTCACGGTCCTGCGACGCTACTGGCGATCTTCATTTAGTGCTGTGGATGCCGCGAGGGAGATTTGGGGGGGTTTGGTCGAGTGGCTTGATTTTCGCGTGCGTGTTGGTGGATGCGTTGGATGGTAGCTCGTGGTTCTGGTTTGGTGGCTGTAATTTGTGAATTTGGTTGTTAATTTGACTTGCAGGTGCTATTGCGGCCACCTTTGTTTGTCCCTTGGATGTTATCAAGACGAGACTACAAGTCCATGGCGTTCCCTCCGGTCACAAAGGTACGATCTTCCTTGGAAGTATGTAGTTGCCTCTTGATGAGAATGAACTTTTTCGCATTTTGGTGATGAAGATTGAGGTGGGGTTGTTTGAGCTAGTGAAGCTTAGCTGTAGAAGTTAAAAGACAAGCTATTGTACAGGGGAAGATGCCTTTTTTTTTTTGTCAAAAGTAGTATAGTTCACACTTGAACCTTAACCTCTTGAGGCTATGCTTTACCATTAAGCTATTTTCTCTAGCTACTGGGGGAGGGAGTGCGGCTATCGTATGGAATTTGGAAGGTGCCATCCAAATTTTAATCTATCGATAGTTTTGTGAGTTTTGTTTCTTTAGGTGCAATATCTTTCAATTACCAAACTCATAATGTACAAATTCATTTACTAAATTTTAGTATGGACATCTAAACTGTGTGACCTAAAACAGACAAAAGGACAAGATCAACATAAATAATCGGCATTTGCAAGAAGATGAAGGACTTCAGCGCATAGAAGCCATGAGTGGATTTTCCTTATAATAATAGGTCTTGACTACTGCTGCCTCTTGCAAGTTAATAGGGTGAGGGTCCATAAGGCCTGTTGGGATACTACCTGTGTTGACAAAAACATGCAGTAAGAAGAACACCAACAATAATCTTGCAAGGGTCTCATATAAATTTATTACAAGTTAAAGAGTTAGGTAATAAATGCATGATCAGATGGTTGTTTTGCCTGCGTTCAGTACTTAAATCCATTACATAAATCTCTCAGGGAAATTCTGTTCATTCCGTGCTTAATTACATCAGTGTAATTCAGAGGAGGGCAGTGCTTCATCCAGAGTCTCCCTAATGAAGATTCTCAGCCTATATTAGGAATTTGAACTGCTTTTAGCCAAAAGCTCACTTGGCTCTCTTAAGTCTAATACATGATCAGTCTCATTTTTTTTCGGGTGTAGTTGAGTAACCAATGGGTGATTACATGGTTAACAGCAATGGGGGTATTGCCTATTAAGATGAAAAAGTGCAACGGGAATGTGCTATGGAGTCCAACCGGAGACAATTAGCAGTTGAATAGTACCAGAGCTCTTTCTAAGTCCATTTGTAACAGTCCCTTTGCCTATATATATATTGTTCTTGCCCAATGTCCCCATGTGGAGTTGTCTGCCTTTGTCAAGAACCTATAGTCAGCCCTCAGTTTGCTATATTCTGATTTTGAGCTTTGAAATGATGATACACAATTCTGTCATTAACAGAATCAAGCCTAAGGCTGACGATTTTCTTCTTGTGCTTTATCTGTTGAATATTGGGGCAGTTTATATTCTGATCTTATTTCAATGGTCATTTGTCAACTTCTCCTATTGCCCATTCAACCAACAAAGAATAAGCCTATATGTAACTGTTCTTTAGAAAATTCTGTTAAGATCTTACATTGAGGACAGCAGTCTGAGGAAAATTTAGAATTTTTGTTAAGCCCTTTCACCTAGGATCAAGAATGCAATATTAAAAAGGGAGATCTACATCTAATTGGATGTCGAACCATTGATTCAGTGTATAAGTATCCTCCTTAATTTACCCAGTTTAATGGCAGCGAGGTTTTCTCCACAACTGGTTGATTCAAAGTCTTCTGTTGCCAGGTTGAAATATTTTATAACTGATTATTGTCTTCAAATAGTGAAATTAGAGTGGCTGTGACTTTAAATGATGTGTAGAAATAGTCACAACCAGGCCTTCTTCCACTGGGTGGAACAGCTACCTGAATTCTTTGAGGGAGTTGCTCGAGGATTTGTATCACACAGAGAGGATGTTTTAGCTATTTTGAATGATGTGAGAAGAAATAAGAGGTGGCATTTCATTTCATCTCTACTTTCATCCAAAATTTAGTATCTGTCTCATATGTAGGTCTTGCCAACCTTGTGAAGTGTGAATTCGTTGGGTTTTACACCTAACAGGCACATCATGTAAAAAGTAAAATTTTTCAAGTTTCCGTGATTCGCAAAAGAACAATACCTATTACTTATAGGTGGAATCAAGTGAAAATAGTAGATTACAGTGGTTGAAGATGGTAACTGCTTGGAAAGCACTAGCAGGTAAATGGAAAAGGAAAAAGATTGTCATACCAATACTAGAGTATGGTTGACCTAGTATTATGCAACTAATTGCATGAATGGCATCTGAAATTTTCCAGGATTGTCTTTTCTGCCGGCTTAATATGCACATATCTTTCCACCATCGAACTTCAACTGTTTATCTTGTGTATTTTTGCAACATGTTGACCTTGAAAATGCTTTAGAACTCTTATGATTGAATCTTGTACATGTTTTTTTGCTCTCCTTCTTGAACTATTACTTGTGATTACTCAGAAAAAAGCAGTCAATGCTCCTGAACAGTTTTTAGGTTTAGCTATCTCTTCAAGTTTTTATTAGTTCTATCTAATATTGTATGTTGCTGTTCCATCTGTTTCCTGTTGACATGCAGGAAGCATTATAATCACAAGCCTACAGAACATAATAAGGCAGGAAGGCATGAAGGGACTGTACCGTGGTCTCTCACCAACAATTCTGGCTCTTCTTCCGAACTGGGCTGTGAGCATTGTTACTCTTTTCTTCTATTGACTAGACTTGTTAATTCTAGTCTGCATAAGAAATCAGCTTGCATGTGTCATTAAATAGGAAATATTTGCCGTGCTGATTTTTTTTAAACAACAGCTCACTAACTGGTTATCATCTATTAGGCAGCCATGTATTTTCATTTGTTAGTGGTGACTAGGTGGCAGTGCTGGTCAGTGACCACCTCTTGTTAGCTGTACGCCACTAATGTTAACTTATACCTTTCTTACTGTAATCACCTTTTACTAATTAGACAACTGGTAAGCACAAAAGGAAAAGGGTGATCTGCCACAAAGTTCTCGCAGTTAATGCTTCATAATCAATTCATAGCGGGAGTAAGCTGGTACATGGTCTCTAAACAATGGCATATGTGGAGTGAGGAAACTGTGTCTTCTTCCCATGAATTAAAAGTGTTGGGGGCTGTGAAAAATATCTATAGTGCTAATTTCTAAGCTGGTAGATAAGAAACCTTTTTTGGATTCTACATATCTTATATGTGCATGTTATATGCACAATTTATTTCTACTCAGTGAAGACAGTGTTTATGGAGACAAGCTTCTTTACTGTTTTAGCAAAATGGAATTGCCATGTAAGAAAATTCTGCGGTGGTCAATTTTACATCTCA
Source organism: Angophora floribunda (assembly GCA_014182895.1). NCBI lineage: Eukaryota > Viridiplantae > Streptophyta > Magnoliopsida > Myrtales > Myrtaceae > Angophora > Angophora floribunda. The sequence goes on along the minus strand of CM024706.1, from coordinate 35,169,591 downwards.
TTAGTCAATCTGGGATGTTCCTTCTATCATCTTAGATAATGCTGGACCTTTGCAAGGCTGATTTTTTACAAATTAAATGATTTGGTCTCATGATACATGATGCATGCAAGATATCACGTGTTTGCTTTTATATGCTCTTTTAAATGACAGAATGCTCATTTATATGTAGGTCTACTTCACAGTTTACGAGCGACTGAAAGGGCTAGTCCATTCACATGGTTGGTTTTCACAGAATCAATTCTTTAACAGATCTCCTAGATCTAAGCTTTTCATTGGATACATTTTGTTAGCATTTGGGGATTATTTATGTTTCAATGAAGTCCATTGATGTAAGCTTTGTGCTATAAAGCATTTAATGTCTTTGGATGCAGATGATAATGGCAATCAAGTAAGCACAGGTGCCAACATGATAGCTGCTGTGGGGGCTGGAGCTGCCACAGCAATCACTACAAATCCTTTATGGGTTGTAAAAACCAGACTCCAAGTAAGTTGGTCAGTGGTTATTTTGCCTTAGCGACTTTCCGCGATGATGAGAATTTCAGACTACAAAATAATTGCACCACACGGAAGCTTCAGTTATTCTTGATAACTCAGATTTGAACTGGTTGCTGGCTTAGGTAACTTCAGAAACTAGCCCCAGAAGTCGTGATGTACTTTCTGCAAATGATTTCTGCTGTTTTGCTAATGTTTGGCAAAAATTGCGAAAACATTTGATGAGAAAGTTTAGATGTTGCTGGGAATAGTAATTTCATGTTTGTCTTCTCCATCTAAAGTCCCACAGTTTATTTGGAATGGGCATATGTCCTCTGTGATCCTTGCATTTAAAGTTTCTTGCTTCATAAGAGAAATCCCGTTTTCTGTTTTCAAATTTTAGCAGGAGGTCACTGCTAGAAAAGTAAAAACGTAGGGATTGTGCTGATTAAGGGTTATCCTTTTAGACTTCACTTATGACATTAAGTTGTGTTTCTTATTGTAGACACAGGGTATGAGGCCAGACGTGGTTCCATACGCAAGCGTACCTTCTGCTTTACGCAGGATTGCATGTGAGGAAGGTCTCCGTGGCTTATATAGGTCAGTTTTTGCTACTGCTTGGAATTGTCCAGACATTCTATGAGGAATATTTCATTTATTGGTACTTTGCCCTCTACTTCTTCCTTTGGAACAGTGGCATTCTCCCATCATTGGTAGGAATAAGCCATGTTGCGATTCAGTTTCCGGCATATGAGAAGATCAAATGGTACATAGCAAAAAAAAAGGTACATGCTTGTTCTAAGTGTGTGCATGAAAATTTTGTTTTTGCATTTTTGTGATTTTGACACAGTTTTTGCCTTTTTGTCTGTAATTTGTTTCCAGATAATACAAGTGTCGATCAACTTAGTCCTGAAGTGTAGCAATTGCCTCCTCAATATCTAAGCTTCTTGCCTCCATCATGACTTATCCACATGAGGTATTTTTCTTTTCTGGACTGGAGAGTAATATTATTTCATAATTCTCTATATTCAGTGAAAGCATCACGTATAACTTTCACCTATTTGCTTGTGTTTGTGTGCACAAGGAACTGATTAAAATTTTGTCTGTTCAGGTGGTACGTTCCCGGTTGCAAGAGCAGGGACATGGAGTTAAAGTTCGGTATGCTGGAGTTGTTGATTGTGTCAGAAAAGTGTTTCGGAAGGACGGTATTCCTGGGTTTTATCGAGGCTGTGCTACAAATTTACTAAGGACTACTCCATCCGCAGTTATTACATTTACCAGTTACGAGATGATACATAGATTTTTGCTACAAGTAGTACCTCCAGACGAAAAACATCCCCAGTCCCATCCCCATCCCCAACCAGAAACCAAGGGACCTAAAGACGGAGTAAATAGTGGAGTCTCTCGACAATCGCAGACCCACTCACGTGAGCCGACCCACATAGTTCCATAGGGAAAGAAAAGAGCAGCTAACAGCATAAGTCAATTAGATTTTCGGATGTATTCCAATTTCTCATTTTGATAATTTTTTTGTGTTTACAAAATTGTAATGCTTAATTTAAATTCGGAGGTGAATAAAAGAATAATCTTTTTGCTGTTTTATTTATCACTCATTGTTGGGTTGGGGCTGTCTTTTGATTTTTGTAATTTTCTGATTTTTGAATTGATTTTTGTACTTGTTCTCTGATTTTTGAATATGACAGAGATGTCTAATCGTAAGCACTATTGATTTACTGCAGAGCACCTCCTCTCTTTAATATTTTCGTGCCTTAATTGGTTAGGGCATGCGTCGGGCAACAACATGAGCAAGAAACTTACTGGCTGATTTTTACACAGCTCTTATTTCAGCTGGAGAACCCCAAAATCGCAATGCATCATCTGAGATGTTGACTTTGCGTTCATGTTTTCCTCTTTGTTGACCACAAGTGATATTGAGTTGTCTCTTTCCATCTTATCAAAGAGAAAAGAGGAAGTATATGATGAATTCTCGATTTTAAGGAGTACAGGGGCAAATAAATGGAGTAGATAAAGCTAGGTCATTTTACATCATGTGCAAATGAGATTGACAAAAGTACGTCTCTTCAGATTTTAACCTAGCAATAAAAGCTGATGGTTGCACGTACCATCATAGCCATGACCGTCTATCGGAGGGTGAAGCACTTCATGAACAAAGCAGTGATCCTCACCTGCTTGCATCATGAAAGCCTCGTCTCACTTTGCCGTCACAGTCATGACTTATACTTGTTCATGAGCACGTCTCCAATGGCACTGTGGCAAATCATATCCATACATTCCTTGGATGTCCATATGTTCCCTGGAATATCCATATTGTAGACCGTGTGGCAACTTAGGTTTCCTTGGATTGGTGGCAAATTTTAGAGAGACTTTCTGAGAGAGTACTTTGTTTGGATGAATATAAATGAGGGAAGATACCTTTATTGATACAAGAGTTCTAAAACTCAGTATATGTATTGCCCGTTCCTGGGAATGTTCCGGAAACCATAGGCAACTTGGTCGGTTTTCTTGGATTGAACATGGTCTTTCATGCAAGGAAACCTTAGACCGTGACACATACCTCCATGCTTCTGGCATTAATCATTGCAATGTGACAACAAATAACATCCTTCTTGACAAGCATTTCGATGTCAAAAGTTGCAGATTTCGGACTGTCAAGACTATTCCTAATGATGTCAGCCATATCTCGACAGCTCCTACACACTAAACTTGTCGAGAAGATCTCTTCCTATCAGGAAAATCCACTCATGGCTTCTACACACTGAAGTTGTCCATATAAACTTCTTGCGAATTCCCAGAATTTATGTTAATCTTGTCAGTCTGTCTGTTTTAGGTCATGCAGTAAAATCTAGATGTCCATTCCACAATTTGTTGAATGAATTTGCATATCCAGTGGATACACTATACAGCAAATTGAAAGAAGTTGCACCTACAGAAACAAACCTCACAAAACCATCGATAGTTTAAAATTTGGACGGCCGCTTGCAATTTCCATATTATAGCCGCACTCCCTCCCCCAGTAGCAGGAGGAAATTGCTTAATGTAGAGCATCGCCTTCCTTGCCAAGAGGTTGAGGTTCAAGTGTGAACTTCACAACTGCAATCTCAATCAAAACCCATCTCAATCTTCATCACCAAAGCGAGACAAAGTTCACTCTCATCAAGTAGCAACTACGTATTCCAAGAAAGATCATACTTTAGTGACTCTGGGAAAGCCAGGGACTTGTAGTCTCGTCTCGATAACATCCAAGTAAAAACAAAGATAGACGCAATAGCACCTGCAAGTCATATTGACGTCCGCCCACAACCCAGCTGCGAAAACCAGAACCGCTAGCTACCATCCAATGCGGCAATCAACGAGCCCGCAGAAATCGCCATTTGAAACTTAATAAGCGAACCTGTAGCTGCACCAGCATCCGCAGGGCAGAAGAAATCTTTGAGTGCTACAGCCACGGGTGCCGTGCGAAGCTTCGGTCATGCTCGGAAGAATTCCGACGATTTCAACGAAGTTGAAGCGAAATTGCATCGCAGATGTACCTAGAAACTTGGCTGTACTCATTTGATTACTCCACATATATGTCGGTCATGCTCAGAAGAATTCTGACGATTTCAACGAAGTTGAAGCGAAATTGCATCGCAGATGTACCGATAAACTTGGCTGTACTCATTTGATTAATCCACATGTATCATGAGCGCACAGGGAGAGAGGAAACATTCGGAGAAAACTCTCGAAGGGTTTCACGGGTGAGGAAGGGAAAAGGCTCCCACTGCCGACTAACTAACCTTTTCAATATAAGAAAATTAATTAGTTGACGTGAGGGAGGACTTTCCCCTTCCCCGAATTTTCCCTCTCTCTCTCTCTCTCAGTTCATTATATATGTCGATTGATCAAATTCGTAGAGCCAAGTTTATAGGCACATCTGCCTTGTGATTTCGCTCCGAGTTCCTTGGAATCGTCGGGATTCTTCTGAAGGTGGAGGTTGAGAATGAGCGGAGCTTCGCATGACGCCACAAGCGGTGGCACTCGAGATATCTTCAGCAAGGCCGGTGCCGGTGCAGCTGCAGGTGCGCTTATCAACTTCGAAATTCCCAGCTTCACTGCTTCGGTAGCGATGATGGTCTTGCTGGTTTTCCTTTGTCTCTTTGGGAGTGGTTGTTGATATGACTTGCTGCAGGTACTATTGCGGCCACCTTAGTTTGTCCCTTGGATGTCACCAAGACGAGGCTGCAGGTCCATGGCGTTCCCTCTGGACACAAAGGTACGATCTTTCTCGGAAGATGTAGTTTACCTCTCGATGAGAATGGACTTTTTTCTCGCTTTGTTGATCGAGATCGAGGTGGGTTTGGTTGAGCTTAATGAGGTTTAGCTGTAGAAGGTAGAGAACAAGCTATTGGACAAGGGGTGACAGCCCATTTCTTTATGAAATTTAGTTGTATGGTTCAAAGGCATATGCCCTTTCATTAAACAATTTCCTCCAGCTATCGGGGGAGGGTGTGCGGCTCCAAGTATGGAAATTGGAAACGGCCCTCCAAATTTGGAACTTTTTTATGGTTTTATCAATTTTCTTTCGATTTGAGTCTTGTATTTCTTTATACAAATTTTGGGAGAAGAATAGCATGAGTATCGTTACTTTCATACAGCATTCATTAAAGTGCTATAATTATTTTTTCACTCAATTAAATATTATATTTAAATAAAATTGATCATTTGAATGTTCAATTCTAACAAATTATTTTAAACGAATTTTTAAAATCTTTTGAAAAAAAATTTGCTTTTTTTTCCCCTTTTTAGGACATGTGAGGATCTACCCAAGGGTTTTGCATTTGGTGAGGGTCAAAAGGGGAAAAAAAGAGAAAAAAATAATAAAATAATAAAATAATAATAAAATATTAAAAATATTAAAATTTTATCTATGTCAACGATGTTGAGTTGCGTAGGATGACCAACGTTTATGTTGGATTTTCTGGTGAAGCAAATCACAAATGACGTTTAAGTGATCGATTTTTTAAATTTATAATACTTAAATAAACGGAAAAAATTATGATACTTAAGTAAATACCGTATGAAAGTTATAGTTCTTAACCCACAAATTTTAGATCGTATCCAAGTTATGACTTATTCATGAACGTTCACTCTAAATCCAAATATTTTTGCTTGTCTAATATTGCCATTAAAGATCAAACGTGTCAATTTCACATACACATTTTTCTCTCTCCACATGTCATTGATGTGTCAAATTTCAGCTAAATTTTATAAAATCCTTATTTTCTTTTCTTCCTTCCTTCCTTGCAACCGCAGTAGAGGTGATGGAGCTCGAATGTGAGTGGCTTAACTCAGATCAGAGTCGCATGACCTCAAATGTGAGATTGTGCGTCTCAATCTTCGATGGAGGCTAAGATCATTTCCAAACTCTGTGCTAGAGCTATTTGCATTCATGCAAATCTTTTTTCGCCATAAAAATCAAGTATTTGATGCATCTGCGAGTCCCCCTGTTTGTACTTTCGTTCTTCTCCCTCCTCACCTTCGCTTGTCCATTTGATGTGCTGTGCACAAAAGCTCGACCCTTTCAATGGCTTCCAAGTAGGGTTCAGTGGTTTCAAATTCTAATCCTTTATTAGTAAGTTCTGATTTTTTATAAGTTTCACCTGAAACTTTGAAACTAGCCCGCGAATCTGGAATTTGAAACCTATCCCGTTACAGGTTTCAAAGTTTAGTGATATTTTTTTGGTTTCATTTTTAGTTAAGCAAAACGAAAATGAATTAAATAACAAAAATGAAAGTTTTTCATATGTCAATAGTAAAAATCCATAAAAAAGAAACACGTAAAATGAAATAAATAATAAAAGGTTCAAAACATGTAACATAAAACCTAATTTATAAAACATCAATTCTCAATCATCCATGAAAAATTATTCCAAATTCTAATAACGTGAAACCAAAAGAGACAATAATCATAGTTAAACTAAAATAATTTTTAGAAAGCCTCACTACATATATTCATTCCATTTCAATTAGTAAAAACTCTATTTTATTTTAGATTCCTTAATCCATATCTAAAAAAAAGAAGAGAATAAAAAAAAAAAAGAAATTACAATATATAAAAATATAAATATCATTTTAGATTCCGGTTTGAGAGAAATATTAGGGATTTTATTTTAGATTCCTAATCCTCATTTTGGTTTCGATTCTACATTAGTCTATATAGGAATTAGGATTTGATGGTTCCTTGAAAAAGAGAATTGAGAAACGAACTATCTTTCCCCAAAATCTGGATCCGAATCGGTTCCTACTAATTTTATCTGATTCTTAAGTTCACTTTGGAATCATGCTCACCCATAATAAGTATATTCTCTGGCGGGGAGTGCGCCCAGTCGAAGTAATCGGAGAATGCGTGTCTGAAACCGGTCTTCTGAGCCCCCGGTCCCACCATACATAGCCCACACGACTCAGCTGTGAACGGTGCACGGTGAACGCCACCATAAATTTCCAGCGGAACCTTCAAAGTTCAAGCCTTCAATCCAACCCCTCCGTTATCTCGACTCAGCCCTCACCCAACAAATTTAGAGACTTCGATTACTTTCCACGTACACCCATAATTGCTCACATGTGTACTTGCGAGTCTCGACAACAGTTTGCAGTTTCATCCACCGTTCATCCAACTCAAAGCTCGGTTCTTCTTCCTCCTCCGTCGCCCTGGCTACTCCTCGTCACCGTTCGTCGTTTCTTTGCATGGACTCGCTCGCTCGCAGCTTCACCGGCGTTCACCCATCGCCACCCAGACCTCTGACGACCCCTCCGCGACGGTTGACAGTCGTCTGAAGCATGTCTGGCGAGCTCGGTAGAGACCCCTATGTGGGTTCCAGTTTTTCAAGGTTCAAGAAGCCATTTTTATCGTTCATTCTGTGCCCGATGGTCGAAAGGATATCAACCGCGATTGAGGCTCGCAAGCTTACATTTGAGCTGGAATTCCGTTAATGACACGAGGAAGAGACATACTTATGAAATTGACATGTCACTCCTTTTAACTACATCATTAGACACAAAGTTAATGAAGACCCAAATCTGAATATAGATTCAAAATGGGTCGAAGTTGAAATGCGATCCAGAAGTTGGTTCCTTTAAAAAAATTGGACCTTTCAATTTGCTTTATAACATTATGGGACTTCGTAAGAAGTTTTAGATAAAGGGCTACTTTAGTATGCGGAAGCCAGGATTGGATTTTCCTATCAGTAGTAGGTCTTGAGCACTGCTGTCTCTAGCAAGCTAACAGAAAGAGGGTTCATTTGGGTTGTCAGAATTCTACCTAGATTAATGAATGCATGGTCAGATGTTTGTTGCCTGCATTCAGTACGTAAACCCATAACACAGATCTTTTAGGGAAATTCTGTCCATTCCGTGCTTAATTACATCTATGTTAGTTGAGAGGTAGGCATTGCTTCAGCCAAAGTCTCTCTGATTAAGATTCTCAGCCAATATTAAGGAATTTGAATTATCTTTAACGAACAGCTCGCTTGGCTCTCTCAAGTCTACATGCACAGTTGATCGATTGAGTCTCAAACTTTCTCTGGTGTAATTTAGTAACGACTTTGGGTAATACAAGGTTAAGGGCAATGGCTGTGTCGCCTATCAAACGAAAAAGTGCAAGGGGAATGTGCCTAAAGAGTTCAAGCAGAGCCAAGCAGCAGTCAAATACTACCAAAGCTCTCCCTTTTGCTATTCGCTTAGCCCCATGTCCGTCCTTCGTGAAGTTGTCAAGGTTGCCCATGTCAAGAATCTAGGGTCGTCCCCCTGTTGGCTACATTCTGGTTTCGTGTTTTAAAATGATGAGATACGACTCCTGTCTTTTGGGCAAAGGCTGACGATTTCCTTCTGGGTGCTTTCTTTGTTAAATATTGGGTTGGAGTCTATATTTTGTACCTGTTTTAGTAACCATCAGGGGACTTCTCTTATTGCCAACCCAACCAAAAAGAGTAGGCCTGTCGTAACTATTCTTTAGAAACTCGTTAAGATCTTTCACTGAGGGCACAGAGTCTGAGCAAATTTTAGTATTTTTATTGAGATCTTTCACCTAGGATCAAGGGCGCGATGTTTGCAAAGGAAATATTCATATAATGGATTTCGAACCATTGGTTCAGTGAATAAGTATCCTCCTTGATTTAGCCATTTTAATGGCGAGGAGGTTTTCTTAGCTCTACTTCTATCCTATGGTGCACTTATAGCTGAACAAGGAATTTCATGTGAAATTGCCAGTTCGCATGACCTGTGGAAAGTACTTCGCCAAGCACCCACCCACCCCTTTCTTCCTCTAGCAACCAAATTTTCCTTTTTATCCAGTCTGGCATGTGAACCTTTGCTGTACATTCTAAAATGTTGATGTACGTTCTAGAATATACAGAGGTTTCTTCAATATTTGATCTTCAGGATTTATTTGGATAAGTCATAAGTTAATGGGAAACTTTTTTTTTCATCTTCTCGATGCAATCACTCAACAACTGGTTGATTCAGGGTACACCGTTGCCCAATTTTCCTTTTTGTTTTTCAACAAAAAAGAAGAAGGTCCACCGTTGCCCTATTGAAATAGTTTATAACTGATGATCGTCTTTAGTAGTGAAATAGAATGGCCGTGACTTTGACTGATGTATAGAAATGGTGACAACCAGGGCTTTTTCCACTGGGTGGAATCAGCTACTTGAATACGTTCATGGAATTGCTCCAGGATTAGTATCACACAATCAGGAAGATTAAGTGATTTTGAATGAAGTGAGAAGAAATAAGAGGTGGCATTTCCTTTCGTCTCTACTTTCATCCGAAGTTCAATGTCTCTCTCATTTGTAGATCTTGTCATCCTTATGAGGTGTGAATTCAGGGTTTTACACCAGACAGGTGTAACATGTAAAAGTGACATTTTTCAAGTTTCCCTGATAGGCGGAAGAACAACATATTACTTGTAGGTGGAATTGAGTGAAAATAGTACATTTACAGTGGTTGAAGAAGGTAACTGCTCAGAAAGCACAAACAGGTGGAAAGAAAATGTCATTATGATACTAGAGTATAGTTGACCTAGTATTATGCAACTAATTGATTGAATGGCTATCCTTCCACCATTGAACTTCAATTGTTTATCTTGTGTATTTTTGTGACATTTTGACCTTGAGAACGCCTCCAAACTCTAACAATTAAATCTGGTACCTTTTTTTTTTGCTCTCTTTCTGGAACTATTACTTATAATTACTCAGAAAAGCAATCAGTGCTTCTGAAACAGTTTTGGGTTTACCCATCTCTTTAAGTTATTAGTAGTTCAGTCTAATATTGTATGTTGTTTTATCTTTTTCCCATATTCACACAGGAAGCATTATAATCACAAGCCTGCAGAACATAATAAAGCAGGAAGGTGTGAAGGGACTGTACCGTGGTCTCTCACCAACAATTCTGGCTCATCTTCCAAACTGGGCTGTGAGTATTACTACATTCTTTGTCTATTATCTGAAATTGTTAGTTTTAGTCTGTGAAAGAAAATTAGATGCATCTGTTGCTATTGTTGATAAGAACTTTGTTATGCTGATTATCTCGCCAAAAGCTCCCAACGTGGTTGTCATCTATTTTGAATTTTCATCTATCAAATAGTGATTAGTGATTAGTGATTAGGCAGCCACATATATAATCACCTGTTGGTGGGACTTGAGTGGCAGTGCTGGTCCGTGACCACCTCTCGTTAGTTGTTATACCGCCACAAATGATATCATTCTTACTATAATCACCTTTTACTGAAGCCAACATCTGTTAAGCACCAAAGGGAAAGGGTGCTCAGCCACAAAGTTCTTGCAATTAATGTTTCACAATCAACCCATAGTGGAAATATGCTGGGACATGGTCTCTTAACAACACATATGGAGTGGAAATGGTATGTTCCTCTCATTGCATAGAGGAGTTGGTGGCTGGGAGAAATATCTACAGTGCTAATTTCTTATGTAGGAGATAAGGAACCCTGTTTGTAGTCTGCATATCTTATATGTGCATGTTATACACACAATATATTTTCACTCTAGGAAAACAGTCATTAGGAAAATGAGTTTCTTTAGTCTGCAATCAATTTTACATCTTATTAGTCAATCTGGAATGTTCCATCTTAGATAATCGGCTGGACCTTTTCAAGTTGCTGATTTTTACAAGTTAAATGATCTTGTCTCACATTATGTGATGCATGTGAGAATCATGTGTTTGCTTTTTATGCTCTTTCAAATGACAGAATGCTTATTCATGTGCAGGTCTACTTCACAGTTTACGAGAGACTTAAGGGCCTAGTCCATTCACATGGTTGGTTTTCAAAGTATCATTTACTTAACAACAGATCTACTAGATTGAAGCTTTTCTTTGAATAAATTTTATCAGCATCTAAGGATTACATATGTTGGAAATCAAGTCCTTTCATTGATACTTTGTCATTTGATCTTATGAATCGCTTAATGTTTTTGGATGCAGTTGATCATGGCAATCAAGTAAGCACTGGTGCCCTCATGATAGCTGCTGTGGGCGCTGGCACTGCCACAGCAATCACTACAAATCCTTTATGGGTTGTAGTAACCAGACTGCAAGTAAGTTGATCAGTTAGTATTCTGCCTTAGTGAGTTCCTCTATGATGAGAGTTTCAGACAACAAAATAAGTGCACCACCAAGTTTCAGTTATTCTTGATATCTTAGATTTGACCTGGTCGCTTGGCTCGGGTAACTTCCAGAATATAACCCCAGAAACTGCAATATAATCTGTGCAAATGATTTTTTCAGCTGTCTTGCTTATGTTGGGCAAACATTGCAAAAATTGTTGATGAGCAAGTTCAGATATTGCTGAGAATAGTAATTTCATATTTGTCTTCTCCATCGAAAGTCCTGCAGCCCATTTGCAATGGGCATATATCCTCTGTAGAACTTGCATTTAAAGTTTCCAGCTTTACAGAAGAAATTTTTGTTTTTTGTTTCAATTTTGGCAGCACATCACTGCTAGGAGAGTAAAATGCAAGAATTGTGCTGAGTGAAGGATTATCTTTTAGACATCACTCATGACATTTAATTGCCTTTCTAATTGCAGATACAGGGTGTGAGACCAGAAGTAGTTCCTTATGTAAGTGTACATTCTGCTTTAAGCAGGATCGCACGTGAGGAAGGTCTCCGTGGTTTGTACAGGTTAGTTTTTACATCTGCTAGGAGTGATTCCCAAATTCCAGGCATTCTATGAGGAATATCTCATTTTTTATTTGTACTTTTCCCCCTACTTCCTTTGGAACAGTGGCTTGCTCCCATCATTGGTAGGACTAAGTCATGTTGCAATTCAGTTTCCAGCATATGAGAAGATCAAACATTACATAGCAAGAAAAGGTATATGCTTGTTCTAAGTGGGTGCATGATTTTTTTTTTATTTTTTTTTTGTATTTTTGTGATTTTGCGACATTAATTTCTTTTTGTCTGTAATTTGTTTCCAGATAATAGAACTGTCGATCAACTTAGCCCTGGAAGTGTAGCCATTGCCTCTGCAATATCTAAGCTCCCTGCCTCCATCATGACTTATCCACATCAGGCATGTTTTCTTTTCTGGACTGGAGAGTTATATTGTTTCATAATTCTGTCTATTAAGTGAAAGCATCGTGTGTACCTGTCACCTATTTTACTTGTGTTTGTGTGCACAAGGAACTGATTGGACTTTTGTTGATTCAGGTGGTACGTTCCCGGTTGCAAGAGCAGGGACACGGTAGGAATTCTGAGGTTCTGTATGTGGGAGTTATTGACTGCATGAAGAAAGTATTTCGGAAGGAGGGTATTTCTGGATTTTATCGAGGCTGTGCTACAAATTTACTGAGGACAACTCCGTACGCCGTTGTTTCATTTACCAGTTACGAGATGGTACATAAATTTTTGCAACAAACATTACCTCCAGAAAAAAAACATTCACTATCTATCCCCATTCCCAATCCCATCACTAACCAGAAACCCAAGCAGCTGAAGGAGTAAATAGTGGAGTGTCCCAGCAATTGCAGACTCAATCATGTAAGCCAACCCACTTAGTCTTAATTGGAAAGAAAGAGCAGCTAGCAGCAGTAGTTAATTAGATTTTCCGATGTATGCCATTTTCTGATTTGATAATTATATTGTTTAGAAAGACTGTAGTGCTTATTTTGAATGCAGAGTTTAATAAGCCAATTATCTTTTTGGTTTTTAAGTGAACTCCTTTTTATCTTCCATTGTTGGGTTGGAGCTGTCTCCTGATATCTATACTTGCTTTGTAGTTTTTGTTTATGACCGCGATGTCCAATTGTAAGCACTCTAATCTACCATAGAGTAGCTCCACTCTTGATGTTTTTGTGCCTTCATAAATTGGTAAATGCGCAGGGCAACAGCATGAGCAGAGCCATATTGGCTGTTTTTTACATAGCACTTAATTACTGCTTGAGAACCAAAAAGTTACAATGCATTATTGATATGTTGATCTTGTGTCCGTGTTTTCGTCTCTTGTTGAAAACCCGCAATATTGAGATATCCATGGCCAAGTGTACGAGTCTTAAGATAACGCTCAATCGGTTATATGTCAGTTGTCTCCTCTCCTCGCTGTTCTATCTTATCAAAGAGGAAGTATGTTAAATTCTTGATTCTAAAGAGTACAGAAGCAAATAGATGAAGTAGATAACACTATATGTCATTCCATATCATTTGCAAATGAGATTGACAACGTGCTTCATATCATGTACATTCCTTTGGATTTTAACCAGCCATAAACCCTGGCACATCAGGTGCAATATCCATAACCACTCGCTGACATGCAAAATATGTACTGGCAGCAGCTCACAAAAAATTTAAATTAAACTTGAACGCTGGGAGCAGAACAACTGCTGCTGCTATCCCATTTTTGAGTCACAGAAACAGGAGAACGTGTCAGCTGCATATTCTTCAATAGCTGGACATCGTCATAATCCGGGGGAGACGCTAGGCCATTTTCATCCTCGTCAACATCAACAAATTCGTCTGCAGCTTTGTTGCCACTCGCAATTGCCTTCAGTTCCTTCAAAACCTCGTCCATTGAAGGCCTCATCTCCCTGTCCTGTTGCAAGCACCGGAACGCCAGCTCAGCCACCGAAGTTGTCATCCTATAAATTTCGCCATCTAAATCAAATCCTAGAGTCTGGTCGATCAGCTCACCAAATGCGCATTTCTGAATCTTGTTAACAGCCCAGTTGGCCAAATTAATCTCATGCCTTGCCCTACTTACGTCCACGGCTGTCTTGGACGATATAAGCTCAGTCAGAACAACCCCAAAGCTATAAACATCGCTTTTCTCAGTAAGTTGGTAGCATTGATGATACTCAGGGTCCACATAACCTGGAGTTCCTTGAGGAGCTGTTGAGATATGACTGACATCATTAGGGATCAGCTTGGAAAGCCCGAAATCTGCAACTTTGACACTAAAATTCTCGTCGAGAAGGATGTTATTAGTCTTCACATCACAGTGGATAATGTCAGAAGAATGGAGGTAAGCCAATGCGGTGGCAGTCTCTATGGCGATGCTCATACGGGCATGCCAAGGCAACATATTGAGTTTGCTTTTCTGCCGTGGATATGATCCGCCACAGTGCCATTGGAGACATACTCATAAACGAGTAGAAGTTCATGGCTGTGGTGGGATGTGCAACCATAAAGCAAGACGAGGTTTTTGTGGCGCAAGCGGGGTGAGAATCTCTACTTCGTTCATGAACTGCTTCACCCTCAGGTACCTGTGCTTGTTTAGGCGCTTGACTGCTACTTCCCGTCCGTGAAGGTTTCCTGTTACAAAATTGAGGAAAAGTCTCTAAATATAGTTCATCCTTTAACAAGAGAAATAATTCTGACAAAAAAAAGAAAAACGAGAGGAAAAATGAACATTCCTGACCATAGTAAACAGTTCCAAAACCGCCATTGCCAAGTTCATTGAAGCCGAGAAGTTATTCGTGGCTTCTACGAGTTCAGAACTGGTGAAAATGGGGACCTCAAAGTAGACACTTCCCTCTCCCATGTCTGAATTTGAGTGAGGACATGAACTGGTGTTTCTCAAATGGAACTTGAGAGAAGCATTTTGCCTTTTCAAGTGGGTCAGATAGGACAAAAGACCAATGACCAAGCTTCCAATTCCAATACCTGACAGACATACAAGGAGATATCAAAACCTGCTCTGTAGGCAGCTAGGCGGGTAACGCGATAAGCTTCTAATAATTCTCCAGGAACAAGAGTACACGGAAAATAATGGTTAGAAAAAAAGCTTAATGGGTTAATGTTTTAGCTGGTTCGCAGTTCCCAGGACTCTGGAATTTTATTTGCTACAAGCATAGCTTGGTGTTCAATATTTTGAGAACAAATGAGAAGATTTGGGACAATTGGAAGGCCGATAAAACGTGGAAAGCCACATGTGGGATTTTATTTTGCACTTTCTTTTGCTCATGCATTAGATAATCCGACTCTGCAGTGAAAACGGATGCAATGGGTAATACTGTTTTTGTTGGTTTATCATGTCATGTAGCAAGCAGATTATCTTTATGGTACTTTGCTTTGTTCGGGTTGACAAAGGGCATGCGATTAGACAAGCTACTTGAAAAAATTTACCTAGCCCTATCTTCAACCGCAAGCCTCTTTCTCCTGCATCAAAGATGAAAGTCAGATAATTCAATACGGGAAAGGATTTGAAGTCATTGCCCCTATAGTTCATAAATTGGGTTTGCACATTCGGAGAAATATAGTGTATGCTATCAAGAAAAGCTGGTAATGTCATCTGAAGCTGATGTGGAGATTATTGAAGGGAGAAACCATTCGACTCATTATTAAGTAATCTATTTTAATATATAGTCTTAGTTTCTACAAAGGTCATACTGAAATGTGTGGTCGTTAAATTAGAGAAAACAAGTCATGGATACTCTGCAAAATAAGGATGTGGTTATTCAAAGAATTTCCTTTTGATGACGTTGGGCATCCTATACAGGTTTCTTAGATCCCTGACCAATCCCACTATGGGAGGTTCTCTAGAGGACATAGGGAAGCTCCTTGGTCATCTTGCTCCGAATAATCATAGTGTATATATTGCCCTAATAACCAATTATATTCAGGGAACAATTATTCAGGACATGATGCAAGAATTGTTAATTTCTAGTCCTAAAAACCTTACCGCTGTTGCTGCTATCGCAGTCCTTGTGATGTCGAGTTCCATCAGGGCAATCACACCAGAAATGTAGCTCGGCTGACAGTCCACATCGGCCTTTTACTTTGTTGACAACTATTACAACTCTTTTTCAGGTAATAAATCCCATTTTAAGGTGAACCCTTCCTTCAACAACTCCTTGTACTCAACATAACCTATTGTTTGGTTTGATAACCCTTCCTTCAGTTCTACTGGTACTGCTGCGGACGATTGGCAGGCTCCACCTTCTTGATGGTAGGGTTCATTTGGATGTATTAACGCAACAAAGGAGTTATATATGAGGTTAGATGTACACTTTACTGGGACTGTTGGGTAGGGAAAAGAAAAGGAATCTGTGCAATTATAGAAGAACCAGAGTCTTGGATGAAAGGAGTAATTGTGAACTAAAAAGGGGTTTACGGGATAGAAAGTGGAGGGACGAGGAACGAAGCAGGAAGCATCCATAACGTACTGATTCACCAATCGAATGGATTGTTCTTCATAGGAAATTCTTTCAACCGTGTAGTGACCATACATAGTTTTTGTTCCTTGACAGATGATCTCAAATCCAGAGTAACCACATGTATCTCTTTCTTTTCAGGAATGTAAAAAGGGATACCTTATTTCTGGGCTACTCACTCCGCCACAATTCAAAAGGGTTCGCAAGGTTGATCCTGTGATGAGTTAATTGGCTCGAAGCTAACATGGCAATGAGCAAGATGGGCAACCCAATGGGAAGTAGCTCGCATAAGCACGGTATAGACCCATGACCATCCTGAGACTTGACATGCTTTCCAGGCACAAAAGGAGAGGAAGATTTTTCGTTTTTAAATTGATGCTGCGATGTAGCAGCTTTGGAACTTGAAGGAAGGCCTTCTTATTGGCAGATTCCTGCACAATGATTGTCCTTCTCTTCATCGGCATGAACACGGGTAGTTGACTTGGAAAAGAGGACATGGAAGACTTGAAGAGACTCTATGGTAGGGACACCCAAATAAAGATTATTAAGTTTGGGTCTGTCGTATGTAATTGTAATGCCATGTATCACTTCTTTCTTTGATGATGATAGGCTGATGAAAAAGTGAAATCATTTAATCAGTGAACTTCCAAACCTATCTTGCCCCCATTGACCAGTTATTGAAATACTTTTCGACGACTCCATTTCTTTCCAAGCAATTATATATGACTGTTGCATATTAAAGCAAATAAGCAAGACAAGGGAACAAAGAAAAATATTTAAGGGCATTTCTTTTTTTGGGATAAAAAGGGCGGTTAAAGAGGCAGCCAGAAGTTTTATGCAAATTGGATAGGACCCGCACTCAGAATATTAATTTCGAGACCTGTCCTCCTATCCAAGCCTGCCTATCAATAGAGAACCAACTATATATGCGTCCGTTGCCACTTGACTTCATGCAGGTCTATCCGAATGGCTCACAGGACGACAATCGCTAGAAGAGAGAACGAAATTTTTGAAGATGTCTCATTGAGGATTGAGAGCAGACATTTGCAAGGGAAGCTTCTGGCTAGTCGGATTTTGATTTATCCATCTTGTCAAAACTATTAGTGATGAGTATTCTCCATTCTCTTGTATTCAATCACTGTCGAAACACCAAAATCATAAGGCCAAGTTAAAATTAAATTATTTCCAACTGAATGGAGTTGACAGACAAGTCACCCTTACTGCCACTCTACAGATTTCTCCAAAAATACTTCTCCAGGTTGTTTCAATTGGTCAAAAAGAACATTAAGCTCTGCCTACTATTGGACCCTCTATTCATTATTATTTTTATTTCAATTACCAGTCATCATATTTGGTTTGGTATTGCATCACAAGCATGACTTTAAAAAATCATGATGATATTATTGAGAAACATCTTTATCAGAATAATTTTCTTTATACAATATTGAATTGAATCATAGACAAACTTTAGTTTTGGACTCCCAAGTAT